>CM077160.1:112018794-112557478 GCA_039583875.1 Platanthera guangdongensis | reverse complement strand
AAGGAGAAGATGGCTCGAGACATCAGGAAGGAAGAAGGAGAGAGGAGCGGGGAGCTCAGGAGGGCCAGCCAGAACAAGGTGGAGGCAGCAAGGAGGACTCGTTCAGGGTCCAGGAAAAGGTTACGTCCAAGATGGGGGAAACTTCCATGGGGGCCAAGGGAGGTTCAACTTCCAGAGGCAAGCCCCTAGACAGCTCGTTCCCCCGCCACAACAAGCGATGGAGATTGGTCGAAGGGAGAGGAGGAACCGCCAGGGAAGGAGAAGGGTCAGGGTAGGGTTACCGTACTGTGACTTCCACCAGGTGGAGGGGCACACCACAGCAACTGCCCTGAGTTCCTGGAAGTGAGGGGGGGCGAGAGGCCCTTCCTAGCCACAACCACCAGTGCGGGTTGAAGAGGTTCTGCCCAGAGAAGAGGGGATGCTATGTGTGAGGACCGGGTCGATGTCGGACCCCGAGGCGGGGTATAGCGGTGATCCATGGTGGAGTGGGGATCGAGGCCACTCGGAAGGCAAGCCTCCATGTCATGTACTGACGGAACATCGTCTCAACATCCCAAACACCGCCCCAGGAGGAGAAGATCACCTTATCGGTGAAGGACCTGCCGGATCATGAGGATCCATTTTACGATGCGCTGGTCATCCAGACGGCCATCGAGGGCTATACCGTCTCCCGAATCTTGGTTGACAATGGAAGCTCCTTCAACATCATTTTCAAGAAGGAATTTGACGAGATTAAGGTAGAGACAAGGAGGGTGTTGGCCTCGGACGGACCCCTGTTCGGATTTTCAGGAGAAAGAAGGAGGTCGAAGGTGGATGGAGTTGGACTCAAGTAAAGTTGGGAGGGGATTCAAGGAACTGACTGTTCGTCATTGTTGACGCTCCAAGCAGCTACAACGCCATCTTCGGAAGGCCCCTCATCAGCGCCTTCCATTACATGCCATCTTCCTTCCACCAATGCCTCAAGTTCAGCTCCAAAGGGATCCAGGTCAGAGTCAAGGGAGACCCCAGGATGGCAAGGCAGTGCTACGTCAGGGCCGTCAACATCATCTCTTGGTTGGCCAAGGCAGATGAGATGGAGAAGGTCATGGAGAGCTTGAGCAAGATGAAAGTGTCCGAGGAGAAGAAAGCGGAAGACGACCATCATGCTCAGGCCCCCTGAGGGTGCCTCGCCTTGCGGTAGTTTTTTCCTTTTTCTTATCTTGTAACAAGTGCTACCCCTGACCAGCTGAGTCAGGGGACCATGTAACTCATATTTTCCCCGTTTGAGGATGTAGGATTTGGTAAGGTTTGATTGAGATGCCTAGTCCTTTTGCTCCGAGACGGTCCCGCTGCCCAGGCTCTCACTAGCTGGGTAGGGCCGGTGGTACCTCTCGTGGATGCCTAGAGGTCTCACCTCGAGATGGATTCCGTTGTCAGGCTCTCATCTAGCTGGCAGGGCAGGTTGATCTCTCGGAGGGTGGGGTAGGTCTCACCTCGAGATAGATTTCGCTGCCAGGATCTCACCTAGCTGGCAGGGCAGGTTGATCTCTCAGAGGGTGGGGTAGGTCTCACCTCGAGATGGATTCCGCTGCCAGGCTCTCACCTAACTGGTAGGGCAGGTTGATCTCTCGGAGGGTGGGGTAGGTCTCACCTCGAGATGGATTCCGCTGCCAAGCTCTCATCTAGCTGGAAGGGCAGGTTGATCTCTCAGAGGGTGGGGTAGGTCTCACCTCGAGATGGATTCCGCTGTCAGGCTCTCATCTAGCTGGTAGGACAGGTTGATCTCTCGGAGGGTGGGGTAGGTCTCACCTTAAGATGGATTCCGCTGTCAGGCACTCATCAAGCTGACAAGGAGGGTTGATCTCTCGCAGGGTGGGGTAGGTCTCACCTCGAGATGGATTCCACTGCCAGGCTTTCACTAGCTGGCAGGGCAGGTTGATCTCTCGGAGGGTGGAGAGGTCTCACCTCGAGATGGATTCCGCTGCCAGGCTCTCATCTAGCTGGCAGGGCAGGTTGATCTCTCGGAGGGTGGGGTAGGTCTCACCTCGAGATGGATTCCGCTGTCAGGCTCTCATCTAGCTGGCAGGGCAGGTTGATCTCTCGGAGGGTGGGGTAGGTATAACCTCGAGATGGATTCCGCTGCCAGGCTCTCACTAGCTGGCAGTGCAGGTTGATCTCTCGGAGGGTGGGGTAGGTCTCACCTCGAGATGAATTCCGCTGCCAGACTCTCATCTAGCTGGCAGGGCAGGTTGATCTCTCGGAGGGTGGGGTAGGTCTCACCTCGAGATGGATTCCGCTGCCAGACTCTCATCTAGATGGCAGGGCAGGTTGATCTCTCGGAGGGTGGGGTAGGTCTCACCTCGAGATGGATTCCGCTGTCAGGCTCTCACCTAGCTTGAAGGACAGGTTGATCTCTCGGAGGGTGGGTAGGTCTCACCTCGAGATGGATTCCGCTGCTAGGCTCTCACCTAGCTGGCAGGGCAGGTTGATCTCTTGGAGGGTGGGATTGGTCTCACCTCGAGATGGATTCCGCTGTCAGGCTCTCACCTAGCTGGCAGGGTAGGTTGATCTCTCGGATGGTGGGGTAGGTCTCACCTCGAGATGGATTCCGCAGCCAGGCCCTCACCTAGCTGGCAGGGCAGGTTGATATCTCGGAGGGTGGGGTAGGTCTCACCTCGAGATGGATTCCGCTGTCAGGCTCTCACCTAGCTGGCAGGGCAGGTTGATCTCTCGGAGGGTGGGGTAGGTCTCACCTCGAGATGGATTCTGCTGTCAGGCTCTCATCTAGCTGGCAGGGCAGGTTGATCTCTCGGAGGGTGGGTAAGTCTCACCTCGAGATGGATTCCGCTGTCAGGCTCTCACCTAGCTAGCAGGGCAGGTTGATCTCTCGGAGGGTGGGGTAGGTCTCACCTCAAGATGAATTCCGCTGTCAGGCTCTCATCTATCTGGCAGGGCAGGTTGATCTCTCGGAGGGTGGGTAGGTCTCACCTCGAGATGGATTCCGCTACCAGGCTCTCACCTAGCTGGCAGGGCAGGTTGATCTCTCAGAGGGTTGGGTATGCCTCACCTCGAGATGGATTCCGCTGCCAGGCTCTCACCTAGCTGGCAGGGAAGGTTGATCTCTCGGAGGGTGGGGTAGGTCTCACCTCGAGATGGATTCCGCTGTCAGGCTCTCATCTAGCTGGCAGGGCAGGTTGATCTCTCGGAGGGTGGGTAAGTCTCACCTCTAGGTGGTTTCCGCTGCCAGGCTCTCACTAGCTGGCAGGGCAGGCGTGCCTCTTGTGGATGCCAAGTATTTTTTTTACCCGGCGGGGGTCTCGTCACCCAGGCTCCCATTAGATGACTTGACAGGTTGACTCTCCAGGGCGGGGGCAAATATTTTTCGGCTCTAAGAAGGCCACTACGCGAATACATTGGGTTGGATGTTTCTTTCCGAGCTTTTTCCAACCTCGAAAAGAGTGGGGATTGTGTACAACGCCGTATTCGCAAAGAGTGGGCCCCAAACAAGGCATGCACGTTTTAAAGTTTTTTGGAGATTTTGCACTCTTGGTGGCCAATTTTGGCTTGGCCTTGGAAATATACTAGTAGGGGGAGGAAAAATCTGCCTCCCCCACAGTGGCCCATTTTTTGGCGGGAGCGGGTGCGCCAAGTTGGCAGGCACCCGCCCCGGCCCGGTGGCCGCGGTTTGGCGAGGGCGAGACCGGCACGGTGCCGGGTTCTCGCCCAGCCTCGCGGGTAGGCGGGGGCGAGACCGGCCGGGCCCGGGCTCTCGCCCCGCCTCGCGGGTAGGCGGGGGCGAGACCGGAACGGCCGGGGCTCTCGCCCCGCCACGCGGGTAGGCGGGGGCGAGACCGGCCCGGCTGGGGCTTTTGCCCCACCTCGCGGGTAGGCGGGGGCGAGACCGGCCCGGCCAGGCTGGGGCTCTCGCCCCGCCTCGCGGGTAGGCGGGGGCGAGACAGGCCCGGCCCGGGCCCTCGCCCCATCTCGCGGGTAGGCGGGTGCGAGACCGGCCCGACCCGGGCTCTCACCCCGCCTCGCGGGTAGGCGGGAGCGAGACCGGCCCAGCCCGGGCTTTCGCCCCACCTCGCGGGTAGGCAGGCGAGACCGGCCCGGCCCGGGCTCTCGCCCCGCCTCGCGGGTAGGCGAGGGAGAGACCGTCCCGGCCCGAGTTCTCCCCCCGCCCTGTGGTTTGGCAGGGTCTCGCCCCTGCCCCCTGCCCCCCGGCCAGTCTCGGGTGCCCAGGAAGGTGAGGGGTAGGGCTTCTCCAGCCCTTGATCTCTTTGGGCCTTGTTGTTACCATTTTACCCTTGGGTGGAATTCCCGCTTTACCCCCCGGTGTGTCTGTTTCCTATTGGCCCGAGGCCTTTTTGGTGTAAGGGTATTTCTGACATTTTGGTCCATGAGATTTGGAAAACTATAAATAGACCCTTAAGGGTTCCTTGGAGAGTATCACTTCTTCATTCTCTCTTCATCCTTCAAGGCACGCTAGCTCAAGCATTCGCTAGGGAGGGGGAGACCTCAAAGCTCTTCCGGGTGTGAGGTGGGACCTCCGCGCTAGAGCCGAGGGTCTGTTTCTAGCTTCTTGATCTTTGATGTGTGACGTTCCTCCGGGTGTAGTAGGTGTGAGGTCACCCCTTTCTAGGGACCCCGAACTCCATAGAGGCCATTTTTGGCTTCAACACCGAGAGTAGTCAACCTTCTCGTACTGGTACGAATGGTGTACGGGCATGACCAGCTCACTATCTTTCACCACAAGCAATTCACAATCTGTTGAAGTATGGAGGTCGGACGGTCTGTTGCTATTCGGAGACCGGGCGGTCTGGCTGTTTATCTAGCCGACCTGTCTGCCGGGCTGTTGCTGTTTGGTGTTCCAGCGGTCTGGCAGTTTGTCTCAGACGACTTGGAGACCGGGCAGTCTAGCAGTCTCCTGTGGCAGCTTGCTCTCTGTGGCACTTATTCTCTCCTCCTGTTGTTGTTGGGCGGTTAGCCGGCTTGTCTAATCGCACGACCTGTCTGGTTTGTCTTTTTGTAAAGCCGCATATACTTGTAAATTTTTAGTCTCATATTGCTTAATTGTAATCTCTTTCATCTCCTTCATTCTATAAAAGGGAGGCTATACCATTGTAATTGATACTTTTTTTGGATAATAAAGTTTGTATTACTCCAAATTTTCGGTCTACTTTTTATTGTTCGCACATGATATCAAAGCCATCAATCTTTTCCTCCTGATTCTGTGAGCTTCCTCATTCCACGCGACCTGTCTGCGCGACCTGTCTGCGCGAATTGATTCTTCTATAGATCTTCTCCAATGGCATCTTCGCCTTGGTCATGCTCCTCCCCGACTTCTTCGCCAGCTTCTACCCCACCTCCCTCCACATCATCCACCTCTCAACTGTGATGCATGTCAGCTTGGCAAGCATCACCGCTCCTCCTTCCCACCAACGCAAAGCCGCGGCTCTTCCCATCCATTCGATCTCGTTTACTCTGACGTATGGGGTCCTGCTCCTACCCTCACCATCGGTCGGGGTAGTTCATATTTTGTCACATTTATTGATGACTTCTCTAGGTATACATGGGTGTATCTTTTAAAGGACCGCTCTGAAATATTCTCTATCTGGACATCATTTTATTATATGATTAAGACTCAGTTTGATATCTCTATTAAACTCCTTCGTTCTGACAATGCTAAGGAAAATCTTAGCCATGATTTCTCCTCTTTCTGTATGCAACATGGTGTTATTCATCAAACTAGCTGTGTCTACACCTCACAGCAAAATGGGGTGGCGGAATGCAAAAACCGTCACCTCCTCAATGTCGCTTGCACTCTGATGACCCACATGCACGTTCCTCACTCCTATTGGGGCTATGCCTTCTCCTCCTCCTCCTTTACACCTACTAACGTTCCGCCACCTCCACCATCTCCACCATCTCCTCTGCCATGTCCACCTCCCGCGATATCTCCCACCTCTCCGCTGTCGTCTCTCTACTCTCGGGCCAGCTCTCTCCACCACGAATGCTCCGGATACTGAGGAACCTGCTGACCTGGATCTCCCCATTACTCTTCGTAAAGGTGTTCGGGCATGTACCCAACACCCACTTGATGTTGTTGTTTCCTATGATCGTCTTAACCCTTCTCGCAGAGCTTTTGCACTGGCTATCTCGGCCACTGCCACCCCCCATTCCTACCGGGAGGCTCTTACTATTCCTCATTGGAAGACTGTCATGGATGAGGAGATTTCTACTCTCACTGAATGGGGTACATGGACCCTCTTTCCTCCTCCCTTCGGCACAGATGTCGTTGGCTGCCACTGGGTCTTTGTTGTCAAATTCCATCCCGATGGTAGTATGGATCGCTACAAGGCCTGACTGGTGGCCAAAGGCTTCACTCAGACCTATGGTGTTGATTACTTTGACACCTTCTCTCCCGTTGCTCGTCTCAGCACCATTCGGGTCCTTCTTTCTGTCGCTGTCAACAAGGATTGGCCCATTTCGCAGCTGGATGTTAAGAATGCTTTTCTCTACGGTGATTTATAGGAAGATGTTTACATAGAGCAACCTTCTAGGTATGTTGCTCAGGGGGAGACACGCGTATGCCGGCTAAAGAAGGCTATCTATGGCCTCAAGCAGAGCCCTCGTGCCTGGTTTGACAAGTTTAGCGGCATTGTTGCGACCATTAGTTTTGCAAGAAGTTCAACCGATCACTCCTTGTTCGTTCGGAAAACCGTATCTGGTCTGGTAGTTCTTGCGGTTTATGTTGATGAAATTCTTTTTACTGGCGATGACCAGGATGGGATAACTCTGACAAAGAAATACCTCCGTCAACACCTGGTCACAAAGGATATGGGCTCCCCGAAATACTTTCTAGGGATTGAAATCTTTAAGAAGCCTAACTCCATGATCCTTTCCCAACGGAAGTATGCTCTTGATCTTCTAAAGAAGGCAGGATTGACTGGCGCTAAACCTGCTCGCTGTCCCATCACTGTTGGAGAAGACAAAACTTGGACAGATGACTCTCCTCTTCTATCCGATATTACGAGGTACAGACGTCTGGTTGTCAAACTCATTTATCTCACGGTAACCAGACCCGACATCTCTTATAATGTTGGCAAGGTGAGCCAGTTCATGCAAGCTCCTAGGGAGTGTCATCTATAATCTGCCATGAGGATATTGGAGTATATTAAAGCAGCACCAGGGAAAGGACTCCTGTTTCAGAAGAATGGTCACTTAAGGGTTGAAGCGTACTCAGATTCGAGCTATGCTGATGACAAAGGTGACCGCAAGTCAACATCAGGTTTCTGCATGTTTGTTGGAGGCAATCTTGTGAGTTGGAAGAGAAAGAAACAGTTTGTGGTCTCCAGGTCTAGTGCAGAAGTGGAATATCACAGTATGACGTCGACCACGTACGAGTTGAAATGGTTACGGGCTCTCATGCTTAACTTATGAGAGGTCTACAACTATCCTCTTCCTATGTTCTGTGACAACAAGGCCGCGATATACATCTCCAAAAATCCGGTCTTTCATGAGAGAACAAAATACATAGAAGTCAACTGTCATTTTATTCGGGAAGAGATCTTGAAGAAACAGATTTGTACTTCGTTCATCACTTCCGACAACGAGTTAGCAGACGTCTTCACTAAGCCGGTGTCCGCTTCCTTTTTCCACATCTGCGACAAGCTGGGTATGATTGATATCTATGCTCCAGCTTGAGGGGTAGTGTTGAAGTATGAAGGTCGGGCGGTCTGTTGCTGTTCGGAGACCGGGCGGTCTGGCGGTTTATCTAGCTGGCCTGTCTGCCGGGCTGTTGATGTTTGGTGTTCTAGTGGTCTGGCGGCTTGTCTCAGTTGACTTGGAGACCGGGCGATCTAGCGGTCTCCTGTGGCAACTTGCTCTCTGTTAGGAGTAGCGAACATGCAGTAACAAACGGATAGAGTTTTGAATAATTTGAACTTTATTATCCAAAAAAAGATATCTATTACAAAGGTATGCCCTCCATTATATAGAATGGAGGAGAGATGAGAGAATACAAATAAGAGATGTGGGACTAAAAATTTACAGGACTAAGCGGACTATACAAAATAAACCGCACAAGCCGCGCGGTTAGACAGAAGGGCTAACCGCACGGCTACCACAAGAGAAGAAGAGAGATCGCCAGGGAAGACCGCTAGACCGCCCGGTCTCCAAGTCGGCTGAGACAAACCGCCAGACCGCGCGGTCTTCAACCCGCCAAGACAGACCGCCAGACTGCCCGGTCACCAACTTCAACACTCCCCCTCAAGCTGGAGCATATATATCGATCATGCACAGCTTGTCGCAAACATGAAGAAACGAGGCAGAAACTGGCTTGGTGAAGATGTCAGCCAACTCTTTATCAGAAGTAACAAAGGGAGTGCAAATTTGTTCATTTAAGATCTCTTCACGAATGAAATGACAGTCGACCTCAATGTGCTTTGTTCTTTCATGGAAGACCGGATTTTTGGAGATGTATATGGCTGCCTTGTTATCACAGAACATAGGTAGAGGATGGTTGTAGACCTCTCCTAAATCTAGCATGAGAGCCCGCAGCCATTTTAACTCACAAGTGGTCGACGCCATACTGCAATACTCAGCTTCTGCACTGGACCTGGAGACAACAGACTGCTTCTTACTCTTCCAGCTCACCAGATTTCCCCCAACAAAGGTGCAAAAACCTGAGGTTGACTTGTGATCCCCTTTATCATCAGCATAACTTGCATCTGAGTAGGCTTCAATCCTCAGATGACCATTCTTCTGAAAAAGTAACCCTTTCCCAGGCGCTGCTTTGACATACTCCAAGATCCGCAAGGCGGACTGTAGATGACACTCCCTAGGAGCTTGCATGAATTGACTCACCTTGCCCACATCATAGGAAATGTCGGGCCTGGTCACTGTGAGATATATGAGCTTACCAACCAGACGCCTGTACCGCGAACTATCTGAAAGAGGAGGCGAATCATCTGTCCAGGTTTTGTCTTCTCCAGGTGCCATGGGGCATCGGGCAGGTTTTGCTCCATTCAACCCTGCCTCTTTTAAAAGATCAAGGGCATACTTACGCTGAGAGAGAACTAAGGAGTCGGGCTTCCGAGAGATTTCGATCCCCATAAAGTACTTTGGAGAGCCCATATCTTTCGTGATCAGATGTTGGCAAAGATGTCGCTTTGTCAGGGCTACCCCTTCCTGGTCATCACCAGTGAGAAGAATATCATCGACGTACACAGCAAGAACAACCAGCCCCGAGGGAGTTTTGCGAATAAAGAGAGAGTGATCAGCAGAGCTTCGCGCAAAACCAACAGCCGCCACGATGCCGCTGAACTTGTCAAACCAAGCTCGAGGGCTCTGCTTGAGGCCATAAATTGCCTTCTGCAGCCGGCATACTCGTGTCTCCCCCTGAGAACCATACCCAGGAGGTTGCTCCATGTAAACTGCCTCGTGAAGATCATCATAAAGGAAGGCATTCTTGACATCCAGCTGAGAAATCGGCCAATTCCGATTGACCACCACAGAGAGAAGGACCTGGATAGTGCTGAGACGAGCCACGGGGGAGAAGGTGTCAAAGTAATCAACCCCATAGGTCTGAGTCAAACCCTTAGCAACAAGGCGAGCCTTATAACGATCCACAGTGCTGTCGGGGCCAAATTTGACCACAAAGACCCAGCGACACCCAACAACATCAGTGGCGAAGGGAGGAGGAATAAGAGTCCAGTTACCCCGCTCAGTTAGGGTCGCCATTTCCTCATCCATGGCCATCTTCCAATGAGGAATAGTAAGGGCCTCCTGGTAGGAGCGGGGTGTGGCAGTGGCAGAGATAGCCAGTGCAAAAGCCCTGCGAGAAGAGGTAAGACGATCATAGGAAACAACAGCAGCAAGGGGGTGTAGGGTACATGTCCGCACCCCTTTGCGAAGAGCTATAGGAAGATCCAGGTCAGCCGGGCCCGCGGCATCCGGAGCATCCGTGGTAGAGAAAGCTGGCCCGGGAGTAGAGAGCGACGACAGCGGAGAGGAGGGAGAGGGTGGTGGAGAAGGGAGAGAGAGGTGGAGGGAGAGGAGGGGATGGAGACGGTGTAGGGGTGGAGATTGTAGTAGGAGGCGAGGGAACGAAAGGAACGGTAGGAGAATCAGAAGCGGGGAGAAGAGGAGAGGAGTCATCCGAGAAGTAGGAGGTATTCTCTAAGAAGGTGACGTCAGCAGAGACGAACTGCTTACGAAGGACGGGATCAAAGCAACAATAGCCTTTCTGAGTGGTGGAGTACCCCAGAAAGACACATTTGGTGGAGCGAGGGGAGAGCTTATCACGGGTGGCAGAAGGGGTATGCACAAAGGCAGTGCATCCAAAGATCTGGAGAGGGAGAGGAAACGGCTCCTTGTCCGGATACAGAATGGAGAACGGGGTTTTGCCGTGGAGAACCGTGGAGGGAATGCGATTGATAAGGTAGCAGGCAAGGAGAACAGCATAGCCCCAATAGGAGCGAGGAACATGCATCTGGGTCATCAAGGTGCGAGCGACATCGAGGAGGTGACGGTTTTTGCGTTCGGCCACACCATTTTGTTGTGAAGTATAGACACAACTAGTTTGATGAATAATTCCATTTTGCATGCAGAAGGTAGAAAAGTCATGACTGATATATTCTTGGGCATTATCAGATCGAAAAACTTTGATAGAAACACCAAACTGAGTTTTGATCATGAGATAGAAGGACTTCCATACAGAGAATAATTCGGAGCGATCTTTTAATAGATACACCCATGTACAGCGAGAGAAATCATCAATGAACGTGACAAAATATGAACTACCCCGACCAATGGTAAGAGTAGGAGAAGGACCCCAAATATCGGAGTGGATAAGATCAAACGGACGGGTAGATCCACGAACATGCTTTGGAGGAAAGGAGGAGCGGTGATGCTTGCCAAGCTGACATGCCTCACAGTTGAGCGGAGGACTTTGTGGAGGAAGGTGGGGTAGAAGTTGACGAAGAAGACGGGGAGGAGCATGACCAAGGCGGAGATGCCATTGGAGAATATCTGTGGAGGTGGAGGAGAAGGTGGAAAAAACAGAAATGTTGTCGAGGAAGTAGAGGCCGCCACTCTCAGTCCTAGTAGCAATCGTCCGTTGGGAGTCCGGATCCTGAAAAGAGCAAGAAGTAGAAGTAAATGTGATAGAACACTGTAATTGCTTGCATAGAGAGGTAACAGACAATAAGTTGCACGGGAACTGGGACACGTATAGAGTATCCGCCAAGTGAAGAGACGGAGTGACATGAACTATCCCCGTCCCATGGACTGATGATGAAGAGCCGTCAGCGAGAATAACCGGGGCAACCGATCATGTGTGTCGAGGAGAGAGAAACACTGGAGATTGCCGGTCATATGATTTGTAGCACCAGTGTCGATCAGCCATTTTCCCTGAGTAACAACGTGGGCACGACCAGAAGACGTGACAACCGAGGCGAATGGCTGGGAGGAGGATATGAAAGCCATGAAGGGAGGAAAAAGAAACTGCAGCGGTCTCGGTGATAGCACACCAGCGGCAAGAAGGGCCACGACCAAGGTGCAGAGCAAGGCAAAAGGGGAAGAAGAGGGAAGCACAAGCCGCGCGACTGAACAGGAGGTCGCGGCGACTAACAAGCAGGAGCGGCTAAAGGAAGAAAGGCAGAGAGGCCGCTCAACCAAGGAAGAATCCGCGCGAACAGAGAGAAAGCCGCGGGGAAAAGAAAAGAGAGCAACCCACGCGAAACCGCAGCGGTTTAAAGGGAAGAAGCCGCGCGAACACAGCGGCCAGGGGACAGACCAAGGCACAACGGGGAAGAGGTCGCGCGAACTGAAAAGTTCGAGCGAACAGAAGAGAAAAGGAAGAAAGAAGCAACAGCGACAACAACAAGTCGCAAGCCGGGCAAACAGATGTAGGCCGCGCAGCTAGGGGAAAACAGGCGGCTAGAAGGAAACAGGTCGCAGCGACAACCAAATCGGTCGCGGCGACGAAGAGCAGCAAGAGAAGAGAAGCAACAAGCCGCGCGAACAGAGTAGCGGGCGGAAGAGAGGACAAGCCGCGAAGACAAGTCGCGAGAAGAAGAAACAAGCGACGAGAAGCAGAGAGCACACACAATCAGGAGGAAAAGACTGTGTCCTCTGATACCATGTTAGGAGTAGCGAACATGCAGTAACAAACGGATAGAGTTTTGAATAATTTGAAACTTTATTATCCAAAAAAAGATATCTATTACAAAGGTATGTCCTCCCTTATATAGAATGGAGGAGAGATGAGAGAATACAAATAAGAGATGTGGGACTAAAAATTTACAGGACTAAGCGGACTATACAAAATAAACCGCACAAGCCGCGCGGTTAGACAGAAGGGCTAACCGCACAGCTACCACAAGAGAAGAAGAGAGATCGTCAGGAAAGACCGCTAGACCGCCCGGTCTCCAAGCCGGCTGAGACAAACCGCCAGACCGCGCGGTCTTCAACCCGCCAAGACAGACCGCCAGACCGCCCGGTCACCAACTTCAACACTCTCTATGGCGCTTATTCTCTCCTCCTGTTGTTGTCGGGCGGTTAGCCGGCTTGTCTAACCGCACGACCTGTCCGGTTTGTCTTTTTGTAAAGTCGCATATACTTGTAAATTTTTAGTCTCACATTGCTTAATTGTAATCTCTCTCATCTCCTCCATTCTATAAAAGGGAGGCTATATCATTGTAATTGATACCTTTTTTGAAAAATAAAGTTTGCATCACTTCAAATTTTCGGTCTACTTTTTCTTGTTCGCACACATTCTAAGTAATAAATAAAACAGTTAACTGACACCTTCGGGTCTGCGGTGATTTGCCCTACTCGATATAAAATAATTTAGGTAGGCGACCATTTACAAGTAACTTGATCGTGCCACTCAACTTAGATAAGGGGTGTGATAATTATGAGAGTCCATTATTTAGGCCTAGCCTTGGAGGAATAACTCACCTTCAGGTTATCCCCAACTAACGCTCTGCTAGATAATCAAACGCTTGTCAAAGCAGGACCCGATCTAAAAGTGTGGAATGAAGCAGTAGTAATTTACAAAAATTAAGTGCAGTAAGAAAAAATAATTGAAAAGAAGGTGCAAAATTGAAATGCTGGAATAAACTGTAGTGAGTAAAGTACTAAACTGCACATAAAGCAATACTGAAATGAAGTGCAGTAACTGAAATGAAATGCATGAACTGAAATTCAAAAATAAGAACACATAAGGAATCTTTTTGTTCTGCAGTTCCATCTCCATTCAAGGAGGCAAGTTCAGTTATATCTCTCTTCTTAGAAGACAAGTTTAGTTTTATCTCTGTTCATAGAAGGCAAGTTCAGTTCCATCTCTGTTTATAGGAGGCAAGTTCAGTTTAATCTCAGTTCATAGGAGGCAAGTTCAGTTTCATCTTCGTTCATAGGAGACAAGTTCAGTTTCATCTCCGTTCATAGGAGACAAGTTCAGTTTCATCTCCATTCATAGGAAGTTTCTCTGTTTACAAGAGACAAGTTAGTATTTTATCATATTCCACCAACTTAATTGAGTCTGATAACTATCTTTGTTGCACTTCTTAAGTTGGCTTTATCAGACTTTTGTTTAAGAGAGAAGGCTTATTATAATTTTTTTACTTCTCATTATAATGGTCTGATGACCGATAATATAAAAACTCGCAAGTGGTCTATCGTAATATTTATTAACCTCAATTGCTTACATTGGGGCGACTTGAACTATTTATTTATGAGTCTCGATTATTCTCGACACTCAACCTCATGAATAAATATTATAAGCCTCCGAAAGATCCAAAACTTTGACTTTAGGTTGGAAATTGCCCTAATATTAACCCTGAGATATGAGCTTGGCGTAAACCAAATTAGTTTCTTCCGATTTAAACCTCTGTTATTCATTAGTTTCCCAAAAGACTCAGAAAAATTAGCGTCAGAGGTAGCAATCATTCTAACATAACTCTCATACATTCCTCAAGTCATTTTGATCCCCGATTGATCTTTGATAATTTATTTTGCCTCGTTTAAACTCTTTTTCTTTTTATATTTTGAAATAAGTTATATTCCAAAATATCAAATCTCAATAATGGGTTTAAAATGTAAAAACATAAACTCCTCAATTATTTTACATCATTTCAAGATCTTACATAACCTCTAGCATCATTATTGTAGGCTCGGTGATGTAGGCCACTCTCTAACAGTAACTAAGACACGAAAAAGGAAAAAATGACTCCTAAGAGGAATTTTAGCGAACACGTGGCGTGCGAGCAAAACATAAAATTTCGGCAGAGTTTCGTTTATAATATCGCAATCTCACGAGTGGGAAAATTCTCATCCAAACCTGCACGAACATTCACATACACAATTTTCATAACCTAGCCACACATCTAATATCGCGTCACAACATTTCCATCCACATGGAGAGCGCTCCGGACTAAATAATTTCGATTCGGAAAGTAGTCCAAATGCAGCCCTCAAAACAAAATACAACGAGGATATACCAAATCCTCTTGATCCATTCGAAATCAAAGGCTAAACCAACCCCGGCTTGCAAACGTCCAAGGGGACCTATCCTTGCAAAAAAACCATCGCGAAAAAATTCGGAAATAAAGCAATATAAATTCAGATTTTAGTAATGCAAATGAGGATCAAACTTTAGGATAGAATATGATATCAAGTTTCCACAACTCTCACAATCTAAGATGAATCATTACCCAAGTTTGAGAAGAGGAAATCGTTACCCAAATCTGAAAATGAAGGGGAGGAAGAAGGATAACTATGGAAGAGTCGCACTTCCACGGGTCCACCGGAGTCACACCGGATGGAGAGAACCAAGGAAGGAGGTCGCCGGAGCAGCGGGAAACGCCACCAGGAGGGGGCGGATGCAGCAGCCGGTCGCGGCTTGTCCAGGGGCGCGGGATCGGGTCGGCTGGCCGAGCGGGCTGCTTCACGCCGAAGTAGTTTAGGGTTTCTTTTTTTTCTTTCTTTCAACATCACATCTCCAACTCCTCAAACACATATATATATGTTATCACACACCTCTCCATCCACCCTTCATCAAAGCATAACCAATCCTAACCACTAGTGTTTAATATGAAATAAAACATACACTTGTAAAATAACATAATTATAAATTTTATAATTTAGAAATTTATAAATCTTAGGACTTATAAATTCATAAAGCATTAGGAATATAATATTATTTCAAAATTGAAATAACATTATATTCATAATGACGGCGTCGGCGGCGGCGGCGACAGTTGCGGCAACGGCCATCAATGTCCACGAACATGTAGCGGCGGCGATCAATGAGATCCATGTCGGAAAGAGCAAATGACGGGTCATCCTCGCCATCACTCGGGTTATTATAAATTACTAAAACACCGAGAATGCCTCAAAATTTCTGTAATATTTCCGAGCATGAATTTAGCCATTTTAAGTCAAACATAAGATCTTGAGGGGCCTTAATCGGGGAAGTTCGCCTTTAATAGCTCCCAAATACATAAACCATCATTTCAATCGCTTGAAAAATATCGAGGCTTAACTAAAAATTCTCAAAACATTATAGAGTATGTATGAGGACTCTAAACATCACTGTGAAATTTATTATATTTTTTAAGGACCTTTTAGGGCCCTCAATTCAGCAAAATAAAAACTATTTTAATTATTTGAAATACCAAGCAATATTACAAAAAAATTCCAATTTGTATAAGGGGTTGCTATCATAATTATGAACATTTTCTATGATCAAAACTTCTCCATCTCAGGCCTTTATGATCCTAAAAATCAAGTTCTTTGTTTTAGGTTTGGGGTGCACGTAGCCAAAACAGATCTGATCTTGCAGCTGGAGGGCGCCGTATTTCGTGGCTGGAGGTTCTTCCCCCGCAACGGATCCGGTGCGGATCTGCTGCAGGGCCTCATTATTTCGGGTGGGAATCTAGAATTCCCTGGCTGTCTACACGTCTAGTGCAGCAGAAGCCTACGAGCTTCTGCCACCCTCGCCTGGCCGCCGGCCGGCCACGGCTCTGCCCCCGACCAACTCTTCAGGGGCCGACTCACCCTCCAGTGGTGGTCCGAATGCCTTCCACAGCCAGCCGGCGTCGGAAAATTCTCAACAGAGAGCTAAATAAGGAACAAGGCACTGTCGGCTCTGTTTCCGGAAGCGCCTCCACTTGCGGGCCTCCTGGGGAGGGTCAAGGACCTCCTCTGGTGAGGTCCTGCCTCCCCCATCAAACCAGAGGGTGGAGGGCTCACTTCCTGCATAACCCACTACCCGGTCCCAAAATAATCTCGGGTGGGGTTGCGGCGGTGCTCCGGCGATGGGAGATGCATGCAGGATATCCGGTGGTTGGGGAAGGTGAGGAGGGGGAGGATACACCTAGTGGTTGGGGGTTCGGGAGGGCTCGGGAGCTCTCGGGTAGACCTGCAATTAGAGGTGGCGGATGGGAAGAAGGGCTTGGTTGGCTTCTCTCGGGCGGGGTAGCGCTCCGGGAGGGGAAGGGTGGTGCTCGACTATGCTTGTAATGTTGGTTGGGAGGGCAAGGTCTCTATTTATAGGGATAGGGGTGCCTCTCCTTCTCCCCGGAGGTGTGGGGCTAAAAGTGTTGGTTTGGTTCGGTTTGAATCCAATTTGGCACGTATCCGATTTGGCTAGTATTCGAATTGGACATTATTTCCTTTCACCTTTGAAATATGTAGAATCAAATCAAAGGAAATAAAATGAATTTTTTTCCTTTGATTGGCCTTCGGGTGAGTTGCTAAAATGGGAGGCAATAAAGAATTTCTAATTTTATTTTGTTTTACCTATTAGCATGAAGTTATTGCCACCCCTATTGGTGAATAAATAGGTGCCGCCTGTAGCTTTTTAGGAGTGAACCGCCTGTAGCTTTTAGTGGAGAATTGCATGCCTCCTGCAGCCAGGCAAGGAAGAGGAGCAGCCCGCTTGGAAGATTCCTCCGCCTCTCTCCTCTCTCTCTCTCGTTCGTGCACTCACAGAAGTCGTTGGTCGAGGGTGCTCGTCGCCGGTCTTGGAGAAGATAACCGTCGGCATTGAGAGAGGTGTTGCCGTCGGGCTTGGTGGAGTTTGCCGCCGGCGTTGCAGTGGATTTCCTTTGGAGTTGAGAGCCGTGGTGTCGACGGCGTGCGCGTGTGCAGTTAGCCTCGACGGAGTTTTCTCTCCGGTGGTGGCATTCTCCTGTGGCGGCGTTGTTCTCCGGTGGTGGTGCGGTTGAACGTCGGACTTCGACGTTGAAGGTTCGGTGAACCTTGTGCGTCCGCAAGGCGGACTGCAGTCCAGATCTCAGATTCTCGCCGCGGATCGTACGTGTCCGGTGCATCCACGGCGTACTCGCCGGACGGTCAATTTTCTCCTGTTTTTCTTGTATTTAAATTTATATTTTAACTATATAAATTTTGTGGTCGTTTTCTGTGTTCTTGTTACCTGTAATATTTATAGCTTGTGCATGCGTGTACCGGATTTTACAACAAGTGGTATCAGAGACAGGTTCCGTGTAGGTGACTGATTGGAAGTTCCGGTTTTGGGTTTGGGTCAACGGTAGGTGATGACATCGGTCCGCTCCCTATCTTCCCAGATCTGATCCGTGAATTAATCAGATCATCTAGAGGTACTGCAGGCAGCTATGGCAGCGAAGAACACCGTGTTGGCCAGGTATTCGGTGGAGAAATTTGACGGTAGCGGGAACTTTCGCCTATGGCAAATTCGGGTCAAGGATATACTGGTTGAGCAGGGGTTGATCCAAGTTCTGCGGGGGCGTGATACTTTGCCCGCTCCGGTGAAGGATTCTGAGTGGACGGAGATGGATGAGCGCGCCACTAGCGCTATTAGGATGTGCGTCGACGACAAGGTGATGTTCAATATTGGTATTAAAGAGTCAGTTGTCACGTTGTGGGAGAAGCTGGAGGGACTCTATATGAGCAAGTCGTTGACCACGAGGCTGTTACTGAAGCAAAAATTGTACGGTCTGAAGATGCAGGAAGGTGGTAACCTGCAGGAACACTTCAACGTGTTCAATGGACTTCTGAGTCAACTGCATGTGGTTGGTGTGAAGGTGGAGGAAGAAGACAAGGCCTTATTGCTTCTTACCTCGCTCCCGGCGTCGTATAAGCACATGCAGACCACCCTGCTGTATGGGAAGAATACAGTAGACGTGGAGCAGATCACGTCTGCGTTACTGGCCAGTCAGATGCTGTCAGACCCCGCTCCTGAGGGTGAGCATGCTTTAGCAGTAGGAGGACGACGAGGGAGGCAGTTCGAGAAGGGATCTGGAAGTGCACGAGCCAGATCTGCATCGAGAAAGGCAGTGACGTGCTACCATTGCAGACAGAGTGGTTATATCAGGAGACATTGTCCACAGCGTGCGCATATTTCTGGGGACGTCCAGGGTGCGGGCAAGGCGGCGGTAGCTACGACAGATGATAGTGATGTGTCTCTCCTCATCACTAAGAGTCCATGTGACTCTGATAGCTGGGTATTGGATTCTGGTGCTTCGCAACATATTTGCTCGGATGCAGGGATGTTCAGTTCACTGGAGGTGACGACTGGGTCGGTCTTTCTGGGTGACGGCTCAGCATGTGAGGTCACGGGGACAGGGACAGTGGACATCAGGATGTATGATGGAGCGGTGCGTAGGCTTGAGCGGGTACATCTGGTACCCAAGCTGCGCAGGAATTTGATATCGCTGGGCAGACTAGACTCCAGAGGATGCAGTTTTGCGGCGAGAGGTGGAGTTCTGACGGTGACGCGAGGACGTACCGTGCTCATGCAAGCTATGCAGTGCGGTAGTATTTACCGGCTGATGGGGACCACGATGCGAGGTGGTGTGCCCATGATTTCTGCGGCAGACAGAATTGATGATCGAGGTGGTGCAGAGGATCGCCCTTCTGGTAGTCTGACTAGGCGAGTCAGATTTAGCGATCTAGTTGCATCGACATTCGGAGGTTGAGCCCGAGCAGGGATGAGTCGACTGGAGCAGGTCGGCTGACACCTCAGGTCCTTGAGGTGGTGCTTCGTGCAGATCGTGCTACGTGCAGTATTGCTTCACGCAGTTGATGCTGATGCAGATGGTGCTGTGCAGGGAGTGCTTCGTGCAGGTGATGGCTCCGGATCCCGAATCAAGGTGGTGATTGTTGGTTTGGTTCGGATCCAATTTGGCACGTATCCGATTTGGCTAGTATTCGAATTGGACATTATTTCCTTCCACCTTTGGAATATGCAGAATCAAATCAAAGGAAATAAAATGAATTTTTTTTTCCTTTGATTGGCCTTCGGGTGAGTTGCTAAAATGGGAGGCAATAAAGAATTTCTAATTTTATTTTGTCTTACCTATTAGCATGAAGTTATTGCCACCCCTATTGGTGAATAAATAGGTGCCGCCTGTAGCTTTTTAGGAGTGAACCGCCTGTAGCTTTTAGTGGAGAATTGCATGCCTCCTGCAGCCAGGCAAGGAAGAGGAGCAGCCCGCTTGGAAGATTCCTCCGCCTCTCTCCTCTCTCTCTCTCATTCGTGCACTCACAGAAGTCGTTGGTCGAGGGTGCTCGTCGCCGGTCTTGGAGAAGATAACCGCCGGCGTTGAGAGAGGTGTTGCCGCCGGGCTTGGTGGAGTTTGTCGCCGGCGTTGCAGTGGATTTCCTTTGGAGTTGAGAGGCGTGGTGTCGACGGCGTGCGCGTGTGCAGTTAGCCTCGACGGAGTTTTCTCTCCGGTGGTGGCGTTCTCCTGTGGCGGCGTTGTTCTCCGGTGGTGGTGCGGTTGAACGTCGGACTTCGACGTTGAAGGTTCGGTGAACCTTGTGCGTCCGCAAGGTGGATTGCAGTCCAGATCTCAGATTCTCGCCGCGGATCGTACGTGTCCGGTGCATCCACGATGTACTCGCCGGACGGTCAATTTTCTCCTGTTTTTCTTGTATTTGAATTTATATTTTAACTATATAAATTTTGTGGTCGTTTTCTGAAAGTGCAACTAGATCTGATATACTCTAGAGGGGGGTGAATAGAGTATATGGTGCTTTGAAACTTTTTACAACAATTGTTGTAATATGTGTGAGCAGGGAAGCAATAATAAATCTAATCACAGTACTAAGTTAAGCAAAAACTAAGCACAGAAAAATCAAGGCCAGAAACAAAAATGAAAGCAAGCAAAACCAGAAGACACAAGGAAATATAGTGGTTCCCCAAACTTGGGTACATCCACTCTTATACCACCCTAGGTAGGAATCCACTGCAGGATGAGTTGATCAGGTGTCCTGGGCACCAATGAGCTTTTGATAAGGTGCTCAAAAACCAAAGCAGATTTTTTGATCAGGTGTCTTGCCACCAATGAGCTTTTGACAAGGTGCTCAAAAACCAAGCTCAAACTTTTGAAGGGAGTTTGAGAAACCCTTTACAGAGTGGGGGTGAGAGAGTGATGGAAGTCTTCTCTTTCTTAAACAACTGAGAAGACTATGTGGATTGTTGTCAAAGCTCCCCCTGAATCCTTGAAATCTTCAGGAAGAAAAGCTTTGCTGAGGGTGATAGGCCTTCAAAGGTTGAACTCCAGCAATAGATGATTTCAGCAAATAGCTGAAATGTTGAATGTCTAGAGTCTGGAAGTATGTAGGCCTTGAACACTTTGAAAACTACAGAGATCTGAAGATTTGAGAAAGCTTGATCTCTTTGGATGAGTGTTCTTCAGAATTCTTTGTGACAGAAGATTTTTGAATGTGTCTGAGATCTGTATTGTGTGTGCTCTTCTTGTTGTTCTTAGAGATTCAAAAAACATTCTGTCTTTTATTCTCTGGTGCAGAATAGAATATCACTCTCTGTCAAGTATAGCTGTTGGCCTGCATTAATTGCATCCTTAATTGTATAATCTTTTCTGGAGGAAAGTCCACAGAATTATTCCTTGAAAAATCCCTTGAAACTTGGTCCAGAAATAAATGAAAACGGCTAGCAAATCTCTGAATTAATTGCAGAATAACTCTTAACTGATTTGAATTTGAATTAAGAAATATCCTGGAAGTTATCTGAAATCGTCGAACTGAGCTCTGCTATCGTCGAGCTGAGCTCAGCGATCTGGAAAAATACAGCTGCAAAATATCGTCGATCTGAGCTCAAAGATCGTCGAACTGAGCTCAGAGATAAAGATCCAAAGCATAGTCAAAATCGTCGACCTGAGCTCACCGATCGTCGAACGGAGTTCGACGATATAATGAAGTTGAGCTCAGCGATCGTCGAATGGAGTTCGACGATCTTGTCGAAGTTGAGCTAGACGATCGTCGATCGGAGTTCGACGAATCGTCGTGCTGAGCTCGACGATATGACTTAGTCTCCAGACTGAGAATCCTGGTCTTCAGGGCAGCTTCCAAACCTAGACTTCTAACCCTTAGACTCAATTCTAATTGACCTATTTAGCTATACAGAAGGTCAAGCAAAGATTCCTAGAGACATAGTGATCCTGACCCAAATTAGTAATAGGGTGTTCCAACAATCTCCCCCTATTTGGGTTAGGATTACTATTTACAGGCTTTGGAAAAACTTTAAATAACAACATACAATCAGAAACACATAAAAACAACAGCTAGACATTGCAGAATCACAGAAATATATATGACATCCAGATAATCAGAAATTGCAGAGATTGTCACCTTACAACATCATTTCTTCTCTTTGCCCTTAACCATTTTAATTTCTCTGTTAGGATTTAGGGCTTCTTTGTTGGATCTGGTGTCATCTGCTGCACCCAAATAAGTTTGCTTTTTAGGCCTGGGGACCACTACTTCAGGGTGTAATTCCATGTATCTGTCAGCATCAAAGAATTTACTGGAAGCATATCTCTCTAATTCTTTCTGTCTTTGCTCAGACATTGTAGAAATGTTGGAAGAATCTAATCCTTGATCTCTGGCCTTTTTAATTTGGTCTAGTGCAGCTAATTCCTTTAACCTGGCAGTCCAAGCAGCTGGGTTATTTTCAGGGTACTCAAAAGGTACAGGTGGCTCATACCTGTTGGAAGGATTGTCTTGAGGAGGCCTGGCAGACACAGTCTCTTTTAGCTTGTAGGGGAAAGGACCAGAAGTTGTATCAGAAGAACTATGTCCTCCCCTAGAATATGGGTGCTGCCTGGAGTACCCTTTGGAATAGACCTGAATATCTCTTTGAGTACCTCTATATCCTCCTCTCCTAGAATGTGAACCCCTGGATTGGCTTTCCCTTTGGTAAGATCTGGCATGAGGTTGATAGGGAGCCTGGCTTCTGGCTGGGGGTTGACTTGCAGAGCTTCCACCTGCACCTGCATCAGAAGGAGGTGGTGGAGGAGGATGAGAGTGCTGGAATTGGGATGAACCCTTCTCATATTTTCTCTTTTTCTTCATTGCCTTCAGCTGATTTTTAGAATATTGCATCCAGTGCTCAGTAATTTGGCAGTTATGAAGGATATAGTATGGAATGTCATTGTTATCTTTAACTTTAGCAGGAGGAACCCTTTTCATAGCCTTGCTCCTTGCCTTCCTTTTCCTGGCAATGGTAGCAGATGAGTCATCAGAGTCTGTTTTGAATTCATCAGATTCAGAACTCTGGTCATCATAGAGAGCATCTATTTTCTTCATCAAATCTTTCTTTAGCTGAACAGAGGCAGATGAGGCAGAAGCTGAAACAGCAGCAGCAGTAGGTGTTGAGATGGTAACAGCAGGGACAGCAGCAGATGGAGAAGGTGCAACAACAGCAGCAGCAGGCTCTGGACAGGTGACAACAGCAGTAACTGTCTCACTAACATCAGCAGAAACTTTACTGACAACAGCAGAAACTTCACTAACAGCAACAGATTCACTAACTGCCACAGAAGCATCATCAAAGTCTGCAGAAGGCTCAAATTCAGTGGCCTCTGTCATAAGAAAGTCCTTGGAAGATGGTTCAGCAGAAACAGCAGGAACTTCAGCATCAGCAGTAACAACATTCTCAGGAGCAGCAGTATCAACAATCCTTTCTTCAGGAGAAGCAGCAGCAGCAATGACTGAGTTTACAAAAGAGGAGATCATGCTAGGGTCACAGCAAGAAAGAGGCACAAGTGCCTTGGATAAGTCTTCTGGAGGCTGGACAGCATGGACCTCTGACAGACAGCTAAAGTAGGCAGAATCAAAAACAGATAGCAAAGACCTGAGGTCTATTGCAAGAACTGCAGTAGGAGGCACAGCAGCAACAGCAAGAGAAGCAGGACTAACATCAACAGCAGACAGAGGGCTTGCAGAAACAGCAGTAGCAGCAGCAGCATGAAGATTCTCTTCATATGGCATCTCCCCCTGCCTAGATGCAGATACATCTGGATCAAGGCACATTGTTGTAGGTGCTGCCTGAGGGAAGAGGGAAGAAAGCCTGGCAGAAAGGGCTGCCACTGACAGGTGCAGAGGAGCCAAGGAGGTCTCTAACAGTAGAGAGAGCCTGGGGGCAAGCAGCTCATACAGCCTGTCAGCAAGGGCTGAGAGGTCTACTTACTCAAGAGCTGGAGCAGAGGTAGAAGGTATGGAAGCAGCTGGGGATGCTGGAAGGGAAGGGCTGGAGAATTGTGGAATGGATGGCTGAGGTGTTGGTAGGGTGGATATGGAGGATAAGGGAATGGATATGGATGGGGTGAATGTTGGTTGGTCTATGATGTGGTGTAGTAGGTCTTGAAATGAAGTGGAGGAGGAGGGTAACTCAGGAGGAGATGATGGGGAATCATCCATAAAGGAGTCATCCAGTAGGGTGAAGGATGGAATGGAGGGTGAGGAGGTGACATCAGGTGGAGGGTAGGAGAACAGTGGGTGGAATTGTTCTTCTGGTGTAGAAAGAACAGGGACTGGAGATGGTGTGGATGTTGGAGATGGGCTGGATATGGTGATGGTGGATGGAGTTGGAATGGTGGATGGTGGGGGAAGGGATGGAATTGGAGAAGGAGGAGAGACAGCAACAGCAGCCAGGTCTTCTGCAGGTGCAGAGACCTGTGGAGGAGTGACTCTTTGAGTCCTGGTGCCTGAAGGAGCACTGGAGGAGGGCCTGCTAGGCTTGCTGATTTGCCTGTCCCACTTTCCAAAGAGGGCACAGGTCAGTCTCTTGGAGGCATTGATGTGAACTCCAGAGGAGACCAGCAAGGCAGGACACCTGTGCTGCAGAAATACTCCAATAATCCTTCCAAAATTAACAAAACTTTTGTTTATTTTCTTTTTGATGAGGTCAAAGAAAACCTCTCCCCAGTTCAGATTTTTCTTATCCACAAGAGCTCCCATGAGACAGAGCTGATATCTTGATATAGTATCATGGGCAGAGTGCTTTGCCAGTAGCACTTTCCCTACCACATCTGCCAGGAACCTATATTCAACAGACAGATTCCTCTTGAATAGCTTGCTAGGGTTTCCCTCTGGATGACCCATCCTGGCAAGCAGTTCAGAATATTCCTCTCCAGATAGCTCAGCAGAATCTTCTCCATTTCTCAATTCAAAAACTTCTGAGAGAATTGTTGGGGTCAAGGGTACCTGATTTCTAGCAATAGACCCAACTATGGTACTGTTATCTTGATTATGGGCAGTATAAACCCACTCCTTGATCTCGTCTGAAGCCAGCTTGATCCTAGTGGTCATTATAGCAGTCAGATTCTGATCCTTGAACAGACCCAGTATGTCTTGAAAAATCTGGTCAGTCGTGCTAAAGGATTCTACATCAATGTCAAACCCAGCATCAAACTTCATTGCAGCAAGAACAGCAACTGACATAGCCATTTGTACCTGCAAAAACTCAACAAACAAAACGACCAAGAGTAGAACTGTTTGGAGGGAAAGAAGATTCTTGCAGAGAAATCGAAAGCGCAAAAGAGAACGACGGCGAAAAAATGAGTTTTATATTAGGGTTCGACGCAGAATTAGAAAGATCGTTGAACTCAGTTCGACGATCGAGGCTCCTAAAGGAATCTGAAGAGTCTCCAACATCGTCGATCTCCGTTCGACGATCTTGGAGAGCGTCGAGCTCCGTTCGACGATCGTTCAGTGAACATAATCGCCGAGCGCCGTTCGACGATCGTTGACCGGAAGAGATAGTTCACACTATCTGAGAGGCGCTGAACTCAGTTCGACGATTTTTGGAAATCGTCGATCTCCGTTCGACGATCTTGGGGAAAATCGTCGAGCGCAGTTCAGAGATCAGAAAAATTCTAGACACTAAGAAAAATCAGAATGTTTGTCTAGTATTGGTCAATTTTTAAGCTTTCAAAATCTTGGATATTATTTAAGACTTCCTCCATCTAACATTCCTAACTGATTTAGGAAGAAGGTGTGTTTCTTTTCATCCAAGGGCTTGGTGAAAATATCTCCCCTTTGTAAATCAGTTGGGATATATTGTAATTCAATTTTATTCTTTTCAACATTATCCCTTAAGAAATGATGTCTAATCTCTATGTGTTTTGTCCTACTATGGAGGACTGGATTTTGAGCTATGGAAATAGCACCTGTATTGTCACAAAAGATTTTAAACTTCTCTAAGTTGTAGTCATAGTCTAGGAGTTGGTTTTGAATCCACAAGATTTGTGAACAACAACTGCCTGCAGCCATATATTCAGCTTCAGCAGTTGAAGTTGACACAGATGTTTGTTTCTTACAAAACCAAGAGACAAGTCTGTCACCAAGGAACTGACAAGTTCCACTGGTGCTTTTCCTGTCAATTCTGCATCCAGCATAATCAGCATCAGAGAATCCAGTTAACTCAAATGCTGAATCTTTTGGATACCAGAGACCTAGATTTGGACAACTTTTAACATACCTGAGAATCCTCTTTACTAATGTTAGGTGTGACTCTCTAGGGCTTACTTGGAACCTAGCACATATACATGTAGCAAACATTATATCTGGTCTACTAGCTGTAAGATACAGTAAAGAGCCAATCATTGCTCTATATGTTGTCTGATCAACAGGTTTCCCATGTTCATCAGCATCCAATACAACATTAGTAGGCATGGGTGTTTTCATACAAGATGCCTCAGACATGCCAAATTTCTTAACCAGTTCATTTGCATACTTGGTTTGAGAAATGAAGATGCCTTCAGCATGTTGCTTGACTTGCAATCCTAGGAAGAAGGATAGCTCACCCATGCTACTCATCTCAAATTTAGAATGCATTAGGTTGAAAAACCTTCTGCACAATTTGGAGTCAGTAGAACCAAAAATAATATCATCTACATAAATTTGTACTAGTAGGGTATGGGACTTATGGGTTCTAATGAAAAGAGTTTGGTCTACTCTACCCCTTATAAAACCATTTTCCAAGAGAAAGCATGCTAGGGTCTCATACCATGCTCTAGGAGCTTGCTTGAGACCATATAATGCTTTGTTCAGTCTAAAAACATAATCAGGAAAAGTTGGAGAGATAAAACCTTGAGGTTGTCTGACATAGACTTCCTCTTTGATGTCTCCATTCAAGAAGGCACTTTTGACATCCATCTGATATACTTTGAAGCCTTTGTGAGCTGCATAAGCTAGAAATATTCTGATGGCTTCTAGTCTTGCAACTGGTGCAAAAGTCTGGTCGTAGTCGATTCCTTCTTCTTGAGAATATCCCTGAGCAACTAGCCTTGCCTTGTTCCTTGTAATTACTCCTTGATCATCCAGTTTGTTTCTGAATACCCATTTTGTTCCAACAATGGAATGATCCTTAGGCTTTGGCACTAGTTCCCATACTTTGTTCCTCTCAAATTGATGCAACTCCTCTTGCATTGCAATGATCCAGTGTGGATCTTGCTCTGCATCTTGAATGGACTGAGGTTCAATTTGAGATAGGAAGCAGGTGTGCAACAGGTTTTGGTTGACCTGATTTCTGGTTTGCACACCAGCTGAGATTTCTTCAATTATTTGGGAAATTGGATGGTCTCTTGATGTTACTAAATCAACAGGGGGTGTTGATTGTTCACCAACATGTGTTGTTGTTTCCTCTTGTGGTACAACAATTGGCTCTTCAAGTTGTGCTTCAATGTGTTGAGCATTCCCTTTATCTTCACTGCTTTCATCCTCTTGAGTAACCTGTAACCTGTTCAAGTCTTCAACTAGAGAGTGTTCCTGCAAAGGTTCTATGGTAGAAGAAATCTTCTCCTTGAAAGACATGTTAGATTCATCAAAAGAAATGTGAACAGATTCCTCAATTTTCAAAGATGATTTATTATAGACCCTATAGGCCTTGCTGATCATGGAGTATCCCAGAAACACTACTTCATCAGCCTTGGCTTGAAATTTTGCTAAATATTTCTTGTCATTATTGTGAATGTAGCAAATACAACCAAAGACTCTAAAATAGTCAACTTTAGGTTTCTTCCCTTTGAGTAATTCATAGGGAGTCTTTCCCTTTAGTTTATGTATCAGACTTCTGTTCAGCACATGGTTGGAGGTGTTCACTGCCTCTGCCCAAAAGGATAGAGGTAGATGAGCATCTGACAACAATGTAGTGGCAGATTCAATAAGGGTTATATTTTTCCTTTCAGCTACCCCATTTTGTTGAGGAGTTCTAGGAGCTGAGAAAGTATGCTTGATCCCTTCACTCTGACAGAACTCTTGCATAAGAAGAGAATCAAACTCTGTCCCATGATCACTTCTGATCAGGGCAATGTGAGTATTGAACTCAATCTGTATGCATTTGAGAAACTCTGTCAGACACTTAAAGTTATCAGACTTCTTTCTTAGAAAGAACACCCAAGTGAATCTAGAGAAGTCATCTACAACTACTAAAGTTTAAGATTTCCCTCCTAGGCTTTGTACTGTGATGGGTCCAAAGAGATCCATGTGTAACAGATACAATATCCTAGGTGAATCACTCTTATTAAGTGACTTAAAGCTGTTTTTAGTTTGCTTGCCTAATTGACAAGCCCTGCAGAGTCCTTCCTTCTTGTAGGGGCCAGAAGGTAGACCTCTAACAAGGTTGTCTTTGGATAGCCTAGCAATAGTTCTAAGGTTTAGGTGTCCTAATCTCTTATGCCATAAAACATTTGGTCTACAGACAGAGTTAAACAAGCAAATATCTACATCAGTTGAAAGAAAGTCTATTAGATAGATGTTACCTTTTATTTTACCTGTCAACACTGTTGTGTTGTCCTCTGACTTGATTTTGCATAAGTCTTTGCTGAAGGTCACCTGGTAGCCTTCATCACACAGCTGACTGATGCTAATTAGGTTGTGCTTCAGTTCTTCCACATAAGCTACCTTCTTGAAAGTTACTGAACCAATCTGGACTGCACCATATCTTTTAGTTTGTCCAAAGTTTGAATCATCAAAGATAACTTTGGGTCCAAGCTTGGCTCTGAAGGATGTGAGGTTGTCCTTGTTCCCTGTCATGTGCTTAGAGCACCCACTATCCAAATACCATTACTGGTTAGATGTTGGATAGGTCTTCACCTGCACATAGGACAATTCATTTGTTTTTGACCCAGTTTACCTTGGGCCTAGGTTGATAACCTTTAAATTCAGAAATGAAAGACATCCCAGGTTGACTCTTATATCCTTCAGGATGATATCTCCTTGGAGGTAAAATCCATTCAGTATAAGGGTTAAAGATTTGGGATGAAGGACCCTTAGGATTCAATTTTGATTTGCCTTTAAAAAATTTTCCAGAGCTCTGACCTCTGTTCGACGATCTTGGAGCTGCGTTCGACGATCTTGGGTCAGATCGTCGAGCTCCGTTCGACGGTCGACTATGGCTGAGGTCAGGTATTTGAGATCGTCGACCTGCGTTCGACGACTTTGGCTGAGCTCGTCGATCTACGTTCGACGATTTTGCCTGAGATCGTCGAGCTGCGTTCGGCGATCGTCGATCTTCATTCGGCGATCGTCGATCTCCGTTCGATGATTTCTGCTGGGACTTAATTTTCTGAGGCAGATCAGAATTTTTCCTGGCAACCTCTACAACTCCCTTTCCCTTGTCAGAAATGAATTTGATGGGAGTTGTTAGGACTATAGGTTGGCTGGATGAAGCACCCAAGCCCAGTGTACTGTTGAATCTAGAGTTCACTGTGCTTGTGATGTCCATCAGCTTGATGCTTCTCCCATTAAGGGATTCATCAAGCTTCTTGGCCTCAGAGAGCTCACTTTTCAGTGAAGCTATCTGTTCCCTACAGCACTCCAACTCCTGAGAGAGTTTGAGGTTTTCTGACTTTAGAGCATTGTGTTCAGATAATTGATTTCTGAGAGAGATAATCTCTTTCTCAGACTTTAGCAGGTCTAAACACAGTGCTTTAAATTCAGATTTAAAATCTTCTGAACTAAAATCAAAAGAACTAATTACCTGATCTTCTTCAGGTTGAGTCTCTGAGTCTGACTCTGACTCTTCTTCCTCTGAATTATGCTGTGAGGCATTAATTGCCATCATGCAGAACTCCTTTTCTTCTGCATCATCTTCATCATCACTGGAGCTGGATGAGGCTTCTGACTCTTCTTCTGTCTCACTCCAGGATTCAGCAACAAACCCTTTTCTTGTATGCTTATTTTTGCTTGAAGAAGGTTTGTCATTGCCATTTCTTTTGGAGTCTTTCTCCTTTCTTCTTTCTTTCCCGTCCCTTCTGTCCTTATTCTTGTTCTCTGGACAGTCAGGAACTATGTGCCCTAGTTTCCTGCAACCAAAGCAAATAATGTCTTTATTGTTGCTAATGGACTTGTCATACCTTGGCTTATCCTGCTCCTTGTATGATCTTCTTCTGAAGTCCTTTCTGGCCATCTTGTAGAATCTTTTGGCCAGCAGACTGAGTAGTTCATCATTGCCTGTAGCTTTATCTTCAGGCAGATCCTCAGTTGCCTTGAATGCTATGGTCTTCTCTTTTCTTGTGGCTGGTGAGGCAGCCTTCTGTTCTTCCTCTCTATTTTTGATGAGTAGCTCATAAGATTTGAGCTTACCCAATAGAGCTTCAGTGGTAATCTCATTTAGACTTCTGGCATCCTTAATTGGCCAGATTCTTGAATCCCAAGTGCTGGGGAAGCACATTAGGATCTTGTCATTAAGTTCTGTTAGAGAGATCTCTTTGTCCAATGTCCTAAGTTCACTGACAATTAGACTTAGTCTGTTGTACATATCTCCCACTGACTCAGTCTCTCCCTTCTTGAAGTTCTCATATTGAGAGATGAGATGGGATCTTCTATCCTTTCTCTCATCAGCTGAGCCTGAGACTATTTCTGAGAGTTTGTCCCAAATTTCTTTTGCTGAGTTGCATTCAGCTACCTTTTGAAATATGTCATCTGACATTGTCTGGGCTAGGATGTTCATTGCCTTAGCATCAGCTACCTTCCATTTCTTGATGTCAGCATCTGTTCCTGATGGAGGTGGAACAGCACTTGTACTTGTGTTCTCTGGGGGTCTTGGACACACTGTCAAAACAGAATTAAAGATATCTTCGTCAATAGAATTTATGTAAAGTCTAATCCTTGCTTTCCAAAGTGCAAACTTTGACAGATTGCACACTGGAGGTCTGGTGCTAGCATAATCTTTGTTTTGGGCCATGATTTGTGCAAACAAAATCTAATAATACACTACAAAAGAAGAACAGATCTAGTTTGGGATCTTGGGGTTCAGGTGTTAGCCTGTACAACCAATCAGGTATGGTATGTTTAACCAACCTCCCTCTGATACCAATTGAAAGTGCAACTAGATCTGATATACTCTAGAGGGGGGTGAATAGAGTATATGGTGCTTTGAAACTTTTTACAACAATTGTTGTAATATGTGTGAGCAGGGAAGCAAAAATAAATCTAATCACAGCACTAAGTTAAGCAAAAACTAAGCACAGAAAAATCAAGGCCAGAAACAAAAATGAAAGCAAGCAAAACCAGAAGACACAAGGAAATATAGTGGTTCCCCAAACTTGGGTACATCCACTCTTCTACCACCCTAGGTAGGAATCCACTGCAGGATGAGTTGATCAGGTGTCCTGGGCACCAATGAGCTTTTGATAAGGTGCTCAAAAACCAAAGCAGATTTTTTGATCAGGTGTCTTGCCACCAATGAGCTTTTGACAAGGTGCTCAAAAACCAAGCTCAAACTTTTGAAGGGAGTTTGAGAAACCCTTTACAGAGTGGGGGTGAGAGAGTGATGGAAGTCTTCTCTTTCTCAAACAACTGAGAAGACTATGTGGATTGATGTCAAAGCTCCCCCTGAATCCTTGAAATCTTCAGGAAGAAAAGCTTTGCTGAGGGTGATATGCCTTCAAAGGTTGAACTCCAGCAATAGATGATTTCAGCAAATAGCTGAAATGTTGAATGTCTGGAGTCTGGAAGTATGTAGGCCTTGAACACTTTGAAAACTACAGAGATCTGAAGATTTAAGAAAGCTTGATCTCTTTGGATGAGTGTTCTTTAGAATTCTTTGTGACAGAAGATTTTTGAATGTGTCTGAGATTTGTATTGTGTGTGCTCTTCTTGTTGTTCTTAGAGATTCAAAAAACATTCTGTCTTTTATTCTCTGGTCCAGAATAGAATATCACTCTCTGTCAAGTATAGCCGTTGGCCTGCATTAATTGCATCCTTAATTGCATAATCTTTTCTGGAGGAAAGTCCACAGAATTATTCCTTGAAAAATCCCTTGAAACTTGGTCCAAAAATAAATGAAAACAGCTAGCAAATCTCTGAATTAATTGCAGAATAACTCTTAACTGATTTGAATTTGAATTAAGAAATATCCTGGAAGTTATCTGAAATCGTCGAACTGAGCTCTGCTATCGTCGAGCTGAGCTCAGCGATCTGGAAAAATACAGCAGCAAAATATCGTCGATCTGAGCTCAAAGATCGTCGAACTGAGCTCAGAGATAAAGATCCAAAGCATAGTCAAAATCGTCGACCTGAGCTCACCGATCGTCGAACGGAGTTCGACGATATAATGAAGTTGAGCTCAGCGATCGTCGAATGGAGTTCGACGATCTTGTCGAAGTTGAGCTAGACGATCGTCGATCGGAGTTCGACGAATCGTCGTGCTGAGCTCGACGATATGACTTAGTCTCCAGACTGAGAATCCTGGTCTTCAGGGCAGCTTCCAAACCTAGACTTCTAACCCTTAGACTCAATTCTAATTGACCTATTTAGCTATACAGAAGGTCAAGCAAAGATTCCTAGAGACATAGTGATCCTGACCCAAATTAGTAATAGGGTGTTCCAACATTTTCTGTATTCTTGTTACCTGCAATATTTATAGCTTGTGCCTGCGTGTACCGGATTTTACAACAAAAAGTCCCTTGGAGGGGCTTTCTTCAATCTCTTCCCGCTAGCCAGGCAGATGGGAATCTAGGCACGGTGGTATAACTATATGGCAATGATCAAAGAGGAGTTGGGCCTTAGTGGGTTGCCTTAGGCTTGGAAAAAGAATGAGAAAGTTTTTGGCTTTTTGGGCTTTTACCAAGGGTCCATCCTTAAGGGCACCTTGGTGATCTTTAGGCCCACATAGGCCTAGGGAAGTGGATCCAAAATGAGTCATGATGGAGGCTTGGGTGTGGTGAAGTCTTCCTCTAAAAAGAATTTTCCAAAAAATTGTGATTTTTGGAGGATTTGATAAAATTCAACCCTGGGGTGGGTCTCCCATATGAGTCATGGTCGAAGTAGGTTCATGTCGTCGGGTGACTGGTCAAAGTTGAGATGTTGACGTAATATTGTTGTGTGCACGCTTTTTAGTGCACCATAAAGCTTGATTTGACAGATATTAACTAAACGATGTTGGAATCGACCACAACAAACTATGTTTGTCTTGTATTGGTTATACGAGTACATTGCCACTGATTAGGGTCAATCTGCAGAGCACCCACTGCCGCGTTGCAGAGAACCTTGCTACCACACTGCTTGGGCACATCGCCACCGTTAGGGCATGCCCGCTCACGGTCGTCAATAGTTCAAAGAGTCCTCCCTTCACCGTCTCTCCAGGGTCATGCCCTAGTGACCTCCTACTACTGCGGATCGAAGGTCTGTCCTACTCCCACGCAGTAGGTCACAGCATCGCCAAAGGCTGTCCCCTCGCGTTTGCCAGCGGTTCGATGCGTCTAAACTTCACCGACTCGCCAGGGCCATGCCCTAGTGGTCTCCCACTGCCACAGATCGAAGGTCCGCCCTTCTCCCCCGCAGCAGGTCGCGACACAGTCAGGGCCTTGATCACCACAAGTCATCGCACATGCAATTCAACATAAAGTCTCAGCCCTCCTCTCACTTCGACTCGGGACTCCGGGGACTTGGGGGAATTTGATGGGGTTCTCCGAGCATGGTTCGGTCAAGTTGAAGGGTTTTTAGGCGCGACCCCAACCAGACCACCCACAATCGCTAAGGTCGTAGGTAGACGAGCAAACGCCAAGTTGCGTGCGAGGCCCCGCCTAGCCATGTACAGGACTGCGCACGGCCCCTGGCCGCGAACACCTACAAATGGCCCCCGGCCGTGCACGCCCAAGCGTGGCCTTGACCATGCGCGTCCGCGTATATCCCTAGTTGCGTGCACCTGTGCGCGGACCTGCCTGGCCGTGGGCACCTATGCACGACCCCTCCTGGCCGCGCGCACACCAGCGCGCTGTCTTGGCTGTGTCCACCTGCACGCACCCCCCCCCCCCCCCCCCCGCCCTCAGGCCTCCCAAATCGGGCGGCCTCTTGGCCACCCAGATCGGGCGGCCCCTTTTACCTCTTAGGGAAGGCGGTAACATGGCCGCCACGCCCTCCGCCCTCCTAGATCGGGAGGCCTCTTGGCTGCCCAGATCGGGAGGTCCCTTTTGCCTCCTAGGGCAGACGACACTATGGCTGCCTAGCCCTCTGACCACCCAGAACGGACTGCCTCTTGGACTCCCAGATTGGGAGCACCCTTTTGTCGCCCAGGGTAGGCGTCCCCATGACCGCCTAGAACCCCGACCACCCAGATCAGGTGGCCTCTTGGCTGCCCATATCAGGCGCCCCTTTTGCCACCTAGGGTAAGCGACCGCATGGCCGCCCAAATCGGGCGACACCTTTTGCCGCATAGGGCAGACAAACCCATTGTCGCCAGTCCAGAGCGAGCGTCCCTTTACTGCCTAGGGCAAGCAGCCCCTTGGCCGCCCAACCCTTCGATCGCCATGATCAAACGACATATTGGCTGCCCAAATTGGAAGGACCTTTGCCGCCAAGGTCGGGCGCCCCCTTGGCCTCCCGACCTTCTGCAGGAGGCCGGCCAAGGTCGTCTTCCTCGGTCTCCCGGTTGATCCCTCCACTAATCGCTCCTTATGGCTGCCGGTCGGCCCCTTGGTCGTCGCCGATCCTCCACCGTCCTATCATTCCAGCATATTTTCCACATTCGATCTACGCGTAACCACCCACGTAACTACCCGTCATGGGGGTGTGCATAACCAAAAATAATGGTCGGTGTTTGGATAGTAATTCTTCTAAAAATATACGCATAATAAACTATAAAGTTTCGGCCTGGGAATGGTCAATATGATGATTATGATCTGTGGATAACCACATAACCACCATAACCACCCCTGAGTAATATAAATAAGACCCCATACCTCCTTCATGTGGAACATCTTCTTCTTTATCCAGGATTTTCTCATACGCTCTCCTTTCTTCATGCTCCCACCTTTTCTCTCTTCCACCAGAAACTGCCTCGATCTTCGAATCCTCCCTTGAGTTTCTTCAAGCACTTCGAAGATCGTCCGAGGATCTTCTTCCTCCTTCCACCAATCTTCGAAGTTTCCCTTGAGTTTCTTCAAGCACTTCGAAGATCGCTCGAGGAACTCCATCCTCTTTCCACCGCCTTCATCCATCCTTGCGCGCCCACGAGCGTTCCGCCTCCTTCACACTCCTTTAGCCTCAACAAGCAACTTTTGTGCATCACGCTCAGTACACCTTGCCCTTGCGCACCCCACGCCTTGCACACACTGCACCCATGCACACTTCCACTTTGCAGGAACTCGGCTCCGCGCTCAGCGCTCGCCACACACATTGTGCCCTCCAGTCAGCGTCAAGCCTTCAGTCTACAACAAGTCAATCGCTTCAGACTCCTCTAAGCGCAACAAGAGACAAGCCACATATATATATTAAGGTGCGCAAAACGCGCCACTCAAGTCTCCAAGCAACAGTCCAAGACTCCAGAACATCAAGAGCGTAGCATTCCCCACTGCAATAAAGAAAAAGATTTAGCTCTGAGAGCGGTGACCTGTTACCCTCCGAGCGCACATCTCTCTCTGTCTCTGTCTCTGTCTCTCTCTCTCTCTCTCGATAAATTGTAACGAGGAGCAGTTGTCCCCTCCACTTCTCTTCAAATCTTTGTACGACAACAACAAATAGTGAAGTTTGGTCAGCACCGATCCGACCACGTGATTTTTCACTCCTTTCTGAGATTTTTCATTTTAAAAAATTATCTTGTCAATCGTCTCCTTACTCATTGACTGCGCTCTCGATCGCTCCCGGGCTAAGACGGTTCGATTTAGACCGGTCTACAGGAGCCTCGAGTGAGCCACAAAAGACAAACTGAACATCATGTTAACCAACATCATAATATCCCCAACAACTCTTCCCAATTGTTGATTACAAGTGTAAGAATATGTTAAGTAATGAAGACGTTTTAATAAAGAAAAAACAAAGCAAAGACAAGAAAAGATCAATTGCACCTTCAGTCATCATCACAATTGGCATTATTTCCAACTGGATTAATCAAACATGACTTTATAATGATGTTGCAAACAAGTAATACAAATCTAGATATTCACATTTGCGCTCTCGGAATCCAGGAGTTTTAGAACAGTAATCTTCAAAGCGCCACTTAGCTTGTTCAAAACAAGAGTTGCCATGAATGAGCCTCCTGTTCAATATCTTATGCAACTATGATGATAGGATACGCCCTCTGATTGCATCTTCAAGAACATTGTTCAAATCTTTTGAATTTATTATTTTCCTATCAACTGGCAGTAGCTGGAATGGTTAATGAGAATGTTAATGCCATGAATGAGTGTGAAAAGATGGAAATACAATGTAAATGAAACTAGCGAATCTCTTAAAGTTCAAAGTGACGAGTTTGAATCGTGTGCGTAAACTCGAATAGGGCCGCTCGGCCTTCGCGATCTTTTCAAAAATCAAACCCTATTTTACTCATAGCCTAATATGATTAACTTTGCGTAAAAAATTAAGTAATTTTTGAAAAACCAAAATTGAGTCTACATCAAAATACCTTGGATAAAATCACAGCTCCTGCAAGGGTTTGTTCTCGAAGGGCTCCGCCCTAGTGACTTCCACTCCGCGAAAGTTCGAGAGACCATACCCAGCTGTCCCGATCTCGTTCGACGGATTGACGCCTAGATTACTGTTGATGATGCAGTTAAAGCACTCCGCCAAAAATTCAAGAGGAACCTGAAAAGACAGAGAGAGCAGGAGTCATTACCATCGTTGGTTGACAAAAAGAATGACACGCGTCGCAGTAATATGGACGATCCCCCGCAAACTTCCCACTACCATGGATCTGAGGCCGGCCCCTCTCCTTTGTAGTAGGTCGAGATAAATGCTAGGGGTCGCCCCTGCCATTTTTTCGGGACCACGTTCTTGCAACCTCTCACTGCTGACGATTGAAGGTCTGTCCTTCTCTCCGCAGTAGGTCGCGGCGTTGCCAAGGCCTTCCCCCTTCGCGCTCGCCAGGGGTTCGAAGGTTTGCCCTTCACAATCTCTCCGGGTCCACGTCCCTGCGACCTCCCACTGTTGACGATCGAAGGTCTGCCCTTCTCCCCGCAGTAGGTCGCGACAATGCCAGGGCCTTCCCTCCTTGCGCTCGTCAGCGATCCGAAGGTCTGCCCTTCACCGTCTCTTCGGGATCACGTCCCTGCGTCCTCCCACTACCGATGATCGAATGTCTTCCCTTCTCTCTACAGTTGTCTGCGATACCGTCAGGGCCTACCCCCCTCGCGGTCGCCAAGGTTAGAAGGTTCGCCCTTCACCAACAAACACATTCAACGACATCCCCCATACTGGTAAACCCAATCTCGCACTACTCGGCTAGAAGCACTTGTCCTTCGCCCTGGTAGTAGGTTGCAAAACCATCTGGGTCTCGTCCTTCAACTGCCAACCATTCAACGACATCCCCCAGACTAGTAAACCTGGCCTCACACTACCCGGCTAGAAGAACTCGTCCTTCAATTTCCAACCATTCAGCGACATCCCCAGACTGGTAAACCTGGCCTCACACTACCCGGCTAGAAGAACTCGCCTTTCGTCATGGTAGTTGGTTGGAGTACCATCTGGGTTTTGTCCTTTAACCGCTAACCATTCAGTTGTTGAAGCCAAAATTTGACTTCGACAAAAGTTCGAAAAATAGGGGCATAGCCAACACCTACTCGTCCCAAGCTCTGACCTCTGACTGGTCGTGAAAGACTAGAAACCGACCCAAAGCCTCAGCAGGGAGGTCTCACCGCTTACCCGGAAGATTTCTGAGAGCTTACCCTCCAAAGCCAAAAGCTAGGCTTGGAGCTCCTCAGAAAACACAGAAAAATCCTCTCAAGTCCCGGGCCAAAATCCGTGTGCTTCTGAAGAACCCCTATGGGCCTATTTATAGTTTTCTGAGTTGGATCTGCAAATAACCATACTGAGTTGTCCTGAAATTACCAGAGTACCCCTGGTTGGGTCTGCCAACAACCAAACTCCGCTGTTTTGAGGAGTTATACGCAGACCACCAAGGGCAAAAGAGTAGAAATACTAGGGGTAGAAGAGTAAAATCCCCTTGGGAGGTAGAAATGTGAAAACAGCCTCCTTTCTGTGCGGCGAGTGGGGGAACACCTGGCGGCGAGATGGGGCTTCCTGCTCGTCTCACCGATATCCTTTGCTATGGGGTCTTCTCGCGGTTAAAGGTCTTCTCGCCCCCCAAGGAGGGCATCTCGCCTACTACAGAAGCCACTTGTCTCGCCACCTGCGAGTGGACCTCATGGTCCCCCTCGCCCATCAATTCTTCTTGCCTGCTTCGACTATTCGCGCCTTGAGGACCTCTCGCGAGCCCGAGGTTGTACACAATTCCCGCTCTTTTTGAGATTATTCTAAGCTCGGAAAGAACATCCAACCGAGGCTCTCCATTAAAACGTATTTATTTTCGCATTTATGATAGAATCTGCTATGAGTCCCCCACCAAAACCTATAAATAAGAGATTCCTATCCTGAATAGAGGCTGCCCCTTCACACTCTTCCTCCTTCCTTGCGGTAAACTGTTCATCATGTCTCATAGCCAAAGCTTTCGCGAGTGCCTTGCAAAGGTACGTCGACAGAACAAGGCCGCCGTGGCCGCTTATACTTCAACTCTAGTTCGCCCTCTACCCACTTTACCATCTTCTCCGTCTCGCCTGAAGAGGGTAGACATAGGTGACCCCTCCTCTGCCGAGGATCCGTCTCGCGCAGTCCAGGAGACCTTCCCCACCCCTCCTCCATCATCTCCCAAAGAGAAAGTGGCGAGCTCTCGCTTCTGTCTTTATTTATATCTTTATGACTCCTTCAATATTTGTATCGACCTTGCTGATTACTTGCTTCAGGGAGCTCCCGCGGCTACACAACGACCGGAAAGCCTGCGAGACGACTCCGCCGCCCATCGCGAAGATTCCGTCTCGCAACCACCTTCCACTCCTCCAACTACTCCTCCCAGCGAGAGGAGGAACGAACCTTCCCAGGCTGCCGGGACCTCCCGTCCCCCTGGTAAGGAATCTTCCCTCTCGCTTCTCTGTCCTACTCGCTACTCCCACACACTCCTGCGGGAGCCTCTCTCACCCTGCTCCTTTACTCCTTCCGTAGGATCCCAGACCGACTCGCCTGTTGAGGAGCACCCGAGGCAACCTGCCGTCTGATGAGTACGATTATGATAGGCTTTTTACTATCATAATTGTAATCATGTCTACCATCTCCTGCCCCTTTTGTGTTGATTTCATGATAATATCAAAGAAATTGTTGTATCATAGATAGAAGAGCGTATTTAGAAGTCCTTGTCAGTGCCTATAATAAACCATTTACTGAGTCTATCATTTTTCTATTGCAGGTAATGCCAACCAATGGACCTAAAAGTTTCGGAGCAAACAGAGGAGTTCACGGAGTCTACATGGCTGATGACAGGACAAAAATTTGGTGCACACGGCCAGACACACGGCCGTGTGTCCACCCGTGTCCTATGCACCTGGAGCTGATGAATTTGGGCGCAGACAGTGGAGCCTCACACGGGTATGGCACACGCCCGTGTGCATACCCGTGTCATCTTTGCACACGACTGCTGATCAACCCGTGTCTGAGGGACACGGCCGCACACACGGCCGTGTCTATACCCGTGTCATCTGACACGGCCCACTACCATACACGCCTTTTCGTGGGGAACTGCCCAGGAACTGCCTAGGAACCGTCCACACGGCCTGGCACACGGCCGTGTGCGACCCCGTGTCCGACCTGTTTGCAAGGGAACTATAAATTTCCTGTAGAAAAATTTGTTTAGGACTTTTGGATCATTTCTGCATTGGAGAACTGCTGGAGGCCGAAGGGGAGCATCCAAGACAAGGAGGATTGAAGGGTATTCTTATGTATTTTTTTATTTAATCATTAACCCCTTGAATCCTTTCTTTCTCTTGATGATCCATCTTCAATTTATGTTTTAATTTGCATGAATTTCTCTTTGAACATTTTAGTAATCATGTATCACCTTGTTTATGTTACATTTGTAGTATTTTATTTGTGTTTATGCAATCAAACAAAGAGTTTAATCCTCCTTATGAACTTCTTATTTGTTTTACACAATTTGCAATTGGCTAGATTGAGAAATTGGTTCTTTGCAATGCTTTTGGTATGTTCATATTGTGATGATAATCCCCTTTGTAATTCAAACTTTATGATCGAGAGATATTTTGTTTGGAAAATTAGAACACGAATAAAAGGATTCATGTTAATTTAGCGATAGAATTCATGAATTTATGTAGTAATAAAGGTAATTTGTTTAATGCGAACTTGAGTGTTGTGAATTGTTCGAGAGAAAATTTACTATCTTAGGTTTAGATTTGGAATTGCTCGAGAGAGAATTTTGATGAAAAATTAACCTTTACATTGCACAAATGTAACAGTATTTTCATGTCATGATCGCTTAGAATTAAACTAGTAAATGAAATTGTTCATGTAATTATTTAAAAGCTTCATGTTCTATCGTTTTTATTTCTCCAATACTGAATTATCTAATTGGTCATAGTTAGGTTAATGTAGTTTAAATATCACTTTTGTTTAGAGGTATGATAATAAAGGGAGGGTGAGTACGAATAGTTGAAACGACCCTGTGGAATACGACACGAGATGTAGATTTCTCATATATTACGATTGATAGGTGCGCTTGCCTGAATGCTAATTCAATCTAGTTAAGTCCATCTACATAATTGTATTAGAATGTAGAATGAAATCACATTGAATTATTACTTGTTAGCAAGAAAAATCATCAAGTTTTTGGCGCCGTTGCCGGGAAACGTTTTCAATATTTTGAAATCCTAATCTTTATTGATCTACCAATTTTTATTTATATAGTTGTAAATTAGAATTTGAATAATTATATTGCGTAATATTTTTTTTTTTTTGTAGTCTGTTAGTCTATGACCAGGGGCAAAAATTCTGGGTTAGCACCATTTCATCCTGACCCAGAACGAATTCTCCATAACACTAACTTAAGGGACGTGGGAATTAATACCACAGATATTTCAAACGGACTATCAGAAGAGGAGACAGTAAACCAAGGAGAGAATCATCTTGAAAACTTAGATATCATGGCCAACCAAAATGAGCAAACCATGTCTGACTTTGCTAGACCTAATCTCCAAGGAACCAGGTCGAGCATCGTTAGACCACCGATAGCTACCAATAATTTTGAATTGAAGCCTAGTGTGATACAAATGGTTCAATAGTATGTCCAATATGATGGCTTGCAAGATGAGGATCCTAACACCCACTTGGCCGGATTCTTAGAGATATGTGACACATTTAAGATCAATGGTGTTTCCAACGACGCCATTCGATTGAGATTGTTTCCATTTTCTTTAAGGCATAAGGCGAAGCAGTGGTTGAATTCCTTACCTAGAGGGTCGATCACTACTTGGGACATGATGGTTGAGAAGTTTCTGATGAAGTATTTTCCACCTGCAAAGACTGCGAAGTTAAGGAATGACATCTCTACATACATTCAATTGGAGTCTGAATCGTTGTACGACACATGGGAACGATTCAAGGAGTTGTTAAGGAGATGTCCCCACCATGCTCTACCTTCATGGCTTCAGATTCAGACCTTCTATAATGGTCTAAATCCAGCCACCAAACAAATGATTGATGCGGCTAGTGGAGGAACTTTGAACAACAAGACACCTGAAGCGGCTCAACAGTTGATAGAGGACATGGCAATGAATAATTACCAATGGACTACAGTAAGACAAAAGCCTAGCAAGCCCGCAGGAATTTATGAAGTAGATGTCGTCACCGCCTTAGCAATCCAAGTGGAGAAACTTCACCAAAAGATGGACAACCTTGCCTTAGCATCACCTTCCATGGCACCTCAACAATGGGACCCTTCATGCACTGGAATGCCTGGATGTGAACCACAAGTTCAAGAGCATGTTGACTATATGGGTAACAATATTAGGCCACCTTTCAATCAAGCCAACAACCCATATAGTTCTACATATAATACTGGATGGCGAAACCACCCCAATTTCTCTTGGGGAGGACAAGGAAGTCAAGGGAAGCAGCCCATGTTTGGACAACAACCACAGTTGGAACCAAGGAAGCCTACATTGGAAGATGTGCTTACCAAATTCATGCAAACTACCGATGTAGCCTTCCAAAATCAAGAGGGTTCAATTCGGAACTTGGAAAATCAAATTGGTCAGCTTGCAAGGATGGTTTCTGAAAGGCAGCAAGGAACACTTCCAGGGAATACAGAGATAAATCCAAGGGAGCATGCAAAAGCCGTTCAATTGAGGAGCGGAAAGGAGTTACAAGACCCAAGGCCTGCAAAAGAAGCGCCCAAAATGGAGTCTAGCGGCGAGGGACCAAGCGACATGAACGTACAACCGATGGAGTACCAACCAGCATTACCATACCCAGCAAAGCATAGCAAGGAGCGCATGGATGCGCAGTATGGTAAATTTTTATCTATGTTTAAGCAATTACATGTTAATTTACCTTTTTCTGAAATTATTCAAATGCCTAAATATGCAAAATTTCTTAAGGACTTGATTTCTAATAAAAAGAAAATAGAAGAATTATCATTAGTAACATTAAGTGAAGAATGTTCTGCTATTTTGCAAAATAAATTGCCACAAAAACTTAAGGATCCCGGTTCATTTTCAATTCCATGCTTAATCGGTGATTTACAAGTAAATAAGGCTTTAGCAGATTTAGGAGCAAGTATAAATTTAATGCCTTATAATTTATATCTGAAACTAGGCCTAGGAGAACTTAGCCCAACAAGAATGAGTATTCAATTAGCAGATCGATCGGTTAAGTATCCTAGAGGAATAGTAGAAGATGTATTAGTTAAGGTAGATAAATTTATATTTCCTGCTGATTTTGTTATTTTAGATATGGATGAAAATATCGAAGTACCACTCATACTAGGTCGTCCATTTCTAGCTACATCTAGAGCACTTATTGATGTTTTTGATGGTAAATTAGTATTGCGAGTAGGAGAAGATGAAGTCACTTTTCAAATTGGCAAAACTATGAAACAATCCTTAGATAACGATGATTATTGCTATTCTTCTCATGGTATTGATGATTTTATGTCTTCTATAAATTCTAATTTTTATTATAAAGATCCTTTAGAAATTTGCATAACTAACAATTATCTAGAAGATGATAAAAATGATGATATTATTGAACATTTATTCTTCTTAGAAAATTGTGTTGCTATGAATAGAACAACGGAATATAGTTTAATTACTGAAGGAGATCATGAAATTCTTAAGAATAATACTAAGGATCCACCAATAGTAGAATTAAAAAAATTACCGGATCATCTTGAGTATGCATTCTTAGGAACAAATTCTTCATACCCAGTTATCATATCTTCAAATCTTTCCAAACTTGAAAAAGAAAAATTAATAATTGTATTGAAGAAATGTAAAGGTGCAATAGCGTGGCAAATATCTGACATAAAGGGTATTAATCCTAGTTTTTGCACTCATAAAATTCTTTTGCAAGAAAACTATAAGTCGTCTATTCAACCGCAACGTAGGCTAAATCCTAATATGAAAGAGGTAGTAAAGGCTGAGATTGTGAAGTTATTAGATGCTGGTATTATATATCCTATTTCGGATAGTTCATGGGTTAGTCCTGTCCAAGTAGTTCCTAAGAAGGGTGGCCTGACCATAGTAGCAAATGATAGAAATGAATTAATTCCAACGCGAACAGTAACAGGTTGGCGTGTCTGTATAGACTATAGGAAATTAAACGATGCCACTAGGAAAGACCATTTCCCTCTTCCTTTCATTGACCAGATATTAGAACGCTTATCAGGACACTCTTATTATTGTTTTCTAGATGGACTTTCTAGATACTTTCAAATTCCTATAGCACCAGAAGACCAAGAGAAAACAACATTTACTTGCCCATTTGGTACCTTTGCCTATAGACGTATGCCTTTCGGGTTATGTAATGCGCCCGCCACATTTCAAAGGTGCATGCTAGCCATCTTTAACGAGTATGTTGAAGATATCATGGAAGTGTTCATGGATGATTTTTCGGTTTTTGGCGACTCCTTTGAGTTGTGTTTGAATAATTTAGAGAAAGTTCTTAGGAGGTGTGAGGAGACGAACCTAGCGCTTAGTTGGGAGAAGTGCCATTTCATGGTACAAGAAGGGTTAGTACTTGGCCATAAAATTTCAAGCCAAGGAATTCAAGTAGATAGAGCAAAAATAGAGACCATAGAAAAATTGCCACCACCAACCTCCGTAAAGGCAGTGAGAAGTTTCTTAGGACACGCGGGATTTTACCGCCGTTTTATTAAAGATTTCTCTAAAATAGCTAAACCACTTACAAGGCTTTTAGAAAAAGACACACCTTTTATTTTTGAACAAGAGTGTCTACATGCCTTTGAGTTCTTAAAAGAAAAATTAATTAATTCTCCTATTATGATCGCACCTGACTTTAGTCAACCATTTGAGATCATGTGTGACGCTAGTAGTTTTGCGGTAGGGGCTGTTTTAGGACAACGCCGAAACAAACATTTTCACCCAATATATTATGCTAGTAAAACACTTAATAATGCACAGAAGAATTATACAACTACTGAAAAAGAACTCCTAGCAGTGGTATTCGCCTTTGATAAATTTAGACCATATTTAACATTGTCCAAAGTGGTAGTTTATACGGATCACTCTGCACTTAGATATTTGCTAGCCAAAGCGGAAGCAAAGCCTCGTTTAATCTGATGGGTTCTTCTTCTACAAGAATTTGATCTAGAAATTAGGGATAAACGAGGAGCGGAAAACTTAGCGGCAGATCATCTTTCACGTTTAGAAAACCCACTACGATCAATGTTAGATGAATCTGAAATTTCTGATACATTTCCTGAGGAATCATTATTTGCCATATCTACCAATATACATCTAGATTATCCATGGTTTGCAGATTATGCAAACTATCTTGTGGCTAAGGTCCTTCCAAAAGACTTTTCATATCAGCAGAAAAAGAAATTTTTCTCTGACTTGAAATATTACTTTTGGGAGGACCCTTTTCTTTTTCGGATATGTGCAGATTCTGTTATAAGAAGGTGTGTATCAGCGGAGGAAGGTTGGAAGATTTTGGAGCAGTGTCATTCAGGTCCTGCTGGTGGTCACTATGGAGCGAATCGCTCCGCTAAAAAGGTTCTTGATTCCGGTTTTTATTGGCCCCTTCTATTCAGGGATGCCCAAAGGTATGTGCTTTCATGTGATTCTTGCCAAAAAGCAGGTAATATTTCTAAATTACATGAAATGCCTCAAAAATTTATCCTTGAATGTGAAGTATTCGATGTGTGGGGTATAGATTTTATGGGACCATTCCCAGTTTCTTTTGGGAATAAATATATTTTGGTAGCTGTAGATTATGTATCAAGGTGGGTTGAAGCGCAAGCTTTGCCTACTAATGATAGTAGGGTTGTAATTAGATTTTTGAAATCCTTATTCGCACGATTTGGCACACCACGTGCACTTATTAGCGATAGGGGTTCACACTTTTGTAATCTACAACTAGACAAAGTATTCGAAAAATATGGAGTTACACATAGGATAGCCACTCCGTATCATCCTCAAACTAGTGGACAAGTTGAAGTTTCCAATAGAGAGCTTAAGAGAATCTTAGAAAAATCTATAGAAGGGAATAGGAAGCAGTGGTCTAGGAAACTTAACGACTGTTTATGGGCTTATAGGACCGCCTACAAAACACCTATAGGGACCACCCCCTTTAGATTAGTCTACGGTAAATCTTGTCACCTACCTATAGAATTAGAACACAAATCATATTGGGCAATACGCTCCTTAAATTTTGACGCTAGTTCTATAGGAGAGAAGCGTAAACTTCAACTTAATGAATTAGATGAGTGGAGAAATATGGCCTATGAGAACTCCCGGATTTATAAGGAGAAAACCAAACTATTTCATGACCGTCACCTTCGTAAACCCAAGGTATTCCAAAAAGGTGACCAAGTCCTCCTTTATAACTCCAGATTACGATTATTCCCAGGGAAGTTAAGGTCTAAGTGGTCCGGACCCTTTAAAGTTAAAGAAGTCTTTCCCTACGGTACCGTCGAGTTAACTCACCCAGAGAAGGGAGATTTTAAGGTTAATGGTCACCGACTTAAACCTTATTATGGTGAAATCCCTATGGACTTCGCTCGTCTAGAAACCTGCCTCCGGCTAGATTAATTTAATATTAAGAATAATAGGTGTTTCTAAGTATTCTTGCTTTAGTATAAGTCTAATTAGTTGCAATGAAAAATTTTAAAAAAAAAATTTTAAATGAAAAGAAATTTCTATCAAATTTTAATGAGAGAAAAAAAAAATTTCTGTTCAATTATTTTTAGGAGTGGCACACGGCTTACCACACGGCCGTGTGGGTGGCCGTGTACGTGACACAGGCTCAGGCCCAGCCGTGTGGAATTAATTCCGCAAATGGGCAATTTCATCCCGAGCACAACACGGGTTCGCACCAACCCGTGTTCATAGCCGTGTTCATCGGTCTCGACGATCGTCGAGACCGATGTGTCGAGACACCGAACACGGGCGTGTTGGAGTCCACACGGCCGTGTCACCTACCTACCCGTGTTTATGTACCGTGCCAGCTGCGACACGGGGCAACACACGGCCGTGTTGTCACCCGTGTCCACCTGACGCGCTGTCCCCAGCCAGTTTGACCACACGGACCGAGGCAGGCCCGTGTTCCACGAGGCCGCGGATCCCCTAACACGGGTGCACACACGCCCATGTGCGCACCCGTGTCCCATTATTTTACACGGACCGACGCACCCCGTGTTCCACGAGGTTGCAGATTCCCTAACACGGGTTCACACACGCCCGTGTGCGAACCCGTGTTCAACATGTATAAATATGGCCGTGTGGATTTCTTCCTTGCTCACTCCAAACACTCTCCCAGCATCACTCATCCCGTGGCCTGATCCCCAAGGCACCATCTTTTCCAATTCTAGTCCCCCTTCACTCGCATTTTTCCCCTTCTGCGTCATGTCTTCCGAAAGAAGTGGAGGTCGCCGTCGCCGACCGGAATTACAAGTCTCCACGGAGAGGCGGGATGCTGCTGCCCCGCTAATTTTCACTGATGCATCACACACCGCCCGCTTCAACCGCTTGCAATCCAAAAAATTTCAAGACATACGCATGATTGATTGGAGCGTACTTGAGGAGATAAACTTAGCTGGAGATGTCAGGGGGCTAATTTCTGTAACGGGGTGGAGTCAATTTTTTGCCATAGAGGAATTAGGCTTTAGGGAACTCACCTTAGAGTTCCTATCTTCATTTTATTCCAGCTTTAGGCCTAATTTCATCGACGCACCACACGCGCCCGAGGGGATAGTTTCATTTCGAGTGGGTGGCACATTTTATACACTCACCATGCTCCAATTCACCCAATATTTAGGGGTGTATGAGGACTCGTTCCTTTTTAGTGCGGCCTACCCCGAACTCCACTTCGATCTCCCCTAACCGCGATATGGCCGGTGGTATCTGGCGCCAGATTTCCTTTGACACAGGCGCCTAGGAGGCCAAGAGATCTAAGGCATCCAAATTGATTTCCCCCGCCCTCCATTACATCCACCATCTACTCAGCCACACATTGAGCGGTCGGGGCGAAAGCTCCGGAGTTGTTAGTAGGCAGGATCTGTTATACCTCTACAGCATGACATCACGATATCCTCTACATCTCGGTTATCTTCTAGCCCAGTTCATTCTTCATCAGGCTGACACCCCTCGTATAGGGTCTATTTGCGTAGCACCCTATATTACTCGCCTCGTGAAGAATATGGGCATCTTTTTAGCCCTCCCCCAGATGACAGTGGTCGCAAAGACCGCGCCTATCACGATGGCTAGTCTTCGCGCCCTCCGCCTCGTCACCGCCCGTCAGGGCAGGGGAGGGGTCATATACTCTATTGCTCGACGTGGACCGCACATACAGGATGACAGTGAGGATGAGATAGATCCTGACCTCGACGAGCCGTTGGTGCCTCCACCCCGTTCCACCTACGCTCATGGCGAGTCGTCTACTGCACCTCCTCCACCTCAGTCACGATACTCGCTCGAGTTCCGTCAGTATTTCGACACCGAGCTCTCGCCGCGCTTACAGGAAATTAAGGAGGCACATCAGCGGACCGAGGCTCTCCTCACACAGATTAGAGACCACCTTGGGATCTCCCCTCGCCAGCCGCCAGCTCCAGCACCGCCTTCCTTCCCGGACGATTCGACAGACCACCAGGCGTACTTCTGATATGTATCGATGTAGTTCTATCTTCATATATCGTATCTTGTATTTTTTTTTATCAGTGTATTCAGTTGAATCAGCTATTATATATCAGTGCATTTCATTACAGCTCATGTTTCTTTACTGTGCTCTTCTACTTATTATGATAGCAGTTTTTTTTATATATCATCATGAAATCACTCTATGTCCGCTTTTTACATTGCACTGAGGACATTGCAAATCTTAAGTCTAGGGATAGAATGGTTATTCATGTGGTTACAATTAATTCTAATCTGCTTATCATAATACTCAAGTTGTTATACCCCCCTTTACAAATTTTTGTTTGACCTTTTAAGCTCTCATTTTTCTTTCATTTGGGATTATAAACATTTAATTTACCTTCGCACACTGATTAAAATGAATTGATGTAGACTCATAGAGTATTCAACTTTGTTGATTTCGTAATTAAGCATAGAAATTTTTTTTTAGCTTAATTTTCTCTATATAATTTAATTTTAAGATTACTCCTCTATATTAGTAACTATCCAACACTCTATTTTAGAAAATATATTTATCTATAATAAAGTGAGTCGATGAGTGTAACATTTTTATAATTTGGTATTAGGGTTTTAAAATTAAAAATTACTCTCTATTGATGTCTAGGACTCACCCTCTAGCATCCCTCAAAACATTACATAAGTTAATTAGTAAGGGCGGAAATGACTTAGGCCTCCTATTGGATAGCTTGAGCCTTGTTATCCCAACACCTTTAACATGATACCCTTGCACACCCAATTTGAACCTAATCCCCATCCTTTTGATGCTCTACTATTAAAATCCACCAAGGCCAAATCCTTACCTATTAGCACACCTATCATTGATGCCTGCTTGGAATGATTTGTTCATTGTGATATGTGGCCTGAGTGCGTGTATCCTTGCACCCACTTGGAATGATCCCTACTTTGAACCCAAAAAAAAAGACATAGTGATATGTGGCCTGAGTGCGTGTATACTTGCACCCACTTGGAATGATCCCTACTATGGTCCCTTGGTTAAAAAAAATATATATGTATATAAAAAAATATAAATAGAGTGCCCTTCAAAATGTGGGAAATATACAAATTGCAAAGTCTGGGGGTGTTTACATAAAATTGAAATATGTTAAGGTACCTTCCAACATAAGGCTCAATCAAGATTTAAGTGTGAAAAATTCATCAAAATTATCCTTAATTACCTCACCTTTAATCTTCTATCCTAAGCCAAAAAGGCTACACCAAAATTCAAGTCCTAAGGATCCAACCTTACTAATTCTAAATTATGTTGTGATGAGGGTGTAAAAAGGGTAAGTTCATGATTATCAGTACGAGTACTTATAAGCTTTGAAACACTAATACGTATCCTATAGAGATTGTTATTTTCTCCTCATATTTGTTAAAGATGACTATACTTTTATTTCTAAAAGCGAGTGAGAGATAGTTAAAATGATATACTAGAGGAATTTTAAGATAAATATATATTTAAAAAAGTCTGCTAAATTATTTCCTATGCGATTACATCATCAAAGTTCTCTTAAATTCATAGCAACCAGTGTGCGGAGGCAAAATTATTTAATGGTAACCCAGGTGTTTGAATTAGTTTGCTTAGGGACAAGCAAACATCTAAGTCTGGGGGTATTTGATGAGTACGATTATGATAGGCTTTTTACTATCATAATTGTAATCATGTCTACCATCTCCTGCCCCTTTTGTGTTGATTTCATGATAATATCAAAGAAATTGTCGTATCATAGATAGAAGAGCGTATTTAGAAGTCCTTGTCAGTTCTTATAATAAACCATTTACTGAGTCTATCATTTTTCTATTGCAGGTAATGCCAACCAATGGACCTAAAAGTTTCGGAGCAAACAGAGGAGTTCACGGAGTCTACATGGCTGATGACAGGACAAAAATTTGGTGCACACGGCCAGACACACGGCCGTGTGTCCACCCGTGTCCTATGCACCTGGAGCTGATGAATTTGGGCGTAGACAGTGGAGCCTCACACGGGTATGGCACACGCCCGTGTGCATACCCGTGTCATCTTTGCACACGACTGCTGATCAACCCGTGTCTGAGGGACACGGCCGCACACACGGCCGTGTCTATACCCGTGTCATCTGACACAGCCCACTACCAGACACGCCTTTTCGTGGGGAACCGCCCAGGAACCGCCTAGGAACCGTCCACACGGCCTGGCACACGGCCGTGTGCGACCCCGTGTCCGACCTGTTTGCAAGGGAACTATAAATTTCCTGTAGAAAAATTTGTTTAGGACTTTTGGATCATTTCTGCATTGGAGAACTGCTGGAGGCCGAAGGGGAGCATCCAAGACAAGGAGGATTGAAGGGTATTCTTATGTATTTTTTTATTTAATCATTAACCCCTTGAATCCTTTCTTTCTCTTGATGATCCATCTTCAATTTATGTTTTAATTTGCATGAATTTCTCTTTGAACATTTTAGTAATCATGTATCACCTTTTTTATGTTACATTTGTAGTATTTTATTTGTGTTTATGCAATCAAACAAAGAGTTTAATCCTCCTTATGAACTTCTTATTTGTTTTACACAATTTGCAATTGGCTAGATTGAGAAATTGGTTCTTTGCAATGCTTTTGGTATGTTCATATTGTGATGATAATCCCCTTTGTAATTCAAACTTTATGATCGAGAGATATTTTGTTTGGAAAATTAGAACACGAATAAAAGGATTCATGTTAATTTAGCGATAGAATTCATGAATTTATGTAGTAATAAAGGTAATTTGTTTAATGCGAACTTGAGTGTTGTGAATTGTTCGAGAGAAAATTTACTATCTTAGGTTTAGATTTGGAATTGCTCGAGAGAGAATTTTGATGAAAAATTAACCTTTACATTGCACAAATGTAACAGTATTTTCATGTCATGATCGCTTAGAATTAAACTAGTAAATGAAATTGTCCATGTAATTATTTAAAAGCTTCATGTTCTATCGTTTTTATTTCTCCAATACTGAATTATCTAATTGGTCATAGTTAGGTTAATGTAGTTTAAATATCACTTTTGTTTAGAGGTATGATAATAAAGGGAGGGTGAGTACGAATAGTTGAAACGACCCTGTGGAATACGACACGAGATGTAGATTTCTCATATATTACGATTGATAGGTGCGCTTGCCTGAATGCTAATTCAATCTAGTTAAGTCCATCTACATAATTGTATTAGAATGTAGAATGAAATCACATTGAATTATTACTTGTTAGCAAGAAAAATCATCACCGTCCCGACTCTTCCTCCCCTTGACGGGATTGAAGCTTACCTTGGCGACCCTGCGAACCCGGCGGAAATGAGGCGCAAGAATGGCAAGTTGTTCCAGAAACACGCGCGCCTCATTCATTCGCTGATGTTGGATAAGCAGGCGGCGGAACGACGCATCGAATGGCTGGAGAACGAGTGCGCTCGCTTATCTTCCGAGGCAGATACCGAGTTAGATGTCGATAGAACCAACCCTGATGCCATCATCAGCATGGTCGATATGCAGCTTCGTCTCGCTCGCCGTGGGCTGGAGTCCGTTCGCGCGTTCAACTCGCGTAGTAGGCCACCCCGTGCAGGAGCTTGAGGTGGCCGCTGGCAATGGCACCCTATTGGAACACCCTATTACTAATTTGGGTCAGGATCACTATGTCTCTAGGAAACCTGTTTTTGACCTCCTGTATAGCTCTAAAGGTCAATTAGAATTGAGTCTAAGGGTTAGTACTTAGATTTGGAAGCTGCCCTCAAGACCAAGGATTTTCAGTTTGAAGACTAAGTCATATCGTCGAGCTCAGTACGACGAATCGTCGAACTCCAATCGACGATCGTCTAGCTCATCTTCGACAGATCGTCGAACTGCATTCGACGATCGCTGAGCTCAACTTCAACAAATCGTCGAACTCCATTCGACGATCTGCGAGCTCAGTTCGACGATCTTGACTCAGTATTGATTCTCTATCTCTGAGCTCAGTTCGACGATAGTTGAGCTCAGATCGATGATCTCTGTTGCTGTATAAGTCCAAATCGCTGAGCTCAGTTCGACGATAGCAGAGCTCAGTTCGACGTTTTCTGATGAGTTAAAGGATTTTTTAAGATTCAAATTCAGGAGTTATTCAGCAATTAATTCAGAAGATTTTCTAGCCGTTTTCATTTATTCTGGACCAAGTTTCAAGGGATTATCAAGGAATGTTTCTTTGGACTTTCCCCCAGAAGACATTTGCAATTAAGGATGCAATTAATGACAGGCCAACGGCTATTCTTGACAGAGGATGATTTTCTATTCAGTACCAGAGAATAAAATACAAGATTTTTGAATCTCTCCATCACTCAGAACACAGATCAGAAGAGACAATACAGACAAGAAGAACAAGAACAAAACATTCTCTGTCTCAAAGAATTCATACAAGAACACACATCCAAGGAGATCAAATCTTCTGAAATCTTCTGATCTCCTATGATTCAAGTGTTCAAGGCTAACATCTTTCAAAGACTCCAGACACCTAATATTTCAGCTGTTGCTGAAATCATCATTTGCTGGTGATCAACTTCTGAAGGCCTATCACCCTACAGCAAAGCTTCATTTCCTGAACATCTCAAGAACTCAGGGGGAGCTTTGACAACATAAAATCCACATAGTCTTCTCAGCTGCTCTGAGAAAGAGAAGACTTCCATAACTCTCTCATTCCCATCTCTGTAAAGTGTTTCTCAAACTCCCTTCAAAAGTTTGTGTTTGGTTTTTGAGCACCTTGTCAAAAGCTCATTGGTGGCAAGACACCTGATCAAAAAATCTGATTTGGTTTTTGAGCACCTTATCAAAAGCTCATTGGTGCCCAGGACACCTGATCAACTCATCCTGCAGTGGATTCCTACCTAGGGTGGTAGAAGAGTGGATGTACCCAAGTTTAGGGGAACCACTATAGCTCCTTGTGTCTTCTGGCTTGCTTGTCTTTATCTTTTATTTCTGGTTGTGATTGTTTTGTGATTAGTTTAGATCTGTAATTAATCTCTGTTGTAGGTTATTTTGTGATTAGATTTAATAGTTGCTTCCCTGTTCACTCAGATCACAACAATTGTTGTAAAAAGTTTTTAAGCACCATATACTCTATTCACCCCCCTCTAGAGTATATCAGATCTAGCTGCACTTTCAATTGGTATCAAAGCCGAGGTTGGTTAAACATACCACACCTTGGTGGTTGCACAGGCTAACACCTGAACCCAAAGATTCCTAGTTAGATCTGTTTTCTTTTGAGTTTATTATTAGATTTTGTTTTCACAAATCATGGCCCAAAACAAAGATTATGCTAGCACCAGACCTCCAGTGTGCAATCTATCCAAGTTTGCACTTTGGAAAGCAAGGATCAGATTATACATGAATTCTATTGACGAGGATATTTTTAATTCTATTTTGACAGTTTGTCCAAGACCTCCAGAGAACTCAAGTACAAATGTTGTTCCACCTCCATCAGGAACAAATGCTGATATCAAGAAGTGGAAGGTAGCTGATGCCAAGGCTATGAACAGCTTAGCCCAGACCATGTCTGATGACATCTTTCAAAAGGTGGCTGAATGCAATTCAGCAAAGGAAATCTGGGATAAACTCTCTTAAATAGTCTCATGCTCAGCTGATGAGAGAAAGGACAGAAGATCCCACCTCATATCTCAATATGAAAATTTCAAGAAGGGAGAAGCTGAATCAGTTGGAGATATATACAATAGACTTAGTCTGATAGTTAGTGAACTCAGGACTTTGGATAAGGAGATATCACTAACTGAACTTAATGACAAAATCCTAATGTGCTTCCCTAGCACTTGGGATTCAAGAATCTGGCCAATCATGGATGCCAAAAGTTTGAATGAGATCACCACAGAAGCCCTTTTGAGCAAAGCTCAAATCTTATGAGCTGCTCATTAAGAACAGAGAAGAAGAGCAGAAGGCTGCTTCACCAGCCACAAGAAAAGAAAAGACAATAGCCTTCAAAGCAACTGAAGATCAGCCTGAAGACAAAGTCACAGGCAATGATGAACTGCTCAGTCTGTTGGCCAAAAGATTCTACAAGATGTCTAGAAAGGACTTCAGAAAGAGATCATACAAGGAGCATGATAAGCCAAGGTATGATAAGTCTAACAATAAAGAAATTGTTTGCTTTGGTTGCAGGAAACCAGGGCACATTGTACCTGACTGTCCAGAAAACAAAAACAAGGACAGAAGGCACAAGAAAGAAAGAAGAAAGGAGAAAGACTTCAAGAGGAATGACAATGGCAAGCCCTCCTCAAGCAAAAACAAACACACAAGAAAGGGATTTGTTGCTGAATCCTGGAGTGAGACTGAAGAGGAGTCAGAAGCCTCATCCAGCTCCAGTGATGATGAAGATGATGTAGAAGAGAAGGAGTTCTGTATGATGACAATCAATGCCTCACAACATAATTCAGATGAAGAAGACTCAGAGTCAGAGTCAGACTCAGAGACTCAACTTGAAGAAGACAGGTAATTAGTTCATTTGATTTCAATTCAGAGGACTTTAAATCTGAGTTTAAAGCATTATGTTTGGACTTGCTAAAATCTGAGAAAGAAATTATCTCTCTCAGAAATCATTTATCTGAACATAATACCTTAAAGTCAGAAAACCTCAAACTCTCTCAGGAGTTGGATTGCTGTAGGGAGCAGATAGTTTCACTGAAAGGTGAGCTATCAGAGGCCAAGAAGCTTGAAGAATCCCTTAATGGGAGAAGTATCAAGCTGATGGACATCACAAGCATAGTGAACTCCAGATTTAATAGTACACTGGGCTTGGGTGCTTCATCCAGCTAACCCATAGTTCTAACAACTCCAATCAAGTTTATTTCTGATAAAGGAAAGGGAGTTGTAGAGGTAGCTAGGAAAAATTCTGATCTGCCTAAGTAAACTAAGTCCCAGCAGAAATCATCGAATGGAGCTCGACGATCGCCGAACGCAGATCGACTATCTCAAGCAAAATCGTCGAACTCAGGTCGACGATCTCTAATTCCTGAACTCTTCCATAGTCGACCGTCGAACGGAGCTCGACGATCTGACCCAAGATCGTCGAACGCAGCTCCACGATCGTCGAACAGATGTCAGAGCTCTGGAAATTCTTTCAAGGGAAAATCAAAATCCAATCCTAGGAGTCCTTCATCCCAAATATTTAACCCTTATACTGAATGGATTATACCTCCAAGGAGATATCATCCTGAAGGTTATAAGAGTCAACCTGGGATGTCTTTTATTTCTGAGTTTAAAGGTTATCAACCTAGGCCCAAGGTAAACTGGGTCAAAAATAAATGAATTATTTTATGTGCAGGTGAAGACCTATCCAACATCAAACCAGCAATGGTACTTGGATAGTGGGTGCTCTAAGCACATGACAGGAAACAAGGACAACCTCACATCCTTTAAAGCCAAGCTTGGACCCAAAGTTATCTTTGGTGATTCAAACTTTGGACAAACTAAAGGATATGGTGCAGTCCAGATTGGATCAGTAACATTCAAGAAGGTAGCTTATGTGGAAGGACTGAATAACAATTTGATAAGCATCAGTCAGCTATGTGATGAAGGCTACCAGGTGACCTTCAGCAAAGCATTATGCAAGATCAAGTCAGAGGACAACACAACTGTGTTGACAGGTAAAAGGAAAGGTAATATCTATCTAGTACATTTTCTTTCAACAGATGTAGATATTTGCCTGTTCAATTCTGTCTGTAGACCAAACATTTTATGGCATAAGAGACTAGAACACTTAAACCTTAGAACTATTGCTAGGCTATCCAAGGACAACCTTGTTAGAGGACTACCTTCTGGCCCCTACAAGAAGGAAGGACTCTGCAGGGCTTGTCAATTAGACAAGCAAACTAAAAATAGTTTTAAGTCACTTAATAAGAGTGATTCACCTAGGATCTTGTATCTGTTACACATGGATCTCTTTGGACCCATCACAGTACAAAGCCTAGGAGAGAAATCTTACACTTTAGTAGTTGTAGATGACTTCTCTAGATTCACTTGGGTGTTCTTTCTGAGGAAGAAGTCTGATAACTTTAAGTGTTTGACAGAGTTTCTCAAATGTATACAGATTGAGTTCAATACTCACATTGCCCTGATCAGAAGTGATAATGTGATAGAGTTTGATTCTCTTCTTATGCAAGAGTTCTGTCAGAGTGAAGGGATCAGGCATACTTTCTCAGCTCCTAGAACTCCTCAACAAAATGGGGTAGCTGAAAGGAAAAATAGAACCCTTATTGAATCTGCCACTACATTGTTGTCAGATGCTCATCTTCCTCTATCCTTTTGGGCAGAGGCAGTGAACACCTCCAACTATGTGCTGAATAGAAGTTTGATACATAAACTAAAGGTAAAGACTCCTTATGAATTACTCAAAGGGAAGAAATCTAAAGTTGATTATTTTAGGGTTTTTGGCTGCATTTGTTATATACATAATAATGACAAGAAATATTTAGCAAAATTTCAAACTAAAGCTGATGAAGGAGTGTTTCTGGGATACTCCATGATTAGTAAGGCTTATAGGGTTTATAATAAATCATCTCTAAAAATTGAGGAATCTGTTCATATATCATTTGATGAATCTAACATGTCTTTCAAAGAGAAGAACACTTCTACCATAGCACCTTTGCAGGAACATTCTCTTGTTGAAGACTTGAACAAGTTACGGGTTACTCAAAAAGAGAAAAGTAGTGAAGATGAAGAAAGTATTCAACATATTGAAGAAAAACAACTTGAAGAGCCAGTTGTTGTACCACAAGAGGAAACAACAACACAGGGTGGTGAACAATCAACACCCCCTGTTGATTTAGTAACATCAAGAGACCATCCAGTTTCCCAAATAATTGGAGACATCTCAGCTGGTGTGCAAACCAGAAATCAGGTCAACCAAAACCTGTTGCACACTTGCTTCCTATCTCAAATTGAACCTCAGTTCATTCAAGATGCAGAGCAAGATCCACACTAGATCATTGCAATGCAAGAAGAGTTGTATCAATTTGAAAGGAACAAAGTGTGGGAACTAGTGCCAAAGCCTAAAGATCACTCCATTGTTGGAACAAAGTGGTGTTCAGAAACAAACTGGATGATCAAAGAGTAATTGTAAGAAACAAGGCAAGGCTAGTTGCTCAACGATATTCTCAAGAAGAAGGCATAGACTATGACCAGACTTTTGCACCAGTTGCAAGATTGGAAGCCATCAGAATATTCTTAGCTTATGCAGCACATAAAGGCTTCAAGGTATATCAGATGGATGTGAAAAGTGCATTTCTAAATGGAGACATCAAAGAAGAAGTATATGTCAGACAACCTCCAGGTTTTATCTCTCCAACTTATCCTGATTATGTTTTTAGGTTGAACAAAGCATTATATGGTCTCAAGCAAGCTCCTAGAGTATGGTATGAGACCCTAGCATGCTTCCTTTTGGAAAATGGATTTATAAGGGTTAGAGTAGACCAAACTCTTTTCATTAGAACCCATAAGTCCCATACCCTACTAGTACAGATTTATGTAGATGATATTATTTTTGGTTCTACTGATTCACAATTGTGCAGAAGGTTTTCCAACCTAATGCATTCCAAATTTGAAATGAGTAGCATGGATGAGCTATCCTTCTTCCTAGGATTGCAAGTCAAACAACATGCTGAAGGCATCTTTATTTCTCAAACCAAGTATGCAAATGAATTGGTTAAGAAATTTAGTATGTCTGAAGCATCTTGCATGAAAACACCCATGCCTACCAATGCTGTATTGGATGCTGATGAACATGGGAAACCTGTTGATCAGACAACATATAGAGCAATGATTGGCTCTTTACTGTACCTTACAGCTAGTAGACCAGATATAATGTTTGCTACATGTATATGTGCTAGGTTCCAAGTAAGCCCTAGAGAGTCACACCTAACACTAGTAAAGAAGATTCTCAGGTATGTTAAAAGTTGTCTAAATCTAGGTCTCTGGTATCCAAAAGATTCAGCATTTGATTTAACTGGATTTTCTGATGCTGATTATGCTGGATGCAGAATTGACAGGAAAAACACCACTGGAACTTGTCAGTTCCTTGGTGACAGACTTGTCTCTTGGTTTTGCAAGAAACAAACTTCTGTGTCAACTTCAACTGCTGAAGCTGAATATATGGCTGCAGGCAGTTGTTGTTCACAAATCTTGTGGATTCAAAACCAACTCCTAGACTATGGCTACAACTTAGAGAAGTCTAAAATCTTTTGTGATAACACCAGTGCTATTTCTATAGCTCAAAATCCAGTCCTCCATAGTAGGACAAAACACATAGAAATTAGACATCACTTCTTAAGGGATAATGTTGAAAAGAATAAAATTGAACTGCAATATATCTCAACTGATTTACAAAGGGGAGATATTTTCACCAAGCCCTTGGATGAAAAGAAACACACATTCTTCCTAAATCAGTTAGGAATGTTAGATGGAGGAAGTCTAAAATAATATCCAAGATTTTAAAAGTTCAAAAATTGACCAAGACTAGGCAAACATCTTGATTTTTCTTAGTGTCTAGAGTGTTTTTCTGGTCTCTGAACTGCGCTCGACGATTTTCCCCCAGATCGTCGAACAGAGATCGACGATTTCCGAAATTGTCGACCTGAGTTCAGCGCTTCTCAGATAGTATGAACTATCTCTTCCGGTCAACGATCGTCGAACGGCGCTCGACGATTTTGTTCTCTGAATGATCATCGAACAGAGCTCGACGCTCTCCAATATCGTCGAACGAAGATCGACGATATCGAAGACTCTTCAGATTCCTTTAGAAGCCCCGATCGTCGAACTGAGTTCAACGATCTTTCCTTTTCTGCGTCGAACCCTAATATAAAATTCATTTTTCGTCGTCGTTCTCCTTTTGCGCTTTTAATTTCTCTGCAAAAACTCTCTTTCCCTCCAAACATCTCTACACTTGGTCGTTTTGTTTGTTGATTTTTGCAGGTAACAATGGCAGTCTCTGTTGCTGTTCTCGCCGCAATGAAATTTGATGTCGGCTTTGATATTGACATGGAGTCCTTCAGCACAACTGATCAAGTTTTCCAGGATATTTTGGAACTCTTCAAGGAGCAGAAACTTGCTACTATTATGACCACCAGAATCAAACTTGCTGCTGATGAGATCAAGGAATGGGTCTACACTGCCCACAACCAGGATTAAAACACCATAGTTGGATCAATTTCTGGCACCCAGGTACCCTTGACTCCAACCATTCTGACAGAAGTTTTTGAGCTAAGTTCTGGTAGAGATTCTGCTGATCTGTCTGGAGAGGAATTTGCTGATCTGCTTGCAAGAATGGGTCACTCTGAAGCTAACCCTAGCAAGCTGCTGAAGAAAAACCTGTCTGTGGAATATAGATTCTTGGCTGATGTAGTTGGGAAGGTTCTGTTGGCTAAGCACTCAGCACATGAAACTATTTCTAGGTATCAACTATGCTTAATGGGAGCCATTGTGGACAAGAAGAATTTGAACTGGGGAGAGGTCTTCTTTGACCTGATTAAAAAGAAAATTAACAAGAATTTTGTGAATTTTGGGAGGATTCTAGGCCTCTTTCTGCAGAACAGATGCCCTACTCTGCTTGTATCATCTGGGATACATATTAATGCTTCCAAGAGACTGTCCTGTGCCCTATTTGGCAAATGGGACAGGCAGATCACCAAGCCCAGCAGGCCCTCTTCAAGCACACCTTCAGGCACCAGGACTGTAACAGTCACTTCCCCCAAGTCTCTGCCCCTGCAGATGACTTGCCTGCTGCTGCCTCTCCTCCTCCTCCAATTCCATCTTCTCCAGTTCCATCCACCATTCAAACTTCATCCACTATCATCATCTCCAGCCCTTCTCCAACATCAATACCATCTCCAATTCCAACTCTACCAACAACAGAAGAAATCTTCCATCCATTATATTCCTACCCTCAACCAGACATTTCCACATCACCCTTCATTCCCTCCTTCACTCTTATTGATGATTCCTTCATGGATGACTCACCCTCATCTCCTCCTGAGCTACCCTCCTCATCAACATCTTACCAACAACTTCTGCAGGAAATTCTTGATCAACCCACCTTCACACCCTCTCTCTCCATCCCACTGTCCTCCATATCCACTATACCCACACCTCAACCATCACTCCTACCATCCACTAGCTCTCCACCACCACCACCCATTGCTCATCCATCCCTCTCTACCTCTGCTCCAGTCACTGCTGAGCAAGTAGATATTCAAGCCCTGGCTGACCAGATATATGAACTGATAGCCCCCAGACTATCTCTTCTATTGGAGACCTCCTTGGCTCCATTACTTGAGTCAGTGGTAGCCCTTTCTGCCAGGCTATCCTCCCTTTTCTCTCAGGCAATCCCTTCATCAGTGTGCCTTGATCCAGCCTTATCTGAATCTAGGCAGGGGGAGATGACTTATGAAGTAAGCTTGCCTGATGTTTCTTCAGTTATTGTTGCTGCTGCTGCTGTTGTTCTTCAAGCTCCAGTTCCCCCTCCAGTTGCAGTCTTCCCAGTGGACATCAAGTCCTTACTTTCAGTGTTTGATTCAATGTATTTCAGTTGTCTTCCAGAGAGAGTTGCTGTCCAGCCATCAGAGGATCTGACCAAGGCCATTGTGCCCTTCTCATGTTGTGACACCAGCATTATAACTTCTTTTGTCAATTCAGTATATACTGCTGCTACTCCTGTTGAGAATATGGTTGCTATTCCTGTTGCTGCTACTGTCAATAATGATGCTATTGTTGTTCCAGTTTCTGATGATATCTATATGACAGAGGCACATGATTTTGAGCCTTCTGTTTTTGCTAATGATATTTCTGATGTTGCTGATATTGTTGTATCTGAAAGTGTTTCATCTGAAACTGTTGCTGCCCCAACTGCTGCTGATATTACTGCTGCTATACCTTCTAAGAGTGCTGCTCCAGAAATTTCTGTGTCTGTTGTTATTACTGCTACAACTTCTGTGTCTGTTGCTGCTACTGCTGCTTCAACTTCAATTGCTACAAGTGTTGTATCTGCTGCTCCAACCACTGCTGTTTCATCTGCTCCAACTCAACTACAGAAAGAATTGATGAAAAAGATTGATGCTCTATATGATGAACAAAGTTCTGATAGTGATGAATTCAAGACTGATTCTGATGACTCCTCTGCCACTATTGGCAGGAAGAGAAAGGCAAGGAGCAAAGCCATGAAAAGAGTACCTCCAGACAAAGTAAAGGACAATAATGACATTCCATATTACATTCTTCATGACTGCCCCATAACTGAGCACTGGATGCAGTATTCAAAGAACCAACTTAAAGCCATGAAGAAAAAGAGGAAGTATGAAAAAGGATCTTCCCAGTTTCATCATTCTCATCCTCCTCCACCACCTCCTCCTGATGCAGGTGCAGGTGGAAGCTCAACTGCTCAATCCTCTGCCAAAAGCCAAACCCCCTATCAGCCTCATGCCAGATCTTATCATAGGGGAAGCCAGACCAGGGGTTCTCAATCTAGAAGAGGAAACTATAAAGGAAATCAAAGGGAAGTCCAGGTTTATTCAAAAGGTTATTCAAGGCAACATCCCTACTCCAGGGAAGGACAAACCTCATCAGACACAACCTCATGTCCTTTTCCTTATAAACTGAAGGAAGTAGTTTCATCCAGGCCTCCTCAAGATAATCCATCCAATAGATATGAGCCACCAGTGCCCTTTGAAGATCCTGAAAATAATCCAACTGCTTGGACTGCCAGGATGAAAGAGCTTGCTGCACTGGACCAAATTAAGAAAGCTAAAGAGCAGGGAAGAGATTCCTCCAACATCACTACACTGTCTGAACAAAGAAAGAAAGAATTGGAAAGATATGGCTCAAGCAAATTCTTTGACTCTGATAGATATATGGAGCTGCATCCTGAAGCTGTGGTTCCCAGGCCCAAACAGCAAACCTCTTTAGGTGCAGCAGATGACAGAAGGTGAAAGAAAGAAACTCTCAACTCAAATAGAGAAATCAAACTTATAAAGAGCAAGGAGAAAGAATAATTATGTAAGGTGACAATCATTTTGATTTCTGATTTCTGTCTAGGATGATATATATCTGTGGTTCTGCAATGCCCTGCTTATTATTTTTCTGTATTGTTGCTGTGTATGTTGTTATTTAATTTTTCCAAGTTCTGTAAATAGTAATCCTAACCCAAATAGTGGGAGATTGTTGGAACACCCTATTACTAATTTGGGTCAGGATCACTATGTCTCTAGGAAACCTATTTTTGACCTCCTGTATAGCTCTAAATGTCAATTAGAATTGAGTCTAAGGGTTAGTACTTAGGTTTGGAAGCTGCCCTCAAGACCAAGGATTTTTTGTTTGAAGACTAAGTCATATCGTCGAGCTCAGTACGACGAATCGTCGAACTCCAATCGACGATCGTCTAGCTCATCTTCGACAGATCGTCGAACTTCATTCGACGATCGCTGAGCTCAACTTCAACAAATCGTCGAACTCCATTCGACGATCTGCGAGCTCAGTTCGACGATCTTGACTCAGTATTGATTCTCTATCTTTGAGCTCAGTTCGACGATAGTTGAGCTCAGATCGACGATCTTTGTTGCTGTATAAGTCCAAATCGCTGAGCTCAGTTCGACGATAGCAGAGCTCAGTTCGACATTTTCTGATGAGTTAAAGGATTTTTCAAGATTCAAATTCAGGAGTTATTCAGCAATTAATTCAGAAAATTTTCTAGCCATTTTCATTTATTCTGGACCAAGTTTCAAGGGATTATCAAGGAATGTTTCTTTGGACTTTCCCCCATAAGACATTTGCACTTAAGGATGCAATTAATGACAGGCCAACGACTATTCTTGACAGAGGATGATTTTCTATTCAGTACCAGAGAATAAAATACAAGATTTTTGAATCTCTCCATCACTCAGAACACAGATCAGAAGAGACAATACAGACAAGAAGAATAAGAACAAAACATTCTTTGTCTCAAAGAATTCATACAAGAACACACATCCAAGGAGATCAAATCTTCTGAAATCTTCTGATCTCTTGTGATTCAAGTGTTCAAGGCTAACATCTTTCAAATACTCTAGACACCTAACATTTCAGCTGTTGTTGAAATCATCATTTGCTGGAGATCAACTTCTGAAGGCCTATCACCCTACAGCAAAGCTTCATTTCCTGAACATCTCAAGAACTCACGGGGAGCTTTGACAACATAAAATCCACATAGTCTTCTCAGCTGCTCTGAAAAAGAGAAGACTTCCATAACTCTCTTATCCCCATCTCTGTAAAGGGTTTCTCAAACTCCCTTCAAAAGTTTGTGTTTGGTTTTTGAGCACCTTGTCAAAAGCTCATTGGTGGCAAGACACCTGATCAAAAAATCTGATTTGGTTTTTGAGCACCTTATCAAAAGCTCATTGGTGCCCAGGACACCTGATCAACTCATCCTGCAGTGGATTCCTACCTAGGGTGGTAGAATAGTGGATGTACCCAAGTTTAGGGGAACCACTATAGCTCATTGTGTCTTCTGGCTTGCTTGTCTTTATCTTTTGTTTCTAGCTGTGATTGTTTTGTGATTAGTTTAGATCTGTGATTAATCTCTGTTGTAGGTTATTTTGTGATTAGATTTAATAGTTGCTTCCCTGTTCACTCAGATCACAACAATTGTTGTAAAACATTTTTAAGCACCATATACTCTATTCGCCCCCCCTCTAGAGTATATCAGATTTAGCTGCACTTTCACACCCGTACTGAAAGCCGTCTGTCTCGCCCCTTCTCCTTCATTTTCTATTTGAATGTTGTAATAATAATTAAATAATGTTGTGTTGTCGTCTCACCGGCTTTGTCAGAACTTGGTGTCCACCATATGTTGGATGTTGTTTTTGAACATTCATTACTGCTGTGTTAATTTCATTTTTCTTTTAATTTCTTTAATTAATCACCCTGTGATTGCGACGGGCCGCGCCTATCGAGGTTTAGGAGAGAGAGAGAGAGAGAGAGAAAACCTACTGCCGGCTCTTCCCCTTCCTCTGTACGTTTTCCCGCCCATTAATCATTGCCCTGTATCCGTTATAAATACACTCGGCCCAGGATCAGAAGGATACCTGCACTATTCACTCCTGCCGCACCCAAGCTCTTGCTCCTTCGCTTCTTTTGTCTCGCCGCGCCTTCTCGTTCTTTTTCTCCCATGGCCCTCTCTCCGATCTTCCTTCTTAATCCTCCTTTCTCCCTCCGTCTCGCCTAAAAATGTCTCGCCAAGGATGAGTAAGAAAAGAGTTTAGGAAGGCGAGGGGCGCAGCCGCTGCGGGAAGCGGTTCACCGACCATGACTTCCCGCTCGGCCGGCTTCCTGAGGAAGATTACTGCGGCTTCATCTGCGAGTACTTGGGGGAGGGGATCGAGTCGCGTCCCCCCAAAGTTGGCGAGTCCATCAACACCTATTACCCGGGAGAGCTTGCATTCCCCGTCTCGCACTTTGAGGCGGGGTTGAGGTTGCCTCTATGGCCTGAGGTAAAACAGGTATTCAAGTACTTTGGCGTCGTCCCGACGCAGTTCAACCCGAACGCCATTTCGGTGTTGATCGCCTTCGCCTGCTACATGCGCCGGGAGCGCAATGAGTTCAGCTTGACGGTCTTCCGCAAGCTCTTCATTTATCACGCCAACGCTGATGGCATCTCGTACTTCACCGGGCAAGGGCTCAAGATGTGCGAGACACCCAACAAAAATAATCATTGGCTCACACGGTTTGTCTTCATCCGTGGCGACCGTGGTTACTTCGGGGGCATCCCACTCGCGCCCGTGTCTCCCCCCGAAAGTTTCTATGCCACCCCGCAGGTCGGAGGCACGGACAAGCTGCTGTATGATTACTCTGTCGGCAAAAACTTCGAAGTCAACTTCCTGCGGCAAGGCCTCGACTCGCTGCCTCCAGTGCTTCCCGGCGAAGGTACTCTCACTTTTCGTCTCGCTTTGTGTGTGATTGTTTTTTCGTCTCGCCTTCTCATCGCCTTGTTTCGTTTTGTTTTAAGGGGAGCGAGTCGTCCCAGTCCACCCTCCATACAAAATCAACATCCACCCCTCGAAGGGCCTTGGTCTTGCCAGCGCGGCAGCTGAGGCGGCGAGAGAGTCCTTGGCTCCTGCCCCTCTCAAGAGGCCTACAGGCGATACGGCCCCCTCTCACTCCAGCCCTCCAAAGAAAATGAAAAAAAGCTGTGGTTGTCTCCAAGGGGAAAAAGAGGACCACCCCGAAGGAGAAGGAAAAATCGGGGTCTTTGAGCCCTATCTCTGTGGAGGGGTCTCAATCACCCCGCTCGCCTCCTCAACAGGCCGTATCGCCTACTCGTGAGACGACACTTCCCAATCAGCCTGCTGCCACCTCCAATCAACCAGCTACCACCACCTCTCGCGAAGGCACCTCCTCCAACCGTCCCGCCCCCTCCTCCCACATGACCTTCAACTTGGGCCCCACGGTCCCAGATGTCGCGGGCGACCCTGTTCTGCTGTGGGGGCGGGACGTCAATCGCGTGTCCATCTCCACTCTCCTTCCCCCTTGGAAGGAGCAGGAAGAGCCAACTAGTCATGCTTTCGCCGTGGGGTACGACCTTTATGGTGGTCTCAACGCAGTCTATCCTGAGAGCAAGTCTACGCGAGATCTCGTCATGAAGTCCTCCCATGCCCAGATGCGCGCCTTGGAGTTCTCACACCGCGCTGCGAGCCATCTAATATATATCAACAAAAAATGGTGGGAGAGCGAGACGAGCCTGGTGGCGGAGCGAGAGAGATCCGAAGACCTTGCAAAAAGGTTGTTTGATGCCGAGACCCTCCTTGCGAAGCCTAAGGCGGCGTGGTAAAGCCCTATCCTTATTCTTTTCCTTCAAAAGCTTTTAACTTTTAACTAATGGCCGAGCATCTCGCAGGATGCCGAGACGGCAGAGCGGCTGTACTCGCGAGTAGCGGCCCTGGAGGAGGAGGTCAAGGGCTTAAAAGCCCAGAATACTCGCCTTCAGGCCGATGTCGCTTCGACATCTCGCCGCGAACCCTTTCGGACACCTCCTCCGCACTATTATTTTGACGAAGTTGAGGAGCAATGCCGATATGCTGGCATCCGGGCGGCAGAGCTGGTCCTGAAGATGATGAAGGACCTAGGTGTTGTGAAGGACGATTCAGAAACGGTGACCGTCCGCGGCCCGGTCCCCCAGCTCTATGGCAAGGAGAGAGAGGATTCTGCTTCCGGCAAGGAGGAATGACGTGTCAACTCCCAAGATCCAGAATCTCTCTGTCCTCTTCCTTTCGCTGCTGTTGTAAAACTTAAACTATCTTTTTTGAGTTCTATTTTGTGATATGACAGTGATAATCAAATATACATGCTTGTCTCGCTTGTTATTCTGTTCTTTTATTTTTCAAAATAAGTTATTAGTTTGCTTGGGCCTGCGAGACGGTGCTATCCGCCCGTCTCGCCGCCTCGCCTTTACTCCTTACACTTTGCTTTATTTTGCTTACTGCGAGACGATACTTTGATGCGCTCATGCATGCGAGAAGGTGCTACCCCTTGTCTCGCGGCAATGTTGGAGAGTTGGCTTTTTGTCAAACGCGAGTCGTTACTTCCCTTATCTTTTTTATGCGTGAGGACATACAGAACCTTCTCGCCTTGCCTTAAAGTATTCCCTGCGCGGGTGACCCTTAGTGACGTAACCTGCTCACCCATCAATAGAGTGAGCCTTCCGTCTCGCGCGAGTGCCCATTTGCCGTAAGCGATACCATCCTCGTAACTGTCAGCTGCGAGTGCCTCCACTCGCACTGCTCCAAGCCTTTGCCTTAGTTTATTTTTCATAGATTTAAGTAGGGATATTGTTTAAAATGATTTTTCCAATCATTCTGCCATTGAGTGGGTTTTTTGCCATGCTAGTTTGATGAGAGCCTGGACAACGGGCCTACCGGGGACCGAGCCAGGCTCGAGGTGGTGTTGAATTTCCCAGAGTCTAGACCTATTCTCAAGAACTTGGAAAAGAAACTTCAAGAACCTGACCTCTCCCCCACAGACGAGCCTTCGGACCTGTCAGCTACTGAGAGGCTGCACAGCGGGTCTACCTGGGGCCGAGCCACGCTCGGGGTAGTGCAGAACCAAGGACCAAGAACCAGAACTCTCCCCCGCAGGCGAGCCTTTGGACCTGCCAGCTAATGGGAGCCTGCACAACGGGTCTACCTGGGGCCGAGCCGCGCTCGTGGTAGTGCAGAACCAAGAACCAGACCTTTCCCCCACAGGCGAGCCTTCAGACCTGCCAGCTAATGAGAGCCTGCACAGTGGGTCTACTTGGGGCCAAGCCGCGCTCAGGGTAGTGTAGAACCAAGGAACAAAACCAGACCTCTCCACCACAGGCGAGCCTTCAGACCTGCCAGCTAATGAGAGCCTGCACAGTGGGTCTACCTGGGGCCGAGCCGCGCTCGGGGTATTGCAGAACCAAGGACCAGACCTATCCCCACAGGCGAGCCTTCGGACTTGCCAGCTAATGAGAGCATGCGCAGCGGGTCTACCTGGGGCCGAGCCGCGCTCGGGGTATTGCAGAACCAAGGACCAGACTTATCCCCCACAGGCAAGCCTTCGGACTTGCCAGCTAATGAGAGCCTGTGCAGCGGGTCTACCTGGGGCCGAGCCGCGCTCGGGGTAGTGCAGAACCAAGGACCAGACCTCTCCCCCACAGGCGAGCCTTCAGACCTGCCAGCTAATGGGAGCCTGCGCAGCGGGTCTACCTGGGGTCGAGCTGCGCTCGGGGTAGTGCAGAACCAAGGACCGGACCTCTCCCCCACAGGCGAGCCTTCGGACCTGCCAGCTAATGAGAGCCTGCACAGCGGGTCTACCTGGGGCCGAGCCGCGCTCGGGATAGTGCAGAACCAATAACCATACCTCTCCCCCACAGGCGAGCCTTCGGACCTACCAACTAATGGGAGCATGCACAGCGGGTCTACCTGGGGCCGAGCCGTGCTTGGAGTAGTGCAGAACCAAGGACCTAGAACCAAACCTCTCCCCCACAGGCGAGCCTTCAGACCTGCCAACTAATGGGAGCCTGCGCAGCGGGTCTACCTGGGGCCGTGTCGCGCTCGGGGTAGTGCAGAACCAAGAACCAGACCTCTCCCCCACAGGCGAGCCTTCGGACCTGCCAGCTAATGAGAGCCTGCGCAGCGGGTCTACCTGTGGCCAAGCCGCGCTCGAGGTAGTGCAGAAGCGATCATATTCCTGTCGTTATAATTTCATGGTAGATAAAGACAAGAAGTAATTTGAGAAATTTATTATAATGAACTTGATTTGAATATACAACTTTTGCCCTCCCTTCTTATGGGTAGAAGCGCTTCAAGTCATCGCCACTCCAGGTGTGGCTCATGGTCCTACCCTCCACATCCTGGAGGTGGTAACCTCCCGTTCTCAGGACCTTCTCAACAATATAAGGCCCTTCCCAATTTGGGTTGAGCTTGCCCACGGGGGCGGACCTCCCCGCAGCATCAACTTTATTTAGCACCAGATCTCCTTCTGCAAATTGTTTGATCATGATATGCTTGTCGAAGTATCTTTCCATTCGTCATTTGACCTCTTCCTGCCTGATAGCTGCTACGTCGCGTAGCTCTTCCACCATGTCCAATGAGAGGCGTAAGCCTCCTTCATTTTCTAGCCTCCAAGCCTCGTCTCCATCACCTGAAACCACAACTCGTGGGGATCGGACCTCAAATTCCACAGGCAAGACCGCCTCACACCCATTGGAAAGTTTGAAGGGGGTCTCGCCGGTGGCTGTGTTCGGGGTTGTCCGCAAGGCCCATAAAACTGAGGGGAGATGTTCCACCCAACTCCCCCTCAAGTTCTTCACCTTCTTCTTTAGTAGGTTCACGATGATTTTGTTAGCTGCCTCCACCTGGCCATTGCTCCTGGGGTGGTGGACGGAGGCAAACCTGAGGTCGATGCCCAGCTGAGTGCAAAAACTTATAAACTCCTCACTTGCAAATTGAGGATCATTGTCCGTGACAATGGCCTGAGGCAGCCCGTGCCTGCAGATGATCTCTTCCCAAACGAAGTTCATGATGACTTGGGAGGTGACTTTGACCAGCGCCTTAACCTCCAGCCACTTAGAGAAGTAGTCGATCATAACCAGGAGGAACCTCCTTTGCTCACTAGCTGGAGGGAAAGGACCAACTAGATCCATCCCCCAGATAGCAAATGGCCATGGTGCTGTGATGCTTCAGAGCCTCTGAGCTGCCTGGAGCTGGAGGGGGGCGTAGAGCTAGCATTTTTAGCACCTCCTCGCAAACTCCACAACATCCTTCCTCAGGGTGGGCCAGAAGTACCCCTGATTGACCACCCTTGCTTCCAACGTCCTATCTCCGGAATGACTTCCACATTCCCCAGAGTGCACCTCCTCAAGAATCCGTCGGGTCTCCTCTTCCGTCACACATCATGCCAGAAGACCCGAAAGCATCTTCCGATGTAAACTTCCTTCATGCATGAGATAATGGGCCGCCTTATGCCGAAAGTTCTTTGCCTCCTTGATCCCCTCAGGGAGGTTGCCTGTGACGAAGAAGGTCACGAAGGGATCCACCAATGAGGGTCGTCGATCTACTTCCATGAGCTCCCCTTCCTCGATTGCTGGATGGAACAGATCCGTCAAGGTTCCTCCTCCCCGAGGTCCAAACTTAGCCAGCCGATCAGCTACTGTACTCTCTTCTCTTGGAACATATTGGATGGAGAACGTTCGGAACCCCCCAATGATCGCCCTCACCTTGGACAAGTACCTCACAAGGGTGGGTTCCCGAGCTTCGAACTCCCCTCGGATCTGCGATACCACCACCAATGAGTCCGTGAAAGCCTCCACATCCTGGATCTCAAGCTCTCTTGCCAAACGAAGGCCGACTATCACGGCCTCGTACTCTGCTTGGTTGTTAGTTGCAGGAAATTGCAAGACCACCGCCTGCTCTATGGTGACCCCTTGAGGACTTGTCAACACCACCCCCGCTCCGAGGGAGTGCTTTCCTGAGGCTCCATCAATCTTCATCTTCCATCCTCCTGCGGCCGCGACTCCTCGCCCCCGACCTCCACAACGTAGTATGCCAAGAAGTCAGCCACTACTTGTGCCTTGATGGAGAGCCTTGGTACGAACGAGATATCGAATTCACTCAACTCGATAGACCACTTGGCTAGTCTACCCGAGTGCTCCACTCCTTCAAAAATCTTACGGAGGGGATGATCTATCACCACCCTGATGGAATGCGCTTGGAAATATGGCCGGAGCTTCCTGGCTGAAATGATCAAACAATGAAAGACCATCACTGCCGAGGACGTGCTCTGGGTCATGCATGAACAAACTTGGCTTCGACAATTACATTGACCCCCTCATCGTTTACCTCCCACAATACCGTGAACTCGAGGTCAACCACTGCGACTCTGTTGAATTTTTTGAAGTGAAAGTGACAGGCTAAGCGGACTGTCCGCGCGGTCTGTGCGGACAGTATTGACGGTTTGGGTCAGACCGCGCGTTCTGTGCGGACAGAGCTGGCGACTAACCAGGTCGGCCAGTGTTCTGCAAGTTCTCCTGCAGTTCAAGCGGATAGGCCGTGTATCTGCGATTGGTGCTCTGGTGGAGTTCGCCATGCTGGGCGGACTGGTGTTGGAGTCTGTTTGTTCCAGCAGTCTTGGTGAACTTGGTGTTGGTTCCAAGTCTAGGCGAGTTCGGTCTTGTGAAGCAGTGCTTGCGGACTGCCCTCCTTGTCCATCGAGTCCGACAACTGTCACCTTGGTGCCTTGACTGCGGACTCGGTGTGCGCTGTGCTGTCCTCAGTTGTGCGGACTGGAGCTATTTCTGCATGGTTGTGCGGACTGTGGTAGCATCCGCAGGGTTTGTTGGCGGCGACCTCCCTGGTTTTTGGTTTGGTGACAAAGCAGATAGATTTCTATATCCGCCCTTGTTGCTTTGTGGCACTGTTTGTCCTGCTTGTTGCGGCGGACTGGTCTGTATTCGCGGGGCTTGCAGATACACTATGTTCTCTCCGCGAGCTCAGGTGATGTTCCTATCGTTAGAACGGTGACCACACTCCTCTCTGTGCCTATAAATAGGACCCCCTGACACATCTACAGTAACTGAATGAACAGTAAGTCTACTCGCGATTAGTTGTTGTGGTCTGAATTTTCTATCTGTGCGAGTTGAAGAGGTTAACCGGTTTATGCTGTGCAGGTTGTGCGGATAGCACTAAAAAGCCAGGGATTTGGTTCTAAGGTAGTGCAGACTATGCGGATTGCAATTGACGGTTTACAGCAGCTCGCTTGCGACCAGGTGGTTTCTCTTCTGCAACTTTTCTCAGTTCAATAAGTTGTCCGCTCTAGCAGCTTGTTCAGTTCGGCAGCAGCAGATCGGCAAACAAAGTTCGGCCTTGAAATAACGGGCAGTCCGTGCAGCAAGGTTGCGGTCTGACGACATGTCGGTTTGAGCGGACTCCATAGCGGCAAGCAGCAAAGTCGGCGGCTCTTTCTTAGTCCGCGCGGCTTGTTCTTCTTGCTTGTTCTTTTCTTGTTTTCCTCGAGTACATCGGCGAAGCATGTCTCGTCATGTATGTCTTGCTTTGTAAAAAAGATTTTTGATATTACAAGATTCTTGCTCTGCTTTATGCATTTATTTATTAGACTCAAGAGAGTTGAGTGTTCATGCGTCTGCTTTCCCGCTTTTCGCAACTATCAAATTTTTTCAGGCTCAATCCCGAGGAGTCTCTCCAGTTCAAGAGAGCTTTGATGGCATTCGATGGAGGTGGATCTATGCGAACTTTGCACCTTGGAAACGACCACTTCGTTATAGCTGCTGGATTTTACGGGTTGCCAGACAACAATGCTCAAACACCACCATTGCTAGAGTTACGTTGTCTCCATCAATAATGGTGTGGGAGGCTACTATTTTGGAGGCATTCATGGTGATACGGAGGCAGACTCTTCTCTAGCTTCGACGGGCAACTACTACACATACACCCCGAGCGCAACATTGTAAATGCCACTTTTTTCTTATGATTTATAGTTTTTTGTGTAGGGGTTTACTTTTTTTGCTTATTATAAATTTTAAACTATATATATATGATCATCTTCGCACTGGCTTTGCCCGTATTCGATGCTTTGGGACTAGTTTCACCCACATCCAGGTAGGATCCACCCGTATGAATCCCGTTGTTGAATCAAGAAACCACGATTCAAGAGAAGTTCGGATTGATGGGAGTAGTTTGCACCTACTTCTCCTGAGTTAGAATGCTAGGACAGGCACTCAGAGCAAGAACCTCACTCACAAGAGCGGGAAACTAAAAACAGACCCCTCGAGCTGCAGCGAGGAGGTATCGTGACGCACCCGAAAGATCAAAGAGAGATTCCCCTCCCAAGTCAATGTTGAGCTGGTCACCTCGGAGGGCACTTGAGAGCACCAGACTGTAATCCCAAAAATCACGATGAACAGTGTGTTGAAGCTCTCGTCAACCAGAACCAGACAAAGGAGAGAGAAGCCAAAAGGGAACCCCCTCCAAAGATATCAATGTGGGTTTATTTATAGTTTCTGAAAATGGTCTGCGGATAGTAGAATCCCGTCTTTTGGTTTTGCTAAGTACAACCCAAATTAGTCCGCCAACATCGAATTCCCGCTGTTTGGGCGACTACAGCGGGTACATACCACTATATATCGGGGCGGGTACATACCACTCTATATCGGCTCGCCTGGGGGGTGGCGAGTGCCCGGTGAATCTGGAACTTGCCACACGCCCCGCACTAGGGGCGGGTGCGGGCTCGTTAGCCCCACTCGTCCCTCCAAAATGCCTGGGCCCAGTCCCCCGACTTCTTGATGTTTTGGTGAATCCACTCGACAAATACGAGGTGTACCATTGCAGCTAGAATCCCGGGGTTATCACTTATTTGCGTTTTGTGCTTAGCTGGCTTGCTACGTTTTCTTATATGATAGCTGGCATTGCCAGTGGTTCTCAGCTTCTTCCTCTACTTCATGGATACAGATAATTGATTTAATTTTCATTTTTTTAACTTGAATATGAGTAACAGTGCCCGGGCAACAGTACCTCGTATATGACATTGTTAGAATATTTAATTATATGTCCGCGCGTGTCAGAACCGACTCGGAACGACCCAACGGGTTACATGTCACTAGAGTGTAACGGCTCTACGCTGGAGATACTATATAAGCTCATTCCACACTGATGAGCCTTAGTGGACTATCTTGAGCGGAGCCATAACATTCTCAAGATAGGAAATTAGGGTTCTCCGCTCTCGTTCCGTCCGCTCTCTCGCTCTCCGAATTTCATCCGCCGCTCCAGTGCAAGTGTCTGGAAGGAGATCGCATTTTTTTTCTCTGGAGTGGCCGCCGGATCGCAAGGAAGAAGGAAGCGGGATTGGCTTTTTCCACCTCTAAGGCTCATCAGTGTGGAATGACCTTATATAGTATCTCCAGCGTAGAGCCGTTACACTCTAGTGACACGTAACCCGTTGGGTCGTTCCGAGTCGGTCCTGACACGCGCGGACATATAATTAAATATTCTAACAGACATTACCCTGCCTATGACAGTCTCTCTCCCAGCAATCTCCTTCTCTCGGGCTCACTGAATTCGCACGACGTTTGTCTCTCTGCACTCCACCCCCGAGGGCGATTTTTTAGATGGAAATTTTTCATCAAAAAATTACAAACAAAATTTATACAGAGATATTGGATCAGGCATTACCCCTAAATTATTTTCAATTGCCCAAAATTATGACCTTGATGGGTTCCCCAAAAACGGTTCAATAGAGCCGGATATTTTTTGGAGCGAGCTCGATCTGCTCGGTGGTACAATTCTAGCGGGCATGTTCTCGCGGAATGTCGAGTCGGTTTGGCCTCCCAAACGGACGCCCAATCACTGGAACGCATGCACGCAAACCGCGCCATGCATGTCCGACTGCTCAAGCATTGCGCGCAGAGCCACACGGCGGTGCCGTGCGCAACTATGAGCGAAAGCACCGAGAGCTACTCACACCTACGTGTGTCATGCAGGTGATGAGAGCAACTGTGTGCATGCGCAATTGAGCGCAAGTGCTGCGCGCAAGCTATGTAGCACTGCACCGTATCGCCCGCAGCACCGCGCAGGATCGCACACAGCACTGCCCCGTGTCACGGCCCTTGGGGCGCTAAATTATTTCAACGCACTCACCTCCCCGTTCACGACGCGCTGACAACACCTCCGCGCTCACGGTGCGGTCACAACGTCTTAGCGCTCACGACGAGCTTATTACACTCCTGCACACATGGGCACACAGATTTCCTTTCGGGTGCGTGTTGCAATTTACCTCTTGCTTTCACAAAGATTAAAGGAGTGTTCGTAGTTTTCGGGGCAGTTCGTTACCATCACTGCCTGAACTGCCTGAACTGCCCAGGGGCAAAGTCGTCATACGTGCAAAAATGACGATCTATGTGCTGCAAATTGAGAAACGTGATTCGTCTGCCCGATAGTTATGACGGTTACAACGATGCAATTACTGAACTGTCCCTACAAAAAACTATAAAAGGAGTCCAGAGACTTCATTTCCAGGGACTTTGTCTTCGGTACCCGAGATCATTTAGAGTTCTCCTTCGGCGTTCGAAAAATCTTTCGAAGATCTCATTCGGCCTTCGAAGATCTCATTCAGCCTTGGAAGATCTCCTTCGAAGGTGATTTGAAGATCTCACTTTGACTCTTGAAGATCTCCTTCCTCCATAGAGAGTTTTCTCTTTCTCATTCTTCTTTGCATCCCCTGCAACGAGCGGTGTCCTATGACCCTCTTGCGTTTTACAACTTGTAACACCCAAAGATATAGTGAAATTTGGTTGACACTGATCCGACCTCGTGAATTTTCACCATTTCCGAAATTTTCACGTTAAAGAGTCTTCTTGTTAGCTGTCTAACTTTACTTTGACTTATTGCGCGCTCGGCTCACTCTTGACCGGAGACGGTTCAATTCGACTGGTCTACAAAAGCGTGGAGAAACCCGCAACATGCCTCAAAATTAAGGGGCCAAACGACCTCAAAATTACTCAAAATAGAGCGTAATAGAATCATATCGTCGAGCCGACCATGGTTTTGTTGGTCGAGTTCGACAAATATTATTTTTGGGGGCACTCATCAACCTTTGTTATCTATAATCTTAATTCATAGGTTGTATTTTAATTTTGTAGACTTCAAATTTAATTTATCTTTCTTTAATATCCATGTAATACACTGTGAATATATGTTTACCGCGCATCTAGAATATAATTAAATAATAACACTAGGAGTATAATCAGACATCTTTTGAAGGACGATGCAGTTATCAATAGGACACTGACTTATTTTCACTCAAGCGGTTACGGCCGCATGAATCAGATCATAATTAAGGTCCGATTCATGTGAAAACGGTGAAAATAAGTCCTCCCAAACGGAGTCTGACTTATTTTCACCGGTCAAGCGGTTACGACCGCATGAACTGGACCTTGATTACATGCGGTCGTACCGCTTGACCGGTTCGGAGCATTAAACAATATTTCCGTCATTCAATTATAGCCCTATGTGACTGTAGATTTCAAATCTGGATTGATGTAGCCTTCATAAAATAAATGGTGGCAAGAATCATCACATTTCTTTTCTTAAGAGATATCATTTTATGATCTTTGTTCGAACGCCATATTTATCTATTCACATATTTCTTACTATTTGAAATTTTCTAGATAATTTTAATATTGTTTTTATTTTCGAAGACTCATATTAACAAAAATAATAAATTTAAGTTGCACAAAATGTTGCCTTCGATATCCCATGATGACTTCGAATGTATCTTCATGACGTCTGATTGGTACTCAGAGTCTTATGCCATTTCAAGTATTGATGGCTAAAGGTTTTCTTTTTCGTCCGCGACTTGGACGAAAAAAACCATTCAAAATAAGCGAAATATTGGGGCCCAAGGTGATTTACTGTGCACCGCGGGCCACTTCTCTAGTACATTGGTCCCGGACGGTTTTCTAGGTCTGAGTTCTGATCGAATTTTTTCTTAATCTTGGCATGATGGTGGCTCATGAACTGTCATTCTAACGCCCACCTAAGAAACTTCATCCACTTTTATGTTCCGGATGAAGTTAAGATCCTAACAAATGATTGATTGGTGTCTAAGTGGATTGGGTCTCCATAATGCAAAACCACCACAGTCAAATCAGTTTTTTGTGGGATAATTGTAAGTACGATGCTATTGAAAAATGAACTTTCTTTAACATCAGATCCTTCTCAGTTGTTTAGTGAAGCTAATGCCAATTCAAACTTCCAGTCTATAGCCGGTTCACACTAGTCTAAGAAAATTTCATATGTGCAAAATGAAAAGTTTAATTCCGATCAACAATTATCTAAAAATAGATTTTTGAAGAATTCTTGGAAGGCAAATGAAATCTCATAGGGTTTTCGAATGAGCTTTCTCGGGCGCTGAAGACAAAGTATCATCAAATGAATGCTCTGAGCTCCTTTTATAGCCTTGGATAGAGGTAGTCTGATAATTTTGTCATTGTAACCGCCATAATCATATGATGGGAGAATCACGTTCGTCGATCTTGAGCACACAATTTTTTATTTTTTCATATATGACCGTTTTGCCCCGGGACTGTTCGGGCAACGGTAAAGGCAACATCTTTGGACGTGGAGAAACCTGCAATCTTTGTGGACAAGAGAGGCAAAGAAGGTAAAATACATCACGTGCTCAGAAGGAATTTGGCGTTCTCGCATGAGCGCAGAGAAGTTGATGTTCTCGCGTGAGTGCAGAGATGTTGGAGTTCTCGCGTGAGCGCGGAGAAGTTGGCATTCTTGCGTGAGGCAGAGAAGTTGGCGTTCTTGCGTGAGCGCGGAGAAGTTGCCATTCTCGCATGAGCACGGAGAAGTTGGTGTTCTCGCGTGAGCTCGATGAGGTTGGCATTCTTTCGTGAACGCGGAGGCCTTGTGAAAAGGGCATGAGCACGAGAGAGCGCTAGTCGTAATGACGAAGAGGTGGTGGTGCGCTGCGGTGGGCGCGGTGTCGGGAGGTGCTGGCGACGGGGCCAAAGAAGGGGGAGGGACATGTGAATAAAATTCCGTGTGTCCCCAATTGGGGAGTGCTCAACATTCCTCAAATATTGAGGCTCCGCTCAAGATAGTCCATAATAACTCATTGGTGTGGAATGATTGTTTATAGTAACTCATCGGCTCCCTTCACAAGCAAAAATGGTATATTATATCCTCTGATCCTAAACTATCATGTTGGGAAGTGGTCATGAGGATGGTGCCGCGAGATGAGTATGAAATGGGAGACATCACAACTATAAATAATGATGTCCATCAAACCTTAAATCAATGTGTAGTTAATGAAATACAAGATATTGAAAACTTGCACCAGGATGATGAGGATGTCGAGATAGTTAGAACTGATGTTGACCCCATTATTGTGCTAAGAGAAGGATAAATTTCACTAGGTATATATGCTCTAACTTATTTACCCTTTATCATTGATATACCAATGCCTCGTAAAAGAAAATCTGATCCAAAAAATGTATATGTATCAAGAGATCTCACACCAATATCCAATAATCAAAGCGGTGAGACAAATGCAAGTACTTTGCGGGCCATGAGGATCCATTATTTGATGCGACAACCATGACATTTCATTCACCGAATGAAAGTAATGATCATAATCAAGCTAGTGATGATCAGGAAGTTGATCATAATACAGATGAAGCACAAACTTCTAATTCAATTGGTAATAAATACTTCTAATTCAATATATGTTATTCTTATTGTTAATGAGATCTCACAAAATTGTTTTGCTGGTTCTAGACCAAACTAAACGTAAAAAAGGACGAGGCGAAACGACATGCAAACACATTCATCTAATGTCCGCAAATAGTGTAATTAAAATGGAGAGAAATGTGTACGGATAATTTATAGGTGATGGAGGAGTTCAACTATCCTCTTTTTTAGGCACACTAATTAGAAATTTATCATTGTTTCCAATGATTTCTCAATCGTGGACGCATGTGTCCAACTATAGCAAAGACACGACATGGAATTTGATAAAGGTGCATATCTTCAATCACTTATATTTACACCTAATTTTTTTAATTATGTTTACTCATTTTTAACGTTTTGTACAACAACGCTTTGATGTTCATGAGACTGACAATAAGCATATAATGGAACTTCTATGAGAAACATTCATGGATTACAAAGCAAAATTTAAGAGCCTTTATTATCGACCATCGGACACTCTTGCGTCTGTTATTGCTCGTGGTGGCCCTAAAAATATGCCTGCAAATCAATTTGCTGATATGATGACATATTAGTATTCATCAAAGGGTAAGGTAATCCAACTATTTTATTCTATTTTATTTGTTTTCTTTATATTGCATGCATATTGAATTGATATTATTTTGACCATCGGAATGCGGTATAAGCAGAATATTAGCGAAAAAAATAAAATTTGTCGAAGTAAGCAAATTGGTGCACACGCCCTTGGAAGAATGAGCGTGGCAAATCATAAAAAAATGATGGTATGTTGTACAAGTATAAATATAAAACAATTGCACATGTATACTTCTTACATTTTTAATACCAAGATATATACTTTAATTTTTCAATAGGCTGATGAATTGGGAAGGGAGCCAACTCGGCTTGAACTATATGTAGATAGTCGTACTTCAAAAACAAAAGGGAAAAAGTTTGTGGATGATGAAGCAACATCAAAAAAAGTAAGGTTTTTTCCTCGACATACATTTTAAATAAACTTGATTCACATGACTTCCTTCTTGACTGGATATGACTATTGATGTGATACATTGTTTAATGTACCGATGGAGCAAGCAGGAGACCCACTGCTTCAATTTTTTTTAAAAAAATAGAAATAAAAAATTTGGCGGCGTTTGCTATGAAAGAGCGCCGCGGATGTCGGTATCATTAGCGGCGCTTTAATACAGCAAACGCCGCCAAAATCATTATTTAATCTGATTAATATATTTGCGTTAGCCGCGTTTTTAGCTATACAAATGCCGCTGTATGCATTAGACAATAGCGACGCTTTGTACAAAACGCCGCAAAGATTTTAGCGACGCCTCTTATTACAGCGAACTTGTGGCGTTTGCCAAAACGCCGCCATAGGTATGGTGGCGTTTAAAAAGCGCCGTGAAAGGCTGAAAAAAACACCGCGATATGTATGCTTTGTTGTAGTAAAGGTCATTCATGTCAAATTCTTTTGCAAGAGTAGATTTAATATCCCTTACTACAGCAAGATCTGACCCTAGAATCAACATGTCATTCATATACATGCATCTGATGACTATTTTATTTGATATTGAGCAGATAGAGGCACTTGTCTGAGAGACTGGACTGAAAATCATCGCTCTTTACCACTTGGTCAAATTTTATGTGCGACATCTTAGGCGCTTGCTTAAGCCCATAGATTGATTTATCTAGCTTGCACACTTTTTCTTTTAGATCTTTATGTACATAACCTTCAAGTTGTGTCATGTAGATCTCTTCATCAAGCTCTCCATTTAAGAAGGCATGTACAAGACGTATTTCCAAAAGGCGCAAAAAATTAGGAAAAAATGCGGTGCGTCTAGCCAAAATTGTGGTGCTCATAACAATTCCCTAATATAAAATAGTTACTAATAAGACTTAAACAATACTCCCCACATTCAATTATCCCGCAAAACAGCCCTATCTGACTGTAGATTTCAGATCTGGAACACCATAATTGATGTACTTAGTTTTCCCCCAAAAATTCAGCCTTCATAAAATAAATGCGGGCAAGAACCATCACATTTCTTTTCTTAAGAAAAATATATGACATAATTTTAGGATCCTTGAAAAAAAAATTATTATTCGCAGGCCACATTTGCCTATTCACATATTTCTTACTATTTGAAGTTCTAAAACTAGATAATTTTAATATTTTTGTTATTCACAGACCAATCACCAATGTAAACAATTATAAAGAAATTAGAAAAGAAGATTCATTTCTTAATTGTATAACTCATATTAACAAAAAATAATAAGTTTAAGTTGCACAAAATGTTGCCAATTTTGAAGTTTTTGGTGGTGGATGAAGTAATAGACTTTGAGAAGAATATTTGGATAGATATCCCATGCCAAATAATGTCTTCCGAGATGTATCTTCATCACATCTGATTGGTACTCGGCGTGCCTTATGCAAGAGGCATTGAAAGCATCAAGTATTGATGACTAAAGGTTTTCTTTTTCGTCCGCAACTTGGACAAAAAATCATTCAAAATAAGCGAAATATTGGGGCCCGAGTTGCACAGATTTACTGTGCACCGCGGGGCACTTCTCCAGTATGTCATTGGTCCCGGACGGTTTTCTATGTCCGAGTTGCGGATCGAAATTTTTCTCGGTGGCTAAGGCTCTACTTGGCGTGGTGGTGGCGGTCATGAACATGGTGTCACAACCCGCATTTCCTCAACGAGTACCTCGTATCAGAGCAAGAGGAACTACGGGTTATGATGTCACGTCGTGCAGGGGATAACTGCACACGCTCATGCAACCCTTGACGCTTACTTTATGAGTTGAAATCCAACAGTTAAATGCAAGAAAACCTTTGAATTTAATGGCCGTATCCCTCGGCCTTAGGCATCAAACTATGTATTTGTACGCAGCGTAAACACTTGGTTTACTTATGACGATCTCCTATATGCAGTCTATATTGATACTACTATAAGAACTAATCTTTGTTTACGTCATTTGGAAAATACGTGTTCGGTGACCAAAACATGTTATGCATGGATACAATAATAGTTTTTTTAGCTTAAAAATACCTAATGCAACCTACCATAAATCCTTCCCAAAAGCAAGAAGACATCATCTCATCCAAATGAGTCACATTAGCAGTCTAGTATTCATATATCACAAGTAAAGAAAGCCACCAATGGGCGCCAGCAAGCTGACACGAACCCATTGGGGCACATGTATGTCTGTACAACAAAGAAAAGAACTACCTCGCTAAGTAAGCTCGGCTAGCTCCAAATAAACTCGATCCAAGCACTAGCCGCTCAACCGGCTACAACCTGCACCTGAGGCATTCAAGAAAGAACATCTCAGCAATCAACAAAGCTACACAATATAGGAGGAAGTTCAGAAAATATGACGAAGAGGCTTACCGACCCCGTAGCAATATTTCATGTAAGTAAAATGAGTGAACAAAACAGGTGGAAAATAAGTATTCAATACTGTCAATCCCAAGTGCCAAACGCACCAAGTGCGTACAATTTTCATCAAGTCCTGCTCAACCCGCAGGAGCAAAAAGGCAAAACACATGCCCATTCCATCATCCTTAGTACAAGAAACCACTATACGAATGAAACATAAGCAGCGGTTAAATGCGATTCAGCAAGGGTCTTTTGGTGGCAGCCCTAAAGTGGAACGCACCAATAACAGCCAGCTCAAATCGGGCCAAAATGGTGCTCTACACCACAAATCCAAACCCGGTGGCCACAAAGGCTTAAACCACACCACCCCTTACCGAATCCTCACACAAACGCTTCTGTCATGGTTCACAATTCGCCTCGCAAAACTCACCATAAACGAACCTAAGCTTAACACCACAAGCAAATCTCACCATAACCCAAGTACACACGTTCCCTTCCTTCATCCTCACACATGACTACAAATTGCCAACGTTATGTCAAACTTGATAGAGTTTGATTAACTTCATTACATGAAGCACATGTTTGGAACAAGAAAGAATCACATGCTTTTGATATGAACAAGGAAGAATCACATAAATAAGCAAGACTACATGCACATGAATCAACTTAGCTACATGAATCACATGAACAAGATAAACTACATGAATCAACCTAGCATAGACTTGATAACTCAACAAAACTAAGCATGGAAAATCAAATTCATGGAGCATAGGGAAATTCAAAAGCATCATACGGCTAGTGAGGGATAACACAAAACAAGAAGAACAAGCTAGGAAAATTGAAAGAGGAAAACTAGCTATTTTGCACAATCAAAGAACAAGAAATAAGATTGACAAGGGTGAAGAACACCGCTTGCCTGAACCGAGACGACGTCGCGACGGCTGCTCCTCTCTTTCCTTGCCTTGCTTTAGCCTTGCTCCCTTGAGTTCCTTTTGGAATGAGGAAGAAGATGAAGAAGAAGGTGAAATGAGGAGGAGAAATCTCTGTTTCGGCCTTATTTCCTCCAGAACAGAGCTGGACCGTTAGATGCAGAATCAGGGAAATGAACGGCACAACAAAACTGGAAAAAGTCGATTTTCGGCCCTGTCACGCCCTGTGACACGCCCGTGTCACCGGGCGTGTACCTTAAGCGGTGCAGGAAGTCGGCAAATCCAGGTTTATCCACAAAGTACACGGCCGGGTACACGCCCGTGACGGGTCGGTCACGCCCGTGACCTAGGGCGTGTAACCCGTGTCTCGACACCTCGTCGACCAAAAGTGTCGACACTCGACAAAGCTTGACACGCCCTGTGACACGCCCGTGTCACCGGCCGTGTCCCCTCTCTCGACACCTGACACTCGACACTCGACACTCGACACTCGACACTGCGGGACACGGCCCGTGACACGCCCGTGTCACGGGGCGTGTACCCCATTCGTCGAGCTCAACTCGACGCAAGAAAAATTCGTCGAGTCAAGGAGGTCACGCCCAGGTCACGCCCTGGGTCACGCCCCGACACGCCCGTGTCGGGGGGCGTGTCACGCACAAAAATGACCATTTTTCCCCGTTTTGAAAAGTATTTCTGTGTCGTCCTAGACCATTTTTGCCTTAAGAACTTTTTACCCTTTTTTGTTTTCTGTACAAGCAACCCGTTTTGAGCAACATTACCCGGGCGCGAAAAAGTGCAAACCTTCCCTAAGAGGCCTCACCGAGTCCCCAATTTGGACTCTGGTTTGTTGGGGAATCGTGCAACTCGGCTACCAAAACAGTCACTCGCAAGCCCGCGGGAAAACCATGCTCGAACAACGATCCAAGCCAACGTAACGTCCATCAAGCGTACGCAATCAAAAATTCGGGGTGTTACAGTCACTCCCCCTAACAAAAAGTTTCGCCTCGAAACTTTTCAATCACCAAAACACTAATGCAACAAAAAAACACCAATTCACATACCAGCTTATTTACGGGAATAAATGAGGGTGAGCCGCTCTCATCGCTGACTCGAGCTCCCACGTCACGCTTTCCACATTCTGATTTTTCCATAGCACCTTGACCATAGGAATCTTCTTTTTCCGCAACACGCGATCTTGGGAGTCCAATATCCGGATGGGCATCTCCACATAAGAAAGGTTTGGCGCCAATTGCGGCACCACGTCCAACACTTGCGTGTCATGTCGCACACACTTGCGAAGTTGGCTGACATGAAACACGTCGTGAACACCAGGAAAGTTCACTGGTAATTCTACTTTGTAAGCGGATGCACCAACTCGCGCAAGAATCTTGAAGGGACCCACAAACCTTGGGTCTAATTTGCGCTCTTTTCCAAATCTTTTAATTCCAACCATTGGGGAGACTTTCAAGAAAACGGAATCCCCCACCGCAAACTCTAATTCTGACCTTCGTCGGTTGGCGTACTTTTCATATCGCTCTTGGGCGATTCGGAGCTTCTCCCGACTAAGTCGTACGGCAACTTCCATGTCCTCGAGCGCCTCTGGGCCCAACAAAGGCCGCTCGCCAACCTCAGCCCAAAAGAGGGGAGTCCGACATCGACGTCCATATAAAGCTTCGAACGGAGTCATTTGCAAGCTTTCTTGATAACTGTTATTATATGCGAATTTCATAAGCCGCAAACGTTCATCTCATGCTCCGCCATACTCAAGAATATAGCATCGAATCATATCTTCCACGATTTGATTTACTCGTTCTGTTTGGCCATTCGTCTGAGGCTGGTAAGCAGTGGAATACCGCAAATCCGTCCTCAAACCCTCTTGTAGACTTTTCCAGAAACGAGAAGTAAATCGGGAATCCCTGTCTGATATGATATTGACTGGCACACCATGCAGTCGGATGATCTCGTTCAAATATAGCTCTGCTATTGTCTTCATTGGGTAGTTGACCTTAAATGGTATGAAATGAGCACACTTGGTCAATCTATCCACGATCACCCACACAAAGTCATGTTCTCGTGGAGATCTTGGTAGGCCTGTAATAAAACCCATTGAGATGCTTTCCCACTTCCATGTTGGAATCTCTAATGGTGTCAACTTGCCACCAGGCCTCCCATGATCAGCTTTCACCCGCTTGCAGGTATGACATGCAGATACAAATTGCGCTATATCTCTTTTCATTCCATACCACCAGACAATTTGTTTCAGATCACGGTACATTTTAGTTGAGCCTGGATGGTAGGCCATACTTGAGCCATGTGCTTCCTGACACACCATCGCGCGAATATCTCCAACTGCGGGAATACAAAATCGATCACGATACTTTAACGTACCCCCATTATCAATAGAAAAATCCGGTAATTCACCCTTTTTCCGTTCGAAGAAATAAATGTAAACGATCAGGATCATCCTTTTGATGTTGTCTTGCAAGCACCAGCCAGGAAGGTTCTTCTACTGTCGAATGACTTTGTGGTTCATATCTCCCCACGGAAATATCCATCAATAGAAATTCCTCCACTAGACGGTCGACTGAAAGATGAAATAATTTCCCTGTCTTCCGACTCAACGCATCGGCCACAACATTAGCTTTCCCGGGATGATACTGAATGTCCACATCATAATCAGCTACATATTCAAGCCATCGTCGTTGGCGCAGATTAAGTTCCTTTTGCGTGAAGACGTACTTTAAACTTTTATGATCCGTAAAGATTTTACACTGCGCACCATAAAGTAAGTGTCTCCACAACTTCAATGCAAATATCACCGCTGCGAACTCCAAATCATGCGTTGGGTAGTTCTTTTCATGACTTTTCAACTGCCGAGACCCATACGCAATCACCTTTTTGTCTTGCATTAAAACACATCCAAGTCCAACGTGCGACGCATCCACAAAAACGTCATAATCTCTCCCTTCTGTCGGCAAGATCAACACATGAGCGGTACATAATCTGTTCTTGAGTTCCAGGAAGGACGCCTCACACTTGTCATTCCACTCAAACGCCACATTATTTTGGGTTAAGCGAGTCAAAGGTGCAGCCAACGTAGCAAAACCTTCGACAAATCTGCGATAATAGCCGGCCAATCCCAAGAAGCTTCGAATCTCCTTGGGTGTCTCCGGTCTTCTCCACTCCATGACTGCAGCAATCTTTTCGGGATCCACTGAAATTCCATGGTGATTAATGACATGACCCAGAAAGGCAACTTGAGGCAACCAAAACTCGCATTTGCTTAGCTTGGCGAATAACTTTTGGTCTCGCAAAGTGGCCAACACCAATCGCAGATGCTGTTCATGCTCCTCAGCACTGCGGGAGTAGACAAGAACGTCATCAATAAAAACTACCACAAACTTATCCAAGTAGTCCTTGAACACCCTGTTCATCATATCCATGAAGGCTGATGGTGCGTTGGTCAAACCAAACGACATCACCAGAAATTCAAAATGGCCATGTCTTGATCGAAATGCAGTCCGCGGAATATCAGACTTCCGGACCTTGAGCTGATGATAGCCCGAGCGGAGATCAATCTTCGAAAATATTGAACTGCCACGCAGTTGATCAAACAAATCATCAATTCTTGGCAGTGGGTACTTGTTTTTAATCGTCACCTTATTCAACTCCCGGTAATCGATGCAAAGCCGCATCGACCCATCTTTCTTCTTCACAAATAACACCGGTGCACCCCAAGGTGATGAACTCGGCCTGATAAACCCTTTTGCCAATAAATCATCCAGCTGGGTACGCAACTCTGATAGCTCACGCGGGGCCATTCTGTACGGCGCTTTCGCAATAGGCCGCGTACCCAGTTCCAAATCAATAACGAACTCGACATCACGATCAGGGGGAAGACCAGGAAGATCAGTAGGAAAAACATCTGGGAATTCACGCACAACCGGAATCTCCTCCAAACGCGGCAAAACAACACTAGTCCCCACAACTGAGACTAGACAAGCAAAACAGTCGGAAACAAACAACGTCCGAACACATACCGCCGAAATCCCTGGAGTATCCTGGCATGAATCACCATAAACACTTCCCGGCTGACCATTGTCCTTGATAAAGTCCAAGCGCTTCCCTTTGCACTGGATGACGGCGTCATAGCGGGAAAACCAGTCCATGCCCAGAATGACGTCAAAATCCTCCAAATTGATCACCTTGAAATCAGCCTTCGCTAAGAAATCGCCCAACAAAATGGGACAATCAAGAAGACCCCAGTCTGCCACCACAGAAGCACAGGAAGGGAACTTCACCAAAAAGGCATTCCCCACTCGATTTGGTGTCAAATGATACCGATCCAGAAAGGTTCGAGCCACAAATGAATGGGTCGCACCAGAATCGAAGAGAACACGCGCCCAACAGTTCTTTACCTTAAAGTTTCCTATAAGGGTACATATGTAGCTAAGAACTACGCGTTAAAGGCATAAACAAAACGTGAACCAGAGGAATGAATCGAACCTGAGATAACCTGGGGTGACATCTGAGCTTCCTCTGACGAGATCATATTTAACTTCCCTTTTCCTTTGTCCAAACGCGGAGGCGGAGGCAAAGCCTGGAGTGGCATTGGTTGCAGCACGGGCTGGTTTTGAGGGCACCTTGCCTTGAGATGTCCCTGTTTGCCACACTGGAAGCACACCTTGTCCTTGACCCAGCAGCGGCTCATATCATGACCTCTTCCCCCACAAGCTGTACACTCCAAGTCTCTGGTTGGCGCACTCTGAATGGCGTGCACCTGCTCCTTCTTCTGCAGCCCCAACCGCTTGAAACATTTCTCAAATGGGTGGCCTGACCTGCCACAGAAGCTACACGTCTCCTTGTTCTTCTTCCTTACGTCTGAGTCTTGGGAGCTTTTCCCTCCCACCAGCTTCCTCTTATCCTTCCTCATCAGTTGTCCTCTTTGTTTTGCATTTTCTATCGCTTCAACCTTCAAAGCAGCCTCAACCACAGTAGTGTAACTCGTCGCTCCATAAGCACTTGCGAACTGCTGCACGTCGCTGCGGAGTCCGCCAAGAAATCTCTTTACTCGGTCAGCTTCCGTAGTCACCAAGCTCGAAGCGAACCGACTTAACTTGCTAAACTCAATTTCATACTCACTAACTGTGAGTTTCCTCTGCTTCAGGTACAAGAAGTCATTCATCAAGCGGTCCCTTTCTACTGACGGCAAAAACTTGCGCCGTAACATTTCTTTAAAGGCTTCCCACGAACATCCCGCCCCTAGGCTTTCCTTTTCTCGCAACCACTAACCTTTAGCCAACCCTTTTAGTTAATAGGCGGCAAGCATCACCTTCTGGTCCTCGATAACGCCAGAATAAACAAACATTTCTTCCAACGTGATCACCCAATCATCCAAGATCACAAAGTCCGCTTTTCCATCATAAGTCGGTGGTCCAAGTCGCTGAAACTGCGAGATGAAAGTCATCGCAGGAGGAACCACAACTGGGGGTATCACTGCCACAGAAGGAGTAGAAATGGTGGGGCCTCTGACAGTCTCTTGCACTCTTGGTGCCAGCCCAGACATCGCTGATGACATAGCATGGAGCTGGGACTGCACGTCCTGCACCTGCCTCGTCAAAGCCTAATTACTTTGGCGTAGACTATCCATCAGGGCATTATTCTGCGCGCCCGAAGACTCGCCCTCGGATTGGGGAGTTTGCCTTGTCACTGGACGCTTCAACATCCTATAAACACGTTCACCCTTATCAAGCTCAAACCCAACAAAACACACAACGGCTAGGTATAGACCATACATGCATAAATATGAACATCAACTGCTAACTTGCTCTGGGAGTTTGAGAATGATGGTATGCCTAGCCTACAGATGACTCACCGTCATCCCATTAACTTGTGCCTAACCGATGAATGCATGACTTTATTTGACCCAAAACCATGAGTGTACATGTGTCATCATGCACATCTTTAGCTTGGCACGTTGTGCTCATGCAATGTTATGTTATGCGTGTTGTGCGATGCAGTCTAGAAAAGGCCTTAATGCATGCCATGAGCGGTCGTACGCATCACAATGCTATGCATCCCATACTACATAGCATTGCATGCAACAAAGAAAAGAAAACGTGTTAGTCGCATCCATGTGGTAAGGTTATGCATCCCATACTACATAACCCGCACATGTTGCCCCTATGGTGGATCCATATACAACCACATATTATGCATCCCATACTACATAATATGCCCTGTATACTTCTTGTCATGTCATGAGTGTAGTGTGCGTGCTTCGGCCAAGACATACTGATGGCACCTCGGTGTGTGTATGATATGATGCTTACAACCAAAAAAGAAAGTTTGCCCGACCAATTGTCACGCAAACCTTCTCTGATACCAACTGTCACAACCCGCATTTCCTCAACGAGTACCTCGTATCAGAGCAAGAGGAACTACGGGTTATGATGCCACGTCGTGCAGGGGATAACTGCACACGCTCAGGCAACCCTTGACGCTTACTTTATGAGTTGAAATCCAACAGTTAAATGCAAGAAAACCTTTGAATTTAATGGCCGTATCCCTGGGCCTTAGGCATCAAACTATGTATTTGTACGCGGCAGAAACACTTGGTTTACTTATGACGATCTCCTATATGCAGTCTATATTGATACTACTATAAGAACTCATCTTTGTTTACGTCATTTGGAAAATACGTGTTCGGTGACCAAAACATGTTATGCATGGATACAATAATAGTTTTGTTTAGCTTAAAAATACCTAATGCAACCTACCATAAATCCTTCCCAAGAGCAAGAAGACATCATCTCATCCAAATGAGTCACATTAGCAGTCTAGTATTCATATATCAAAAGTAAAGAAAGCCACCAATGGGCGCCAACAAGCTGCCACGAACCCATTGGGGCACATGTATGTCTGTACAACAAAGAAAAGAACTACCTCGCTAAGTAAGCTCGGCTAGCTCCAAATAAACTCGATCCAAGCACTAGCCGCTCAACCGGCTACAACCTGCACCTGAGGCATTCAAGAAAGAACACCTCAGCAATCATCAAAGCTACACAATATAGGAGGAAGTTCAGAAAATATGACGAAGGGGCTTACCGACCCCGTAGCAATGTTTCATGTAAGTAAAATGAGTGAACAAAACAGGTGGAAAACAAGTATTCAATACTGTCAATCCCAAGTGCCAAACGCACCAAGTGCGTACAATTTTCATCAAGTCCTGCTCAACCCGCAGGAGCAAAAAGGCAAAACACATGCCCATTCCATCATCCTTAGTACAAGAAACCACTATATGAATGAAACATAAGCAGCGGTTAAATGCGATTCAGCAAGGGTCTTTTGGTGGCAGCCCTAAAGTGGAACGCACCAATAACAGCCAGCTCAAATCGGGCCAAAATGGTGCTCTACACCACAAATCCAAATCCGGTGGCCACAAAGGCTTAAACCACACCACCCCTTACCGAATCCTCACACAAACGCTTCTGCCATGGTTCACAATTCGCCTCGCAAAACTCACCATAAACGAACCTAAGCTTAACACCACAAGCAAATCTCACCATAACCCAAGTACACACGTTCCCTTCCTTCATCCTCACACATGACTACAAATTGCCAACGTTATGTCAAACTTGATAGAGTTTGATTAACTTCATTACATGAAGCACATGTTTGGAACAAGAAAGAATCACATGCTTTTGATATGAACAAGGAAGAATCACATAAATAAGCAAGGCTACATGCACATGAATCAACTTAGCTACATGAATCACATGAACAAGATAAACTACATGAATCAACCTAGCATAGACTTGATAACTCAACAAAACTAAGCATGGAAAATCAAATTCATGGAGCATAGGGAAATTCAAAAGCATCATACGGCTAGTGAGGGATAACACAAAACAAGAAGAACAAGCTAGGAAAATTGAAAGAGGAAAACTAGCTATTTTGCACAATCAAAGAACAAGAAATAAGATTGGCAAGGGTGAAGAACACCGCTTGCCTGAACCGAGACGACGCCGCGACAGCTGCTCCTCTCTTTCCTTGCCTTGCTTTAGCCTTGCTCCCTTGAGTTCCTTTTGGAATGAGGAAGAAGATGAAGAAGAAGGTGAAATGAGGAGGAGAAATCTCTGTTTCGGCCTTATTTCCTCCAGAATAGAGCTGGACCGTTAGATGCAGAATCAGGGAAATGAACGGCACAACAAAACTGGAAAAAGTCGATTTTCGGCCCTATCACGCCCTGTGACACGCCCGTGTCACAGGGCGTGTACCTTAAGCGGCACAAGAAGTCGGCAAATCCTGGTTTATCCACAAAGTACACTGCCGGGTACACGCCCGTGACGGGTCGGTCACGCCCGTGACCTAGGGCGTGTAACCCGTGTCTCGACACCTCGTCGACCAAAAGTGTCGACACTCGACAAAGCTTGACACGCCCTGTGACACGCCCGTGTCACCGGCCGTGTCCCCTCTCTCGACACCCGACACTCGACACTCGACACTCGACACTCGACACTACGGGACACGTCCCGTGACACGCCTGTGTCACGGGGCGTGTACCCCATTCGTCGAGCTCAACTTGACGCAAGAAAAATTCGTCGAGTCAAGGAGGTCATGCCCAGGTCACGCCCTGGGTCACGCCCCGACACGCCCGTGTCGGGGGGCGTGTCACGCACAAAAACGACCATTTTTCCCTGTTTTGAAAAGTGTTTCTGTGTCGTCCTAGACCATTTTTGCCTTAAGAACTTTTTACCCTTTTTTGTTTTCTGTACAAGCAACCCGTTTTGAGCAACATTACCCGGGCGCGAAAAAGTGCAAACCTTCCCTAAGAGGCCTCACCGAGTCCCCAATTTGGACTCCGGTTTGCTGGGGAATCGTGTTGGGTATTGTATCCACAATTACCTGGATTTGAGGAAGCCACCTGTCAAGCTAAGATGAATTCACAATGTATTTGATGAAACCTCTTAAGTTGTGCTTGCAGTTATTCCACGCTAAGTGCACACCAATGTCAGGGTGCAGTAGGTCAATATACACGGGTCTGCACGACGTAATCCCTCGTTGAGCAGATTAGTGTGTTGGCCTACGTGTACTCTCTCTATTGGAGTGCACTTACTTTCAAGTACAGGGCTGTAACTATGCAAGAGCAGACAAGGAGCAAGGATGGGTCAAAGAGCAGCTCTTGGGTGGAAAGACGAAAAATCGTCTAAGTATAATTCGGCGAGAATCACCAAGTGATTCTCGCTGAATCGTCGAGAATCATTAGTGATTCTCGCCGACTCTATCCGGCTACCTCAAAGCGGTGCCAAGTAAGATTCGGCGAGAATCACTAGTGATTCTCGCCGAACCCATCGTTGAGCAGATCATGGCCAAGTAATATTCGTCGAGAATCAACAAGTGATTCGGCGAGAATCATCAAGTGATTCGGCGAGAATCACTAGTGATTCTCGACGAATCGTCGAGAATCACTATCTGATTCTCGCCGATTCGTCGAGAATCACCTTCGATTCTCGCCGATTTTGACTTGGCAATTTTTCTGGAAACAGCTGGACCGGATTCTGCCGCTGGCACTGTGTTGAACCGGAACTAGGGTTTTCTACTTGTGGGACCCATAACGGTCATAAAGGATTATTTTCACTGTAAAAATACAGGCGTATATTTGAACAGTAATGCAACAAAGAAGATTTGAAAAAGAGCAGCCGCGACGTGACCTAGAATCGCGATTTCCGCCGCCGCTGTCGTCGCCGCTAGAGAGAGTTGATCGCCGGTCTTGATCGAGGTTTCCTCCAGATCTCCGGTCGACAGAAGCTTAGGCAAGCTTAGAGTCTCACGTGTCTAACCGGAGATCTCTTGTCTCTTGATTTGTTGATCGGGAAAACCTTCCCCGTCCGAATCGATCGAGACGACTGATCCTAGTGTGACCGTTGGTAGACCTAGCTAGCTTCGCTACGAAGTTTGGATCTCCAGAGTAAAGCAGCCGCACATCGTTGTCGCCGCCGATCCCGTGAACCTAGCTGCCGCCCATCTTGCCGCCGCCGGTTCCGGGGAGATTCTCTCCAAGAGAGATCTAGGGTTGTGGACTCTTCGTGGACTTCAAGAACTCGTCGTCAACGAAGAGCGACACCTTAGTCTCCAAACGTAGTTTGTATTTCTTGTACATTCTAGTTTTATTTTTGTTGTAAAGGAACATTGGTTCCTAGTTGTAAGGGTTGGGTGCAACCCGTGTTGTGGGAGTGTTGACTCCTATATGTGGAAGGGTTCCTTCCGATAGTGCAAGGATTGGATTTCAATCCTGTTGGTGAAGAGACCGGGTCGTCCCTTGTTGGGAGATAGGTCGAAGGGGGAAAGTGGATGTACCCAAACCGGGGAACCACTATAAATAGCTTGTGTATTCTGTGTGTTGTGCTGTTTATTTTTATTGTGCAAGTACAATTTTAAATTCCGCAAAAATGCTGCACGTCACCTATTCCCCCCCCCCCATAGGTGAAGATAGTTGACACTAGGTGGACTTTCAAGTGGTATCAGAGCCAGGTTACTCATCAAAAAGGTTTACACCTTGAGTAGAATCCTGTCACCAGTATCAGAAGCATGGAGCTGGATCATGAGATATCGCCACTAAGACTCCCCACATGCACAAAGGAGTTTTATCCCGTCTGGAGGATGAGAGTGTCGTATCACTTGGATGATATCGATCCTCGAGCATCTTTCATCCTGGAAGAGGGTCCTTTTATTCCTATGAAGACCTCCGACTCTGGAAAGATCCAAGTGCCCAAGTGCATTGCTGAGATGTCGGAGACGGAACTTTCATTATTTAATTTGGACAAGAGGATTCGTCAAATTATCATGGATATCTGGTCTGGAGCTTCTCGCTCTAGATTAGAAAAGTGTGGGTCGGCTAAATCTATGTGGGTGATGATCTCAGAGCTGATGGGGGGGTCAGAGAAAGCTGGAATCTGCTGTCAACCAGAGGATGAAGCCTATGTGGGGGTCCTCACCTCTGAAGATGAAGGCAAGGATCTATCGGACAGCATCCGAGCTCCAGTGTCCGTGTCAGAGACTGAAGAGGCCAGTGAGGAAAGCAGCTCTGATGAGGATGACACAACGGTCACTGGCTCTAATGACAATAACACTGAAGAGCAGGTAACTTCTTCATCCTGCCCCGTCTCTCTTGAAGTTTCTGAAGACAGGAACTGCTTTCCTTCAGAAAATTCTGATTTTCTGAAGAGAGCCCTTCAGAAGAGCAACCTACTTGTTGAAGAACAAGCTCAGGAGATTGCTCGGCTGAAGATCTTGTTGGTTCTCCAATTGGCATCCAACAAGGTCAAGGACTCTAAAATCTCTGATCTAGAGAGTAGTTTAGAGAATGAGAAAAGGATAGTATCAAACTTTTCCAAGGTTGATGCTATAAAGAGAAAGCAAGAAAATGGGTGGATCTCCCGGATTATCAATTCGTGGAGAAATGGGGAAACGGTTTTCCGACCCCCCCACTCCAAGCAGGAAGGCAACTCATCATGCCTTCAGGTATGATCACAGGAATAATCGTGGTCACTGCAAGGGTGATCTGTCCTCATGTGGAGACACCCGTAGTGCAAGGGCCGTCGTGGCCACCCATGAGAGAATACCTAAGGCTCATTCTGAGCCCTTTGTATTCACTGCCACTGCCTCAACTCGGTGTGAATCTGCATGTACCAGCTCACAGAACACTTCTCACTACCCGAGGACACAGGACAGGGAGGTTAGAAGTCATGGTGTAAGTTTTCATGGGGCCTCAGGAAAGGGGATGCCTGAAAGGAAGGCACCACCTCCCCGGCCTCATGACGCTCGCAACATGCATTCCTTCCATCCTTCCACGTGTCACGGTGGAAGAGGAAATTTTGTGAGGAGATCATGCCCTATCCCGTTTAGACCTAGGATCGTGACTACCTCAGTCACTAGATCAGGTCAGAAACGGCGATACAACATTCACCCGTGTTGGTGCTGTGGCAAAGTGGGACACTTTGCCATAGACTGTTGGCACAACCCCTCTGCGTCAAGGGCAAGGGCCTATCCACATTTTCTGGGTAGAGGTAGTCTTCCTGACAGGTTTTCTGAAGGAAGGCAGTCGAGTGCTTATGCTAACAGGAACCTAGGACCCAATATGTATTGGGTTCCTAAGGAAAAGTAACTCTTTCTTGCAGGGTAGTCTAGGTTCCCGTAAATATGATGGGAACTAGACAGTAGATGGCTCAAGACTAAATTGGAACAAGCGTCTGGAATAACAGATGTGATATCTACATGGGCGTACTCATACCGAGCACCTGGTATGTTTTAGTCATAGAGGCTAAATGATAACTCTCATAATCCCAGGTATTTTTCATCAGCTCCAAGACTTGAGTCGTTTTCCATCGACATTTACATATATATATCTATATATATATATATATATATATATATATATATATATATATATATATATATATATATATATATATATATATATATATACATGTATGTGTGCGCATCTAAGAATAGGTTAACACGATGAATATAAACCTTAGATACACCATTAAAGAGTTATCGGTAATTCCACTGGTAGATTCTAGAACCAACATCTACAGGCGTAAATTAGTTCACTGATAACTAACGAAGATACGTCATTGGAAATCTTGCCATCAAGAAATGTATGGAAAAGCCGGTTCAAACTCCAAATAGATTGACTTTAAGAAGTATTTGCCTATTTAGAAGATTTTTAAATTAACTTAGACAAACGGAAACCCGTGAGAATCCCATTTAACTCGTCAATCCTTCCTATTCCCGCCGACTCTTCACATTCCGTAGGAATCCCGCCGAAGGACCTTCTCTGCAGGAAACTCGCCGAATCCCGCAAGATTCTCGCCGATTCACCGAAGGTTTCCCGCAAGCTTCTCACTGAAGGTATCCATCGTCTTCATCTTCCCCTTCCGCAAGATTCCCGCAGGTCTCCCGCTGATTCTTCCCCTTCCGTCGACATCCCGCAAGATTCACCGATCGCAACTCGCGAAGAACTCCGTCAATCTCAGCGTGCAAAAACCCCGTCGATCTCGTCGATCTCGTCGCGTGCACCTACCAGGTGTCCATCATCTTCATCGACCTAACTCACCGTCTACGCCTTTAGGTAACCACCCCCTCACCCTTACTTGGACTTGATCACTATTGTCGCTTCCTTTTTGATTCTTGATTAAGCGTAGAGTAGGGCTTTTCTCCCTAGATTTGCGATGGCTCCAAGGACAACCGCTGGGCTGGTCACTGGATGTGAGCTGGTTCGCACAGGGTTCTCTCATGCCTCAGATGAATTCAGGAACATCATCCTTATGCTAGAGGAGGCTGGACTCTCATTCGTACTAGAGCATCCCTGTAAAATCCTGGACAAGGAGGTGTTGGAGTTCTTTGCAACCGCAAAACTCCGAATGACGACTCTCTTATCAAAAGCAAGGTTGCCGGGGCAAAGATCAAGATGTCTGCCAGCAAGCTGACCCGCTTCCTGCAGCTCTCTAGCTCGGAGCATGAGGATTATCTTGAGGAAGAAGACAAAACCCGGACTCTATTATTCTGTGGTCTCCCTCGAGGAACTCGGTCGATAAAGCGAAAGGATATGAATGAAGAAGGGAAACTTCTGTCAGACATCGTTGGAAAGGTACTCATATGCAAGCCGGGCTCTCATGACCACATCTCTGCAGACATGTTCAAGATCCTGGTGGTAATTGTCTGCAGGAAAAGATTCAACTGGGGGGCATTGCTGTTTGAGAAGATAAAGGACACCCTGAGATCACCTAGCTTTGGCCGAATCATCAGTGTGTATCTCAATCAGCTGAATGGAGATAAATATGACATGAGTAAAGGTGTTCATATACATTACTTAAAGAAAATGGACTCGAGTGTTTTTGACAGATGGGAGAGGCGCATTGGGCAGGCTGCCGTGGTAAAATAACAGGACGCATCTCCAGCCGAGGACGGCACTGTGGCTGATTCCGTAGTAATCCCCAGTGAAATTCCTGACGATTTGACTGCAGGAATTGAGGGGGAGCCTCTACCCACTGATGCTAATATCGTATCTGACATCTCCCAGATAGCCAGAGATGCAATGACGGATATACAAGAAGAAAGTGATGTTGTAGAGGAGACTGCTGACGAAGGGTTGGAAGGTGATGCTGATGAGAATGATCAAATGGATGATGAAGGTGAGGAAGAAGGCAATGGGGGACAGGAAGCATTGGAGACTCAGGATATCACTGAAGTTCCATCTGACAAGCACGCTCCTGAGTTCGTCCCTGAGAACATTGGTGCAACAATGGAGGGGGAGTCTGAGAAATCTACAGAGGCCGCAAGCATTCCCCCCTTAGAGACTGTGCTCGTGTCCAGCTCTACAGGTGATTCTGCTGAAGTGCAAGGCCAAGAAGTGCCTCCGGATCTTCCACTATGAGATAATCTAGCCACTCACACCGTGAATGTCATTCAGGGTATAGTGGATGAGCTTAAAGCCTCTTTTGGGAAAGCTCAGGATAAAATGTTAAAAAGAATCAAGAAATCGGAGAATCTCATGCTCAAGAACATGGTGGAGATCAATCACAAACTGGACGTGATGGAAAAGAAGTTTGAAGATAAGTATACAGCGGCCGGCCAAGCTGTCATTCTTCTTATGGAAGGACTGAAAAAGAACACCGATACTCTCTCCGTAGTAAATCAGAATGCTCATGTCGTAGCAAACAACATTCAAAAGTTTGATGGCAATATGGTAACTCTCAACACCAATCAACAAGCCTTGGTCACTGAATTCTCCAGGACTACAAAGCATATTGATGACTCACTGCACTCCTATGCAAATTCCATCGCAGTCGAAGCCAAAAAGGGGGAGAAAGAATATATAGCTAAGATGGCTGAGCTTCGGGAAGTCATGATCAACAACTTTGAACAGTCAAACAAATATGTCTATGACAGTTGCTGGTGGATGCTCCAACAAGCGTTAGGCGTTAATATCCCTGAAAATCCCCAGGGTGCTCCTGCTCCTGAAGATTATACTGTGGTTGATGAGGGCGCCAGTGTTGAAGAAGTTCCTGTAAGTGAAGCTGATGTTCATAGGGCTGCTAGGGCCTCCTCCAAGGCAAAACTGATGGCAATGTTTGATCAAGGAGCCCTAGCAAAAGCCAGGGACAAGAGGAAATCGCAAGAAGGGACATCAAAGGAAACACAAGTTGAAAAGAGAATCAGACTGAAGGAGGAGGAAGTAAGAAACGAAAAGTGGAGCCCAGTATCCAAGAGTATCATATTGGACACATTCTGGCTACAGGAAAAAGGGGAAATCAATCGAAACGATGTATACAGCCAGTATGAGTGGGAGATGCACAAGACGTGTGAAGCGAAACGAAACATCTTCTTCAGGACCAATACTGCGGCAGATAAAGCTCCTCCTCCCAGATATTATCCGAAGCCCAAAGAGTATATGGAGAGGCAAAGAAAGAAGTATTTGGCTCAAAAACTCAAGGATGACTTAGCCAAAGAAAAATAGTCAAAAATTTATAGCCTGTCATTCTCTCTTAAGAATAATTAATGTTTATTGTTAGTATATGAACATTCCTGAGATTATATATATATATATGTATTTGAATTTATGAATGACTCAAGTCTTGATCTGTTTTCCTATATTCTCTTGTGCTGCATATTTAAATTCTGAATGTTGTTTATATTATCTGGTTGGTGTTATTCATCTTAGCTAGTAGGATTTTGGCTTCGTCAAATAGGGGGAGATTGTTGGGTATTGTATCCACAATTACCTGGATTTGAGGAAGCCACCTGTCAAGCTAAGATGAATTCACAATGTATTTGATGAAACCTCTTAAGTTGTGCTTGCAGTTATTCCACGCTAAGTGCACACCAATGTCAGGGTGCAGTAGGTCAATATACACGGGTCTGCACGACGTAATCCCTCGTTGAGCAGATCAGTGTGTTGGCCTACGTGTACTCTCTCTATTGGAGTGCACTTACTTTCAAGTATAGGGCTGTAACTATGCAAGAGCAGACAAGTAGCAAGGATGAGTCAAGGAGCAGCTCTTGGGTGGAAAGACGAAAAATCGTCTAAGTATAATTCGGCGAGAATCACCAAGTGATTCTCGCCGATTCGGCGAGAATCACTAGTGATTCTCGTCGAATCGTCGAGAATCATTAGTGATTCTCGCCGACTCTATCCGGCTACCTCAAAGCGGTGCCAAGTAAGATTCGGCGAGAATCACTAGTGATTCTCGCCGAACCCATCGTTGAGCAGATCATGGCCAAGTAATATTCGTTGAGAATCAACAAGTGATTCGGCGAGAATCATCAAGTGATTCGGCGAGAATCACTAGTGATTCTCGACGAATCGTCGAGAATCACTAACTGATTCTCGCCGATTCATCGAGAATCACCTTCGATTCTCGCCGATTTTGACTTGGCAATTTTTCTGGAAACAGCTGGACCGGATTCTGCCGTTGGCACTGTGTTGAACCGGAACTAGGGTTTTCTACTTGTGGGACCCATAACGGTCATAAAGGATTATTTTCACTGTAAAAATACAGGCGTATATTTGAACAGTAATGCAGCGAAGAAAATTTGAAAAAGAGCAGCTGCGACGTGACCTAGAATCGCGATTTCCGCCGCCGCCGCCGTCGCCGCTAGAGAGAGTTGATCGTCGGTCTTGATCGAGGTTTCCTCCAGATCTCCGGTCGACAGAAGCTTAGCCAAGCTTAGAGTCTCACGTGTCTAACCGGAGATCTCTTGTCTCTTGATTTGTTGATCGGGAAAACCTTCCCCGTCCGAATCGATCGAGACGACTGATCCTAGTGTGACCGTTGGTAGACCTAGCTAGCTTCGCTACGAAGTTTGGATCTCCAGAGTAAAGCAGCCGCACATCGTTGTCGCCGCCGATCCCGTGAACCTAGCCGCCGCCCATCTTGCCGCCGTCGGTTCCGGGGAGATTCTCTCCAAGAGAGATCTAGGGTTGTGGACTCTTCGTGGACTTCAAGAACTCGTCGTCAACGAAGAGGGACACCTTAGTCTCCAAACGTAGTTTGTATTTCTTGTACATTCTAGTTTTATTTTTGTTGTAAAGGAACGTTGGTTCCTAGTTGTAAGGGTTTGGTGCAACCCGTGTTGTGGGAGTGTTAACTCCTACGTGTGGAAGGGTTCCTTCCGATAGTGCAAGGATTGGATTTCAATCCTGTTGGTGAAGAGACCGAGTCGTCCCTTGTTGGGAGATAGGTCGAAGGGGGAAAGTGGATGTACCCAAATCGGGGAACCACTATAAATAGCTTGTGTATTCTGTGTACTGTGCTGTTTATTTTTATTGTGCAGGTACAATTTTAAATTCCGCAAAAACGCTGCATGTCACCTATTCCCCCCCCCCCCCATAGGTGAAGATAGTTGACACTAGGTGGACTTTCAAATCGTGCAACTCGGCTACCAAAACAGCCACTCGCAAGCCCGCGGGAAAACCATGCTCGAACAACGGTCAAAGCCAACGTAGCGCCCATCAAGCGTACACAATCAAAAATCCAGGGTGTTACACATGGGGCGTTAAACTGTCATTCGTTAACACCCACCTAAGAAACTTTATCCACTTTTATGTTCAAACGGATCAAGATTGTTAAGTGATCCTTAACAAATGATTGTTTAACCCATGTGTTTACGACCACCACCACCGTGTCAAACAGAGCCTAAGTGTATTGGGTATCCATAATGCAGAACCATCACCATCAAATCAATTTTTTGTGGGATAATTGTAAGTAAGATGTTATTGGAAAATGCAATTGTAAGTAAGATGTTATTGTTAAGGTAAATCATAAGGGTTTTCCCAACAATCTCCCCCTACTTAACAAATTTTACAAAACTACAAAGGTGATTTTACAAAAATAAATCAGTAGGATTACAAAAATTTGAAATACATATAACATGTAATGAACACAGATTAAATTAAGAAAAGAACATGAGAGACAGCTGAATAAATCTTTTGGTGTCAAAAATAGTATTACTTATTCTTGTCAACAAGGAAAGTTATAAATGCAATGTACAATTTTTTGACAGCTTTTTAAAAAATTCAAAATGATCCCCTCTTGCCTTATCTGGATGACTCTGTATTTCCTTATAAACATTAAACATATTTTTAAATTCTGCCTCTGCATTATGTGATGCAAAGTTGATTGTATATCCTTTGCTTAAAATTTTTGCAGATAGCTCATTGATAGATTCCAATAGATTGTCTGGAAAAGTATCTTTCTGCTTTTCTTCAGTTATTAATATTTCAGTGGTTGATGCTTTTACAAAGCTTATCATTCTTTGATTTCCATTTTTATAGGGAATATGTTTATCCTGATTATAACTCAAACCTACTATCCTTTTGTGATAATGTCCAATAGTGTCCACAATCTTAGTAGTTGAATGTTTCTTAGCATATGCATTATGATCAAAGATTTTTTCTAGAATAGTGATTGATAAATCAAAACATTTCTTTTCCTTGATTCTTTAGCTTGTAATTTTGTCAGAAAAATCCTTTTCTTATCAGCTAAGTCATCTTCAAATGCTTTGAACTCAATTTCCTCTCTTTATCTTATTAATTCAAAAGCTTGCTCTAACTCAATGTCTTTTGACATTTTCTGCCCTTGAACACTTGACATTAAGACTGATGGATTCTCCACCTGTGTAATATACATCTAAATCATTTCAGAATCATCCCCCTATTTAGCAGGTATTTGAACAATTTATGATTCTGAGATGAAGGCAATATTATCTGGTATCTTTATATCTTGAATCATGCCCACACTTAGTTTTTTAAAAGTTGTTTCATTTACATCATCACAAATCATATCTTAAACCAAATCCTCATTTAACCTTTCTAAAATTTCTTTAATATGTGGATTACAAGTTTTAACACAGTCTTAATCTTGAATCTTGCCATCCTTGCCTCGATTTTTCTTTCTCTTCTTTAAATCCCGAAAGAATGATTAAAGACTTTGGAAGGGAGTATACTTTGATCAACTCGTTAATTAAGAAGTTGTAAGGAGCTTGATAACTCATTTATCCAATTTTAAAGAATCATAAGTTTACATTGCACTCATTTTTGAAAATCAGGAATTTCTTGGTGAATCTAGTAAGTAGTGGCATTAGGGCTTGAACAAGAACGTACATCCGATACCTCTTTCTCAGTCAACATTGAATGTACTTGATTATGATTAATACCAGAGTACCTACAAAAATTACAAAGAAAAACAGATAGAGCGAGTAGAGGAAAAATAGAGCAGGGAAGACGAAAAGTTTGGTGAAAATATGAAGTCTAAATAAATAGACAAAATGTCGAGAAATTAGGGCACAATTATTTCCTCAGTCGACGTGACATTGATTTCTTTTTGACATATGTGAAAATATTATAGTCGATGCATGCATTGAGTGATGTCGACGTTGTGTTGACAAGATCCAAAACTCTTCATAAACACCATCTCTATACGTTATGTTGAATAAAAGTGGATGTTCTATCGACTTGTATTTAACATTACATTGAATACAAACTTAAAATTTTTAAGCCTTTTGTAGGTATTCCCAACAATTTTGTAATGAAAATTGAAAGTTTTAAAATCAACTACTGAGCTTTATCAAGCATGCCCAAAACATTAATAAAGTAGTTGTGCTTGATTTCATCAAGCGGCTTTGTGAAAATAGCTGCAATCTGATTTTCAGAAGTCACATATTTCAGGGACATTTTCCCTATTTTTGCATTGTCTCTGAGAAAGTGATGCCTAATTTCCATATGGTTTGTCCTGTTGTACAGGACATGATATGAGGCAATTGAACACTTGAGCTGTCACAGAATATTGTGGAGTTAATGAAATTTAAGTTATAATCAAGTAACCGATTCTGCATCCACAAAATCTGTGAACAACAGCTTACAACACCAATATACTCAGCTTCTGTTATAAAAGTGGAGACTGATGTTTTTTTACTGGACCAAGATATCAGTCTAGCACCAAAGAATTGATATGTTCTAGAAATATTTTTTCTATCTAATCTACATCTAGCATAATCAACATCAAATATCCATATAACTCAAACTCTGATTATGTAGGATACCATAATCCCATCTTAGGTGTACTCTTAAGATATCTTAAAATTCTTTTTCAAAACTAAGATGAGACTCTTTAGGATCTACCTGAAACCTTGTACAGACACCAGTGACAAACATCATGTCTGACCTACTAGCTGTAAGATAAAGAAGAGATCCAATAATTGCTCTATAATTTTTCTAATCAACAAATTTATCAGAAACATCTTTATCTAAAACAACATTAGTAGTCATGAGAGTTTTCATGATGAAGGCAATTTTCATAACAAATCTCTTTATCAGTTCCTTTGCATACTTGGATTGTGATACAAAAATGCCTTCATCACTTTGCTTTACTTGTAACCTAAGAAAGAATGATAATTCTCCAATGCTACTCATTTCAAATCTGGATTGCATCATGAAAGCAAACTTTTTGCAAAGTCCAAAGTCTGTTGAGCCAAAAATAATATCATCAACATAATTTTGGACAATAAGCAACTTATCCTCATGTATTTTTGTAAATAGTATTTTATCCACTTTTTCTCCTGTGAAAGAGTGGTCTAAGAGGAAATTGGATAAGGTATTATACCAAGCTCTTGGAGCTTGTTTTAAATTATAAAGTGCTTTATTTAGTTTATAAATATAAGAAGGGTGAGTTGGATTGACAAAATTTGGTGGTTGTTAAACATAAACTTCCTCCTGAAGATTTCCATTAAGAATAACACTCTTTACATCCATTTGATAAACTTTGATTCTTTTGTATACTGCATAGGCTTGAAATAATTTGATTGCTTCAAGCCTGACACTGGTGCAAAATTTTGATTATCATCAATCCCTTCTTCCTGTCTATAGCCTTGAGCAATAAGTCAAGCATTATTTCTTATTATTACTCTATTAGAATCCATTTTATTTCTGAATACTCACTTTGTTCCAATAATTGGGTAATCTTTTGGTCTCTCCATTAGTGTCCACATTTTATTTCTTTCAAATTGTGCAAGTTCTTATTGCATAGCAACAATCCAATGTGGATCATTATCTGCTTCCTCAAACTTCTTAGGTTCATACCGTGAGATAAAGCACTATAACATAACTTTTGTAGTTAATTGCTTTCTAATTTTTACTCCTTGACTCACATTTCCAATCACTTGAGTTGGTGGATGGTCTCTAAGAATTAATCTCTCTAGATGTATTCTATCTTGAACAATTTGATTATGATGCCCTTGTTGTTCAACAATTTCTTTTGTATGTTGAATATCAGTCACTATGTCATTAATTTGATTTGTAATAACAAATGGACCAAGCATCCCTTCAGCTGGTGCTTCATTATCTGAACCTTCTACAATATCTTCTAACTGATGAATAAGCTTCTGAGATGGGTTTTCTATAATCTCTTCAATATTAAGCTCTTTGAAATAATCAATTAAAGAATCTTGTTCATGCAAAAGATTCTTGGTGGAAGTTTCCTCCCCTTGGAACAAGAAAGAGTTTCATGAAATACTACATGTATGAATTTCTCAATTCTAAGGGTCCTTTTATTATAGCACTTATAAGCTTTGTTTGTCAAAGAATATCCTAAAAATATTCCATCATCAGTTTTCTTGTCAAATTTGGCAAGATAACTTTTCTCATTATTAAGTATGAAACAAACACAACCAAATATTCTAAAATAAGTGACTATAGGTGCTTTACATTTCAAAAGTTCATAAGGGATCTTTAACTTGGTTTTGTAAATTAGTCTTCTATTGAGAGCATAATTAGTAGTGTTTACTACTAATTCAGCCCAAAAGAACCTAGGCAGATTGGATTCTACTAATAAGGTTCTACCAGATTCAATTAGGGTTCTATTTTTTTCCTTTCAGCCACTCAATTTTGTTGAGGAGTTCTAGCTGTAGAAAAGCTTTGTCTAATTCTTTCATCCTCATAGAATATACATATCAATTGATTTTCAAACTCTATACCATGATCACTTATAATCAAGGACACTTTAGTATCATATTCAGATTGAATCTGTCTGATAAATCTTGAGAGGACTAAAAAGGTTTTAGACTTAGCTTTTAGGAAGAACACCCAACTAAATCTTGAGTATTCATCCACTATTACCAGAGTACATGACTTTCCTCCAAAACTTTGAGTGGTAAGAGGACCAAATAAATCCATATATAGTAGATATAAAATTCTAGGGGAATCATTCTTACCAATTTTTTGAATAATGACTTAACTTGCTTACCCTGTTGACATGCCCTACAAGGATTAAGTTTTATGTACTTACCTTTTGGTAAACCTCTTACCAAATCATCCTTTGCAAGTTTTGCTATGGTCTTGTGATTGACATGACCAACCCTTATGTGTCATAGCCCATTCCTGTCTAATTTAGCATTAAACAAACATATTTTTTCAGTGGTTGAGCAAAAAATCAACTACATAGATATTACATTTTCTATAACCAGATAACACTATAATATCAGTTATGGAGTTGACTATTTGACATAGGTTATGAGTGAATACAACTTTGTATTCACCATCATATAGCTGACTAATACTAATTAAATTGCGTTGAAGTCCTTCAACATATGCTACCTTGAAAAAAATGATATCTCCAATTCTGATCATACCATAACCTTTGGTTTGACCTTAGTTGGAATCACAAAAAATAAAAATTACCTTTGGGCCATTTTTGACCTTGAAATTTTCTAACAATTCTGTATGTTCAGTCATATGCCTGTAACAACCACTGTCCAAATACCATAGCTTATTTGTAAAGGACAATCTTTTGCCTGCACATGAAATCAAACATCAACTGAGATTTATGTTACCTTGGACTCATTACTTCTTTTTTATTATAAGATGTAATGAATGTATAATATGGTCTTTCATAATACCTTTAGGGTAAAAGAGTGTTGGTCTATTAAACCAACAACTTCCAGTTTCATGTTCCTTAATAAACACTTTGTGCAAACATTATTTTTATATGAATTAGAATAACTATTATTAAGGGATATGGGTCGATTAGCATTTGACGTAATATTCTGGATGCGTCGATTTGTAGTCGATGTTTCACAGGTGTTGTGTCGATATGAAGTCGACACATGTTCCTGATTATCTATGATTACTGATTTTTTTCTTATTATTTATTACCGGATGTTTATTTATAATACTTTTTCATTTGGATTTATCTATATTATCATGCTTTGTTACTCTTCCTGAGTTATTATTATGTTGAGCTTCATTTGCTTTGGTGAATGATACAAGATTTTTCTAAACAAGTGCATTATTAATTATCACAATCCTTTGTGGATTAACTCCTAAACCTAAATGATCAAACATTTTCTTAATGTTTTCAATAATATTTTTTAGCTGTTGACTCCTTCCATTCAAGGAATCTTTAAAAGCTTTTGTTGGGTAATGTATCCACAATTACCTGGATTTGAGGAAGCCACCTGTCAAGCTAAGATGAATTCACAATGTATTTGATAAAATCCTTTAAGTTGTGCTTGCAGTTATTCCACGCTAAGTACACACCAATGTCAGGGTGCAGTAGGTCAATATACACGGGTCTGCGCGACGTAATCCCTCGTTGAGCAGATCAGTGTGTTGGCCTACGTGTACTCTCTCTATTGGAGTGTACTTATTTTCAAGTACAGGGCTGTGATAATGCAAGAGCAGACAAGGAGCAAGGATGGGTCGAAGAGCAGCTCATGGGCGGAAAGACGAAAAATCGTCTAAGTATTAATCGACGAGAATCACCAAGTGATTCTCGCCGATTCGGCGAGAATCACTAGTGATTCTCGCCGAATCGTCGAGAATCACTGGCTGATTCTCGCCGTCTCTTTCCGGCTAATTCAGAGCGTGCAAGTAAGTCAAAATCGACGAGAATCAGCCAGTGATTCTCGCCGAATCGTCGAGAATCACCTTTGATTCTCGCCTATTCGACGAGAATCACCTTCGATTCTCGCCGATTTTGCCTTGGGCGAATTCTGAAACCCGCTGGACCGGACTCAGCCGCTGGCACTGTTTTGAACCGGGCTTAGGGTTTCTTGTTGGTAGGACCCACAACGGTCATAAAGGAATATTCTACTGTATAAATACGTGTGTATTTTTGAACAGTATAGACACACAGAAAAAACGAAGCCGAGCCGCCGACCTTGACCTAGATCGTGAAATCCGCTCCGCCGCCGTCGCCGCTCATGCCAGTAGATCGCCGGATTCGATCGTGGTTGCTTCCAGATCTCCCTGCGACAGAAGCTCAGCCAAGCACAGCGTCTCACGCGTCTAACTGGAGATCCTTTGTCTCTTGATTCGTTGATCGGGAAAACCTTCCCCTTCCGAATCGATCGAGACGATCGATCCTAGTGTGATCGTTGGAAGACCTTGCTAGCTTTGCTACGAAGATTGAATCTCCAAAGACCAGCCGCTACACTCCGTTGTCGCCGCCGATTCCGAGAACCAAGCCGCCGCCCTTCTTACCGCCGCCGGTTTCAGGGAGATTCTCTCCAAGAGAGATCTAGGGTTGTGGACTCTTCGTTGACTTCAAGAACACATCATCGAACGAAGAGGAACACCTTAGTCTCCAAAAGTTGTTTGTATTTCTTGTACATTCTATTTTCATTTTTGTTGTAGAGGAACGTTGGTTCCTAGTTGTAAGGGTTGGGTGCAACCCGTGTTGTGGGAGTGTTGACTCCTACGTGTGGAAGGGTTCCTTCCGTTAGTGCAAGGATTGGATTTCAATCATGTTGGTGAAGTGACCGAGTCGTCCCTGGTTGGGAGATAGGTCGAAGGGGGAAAGTGGATGTACCCAAATCGGGGAACCACTATAATTTACTTGTGTCCTTTCTGTGCTGTGCTGTTTTGTTTTCTTGTGCAGGTACAATTTTAATTCCGCAAAAACGCTGCACGTCACCTATTCCCCCCCCCCATAGGTGAAGGTAGTTGACACTAGGTGGACTTTCAAGTGGTATCAAAGTGAGGTTACTCATCAAATAGGTTAACACCTTGAGTAGAATCCTGCCACCAGTGTCAAAAGCATGGAGCTGGATCATGGGATCTCTCCACTAAGACTTCCCACGTGCACTAAGGAGTATTATCCCGTCTGGAAGATGAGAGTGTCCTATCACCTGGAGGCTATCGATCCTCGAGCATCTCTCATCTTAGAAGAGGGTCCATTCATTCCTATGAAGACCTCCGGCTCTGGAAAGGATATCCAAATCCCCAAGTGTATTGCTGAGATATCGGAGACTGAACTCTCATTATTTAATCTGGACAAGATGATTCGTCAGATCATCATGGATGTCTGGTCTGGACCTTCTCGATCTAGATTGGAAAAGTGTGGGACGGCCAAATCTATGTGGGTAACCATCTCAGATCTCATGGGGTGATCAAAGAAAGCAGGGATCTGCTGTCAGCAAGAGGATGAAGCCTATGTGGGGGTCCTCGCCTCTGAAGATGAAGGCAAGGATCAATCGGACAGCATCAGGGCTCTGGTGTCCTTGTCAGAGACTGAAGAAGAAATTGAGTAAAGCAGTTCTGATGAAGCTGACACAACGGTCTCTGGCGCTAGTGACAATAACTCTGAAGAGCAGGTAACCTCTTCATCTTGCCCCTTCTCTCTTGAAGTCCCTGAAGACAGGAATTGTCACCCTTCAGAAAATCCTGATTCCCTGAAGAGAGCCCTTCAGAAAAGCAACCTACTTGTTGAGGAGCAAGCTCAGGAGATTGCTCGGCTGAAGATCTTGTTGGTTCTCCAATTGGCATCCAACAAGGTCAAAGGACTCTAAAATCTCAGATCTAGAGAGTAGTCTAGAGAATGAGAAAAGGATAGTATCCAACTTTTCCAAGGTTGATGTTATAAAGAGAAAGGAAGAAAATGAGTGGATCTCCCGAATTATCAATTCATGGAGAAATGGGGAAACGGTATTCAGACCCCCCACTCCAGGCAGGAAGGGTACTCATCATGCCTTCAGGTATGATCACAGGAACAATCGTGGTCACTGCAAGGGTGATCTGTCCTCATGTGGAGACACCCATAGTGCAAGGACTGTCATGGCCACCCATGAGAGAATACCTAAGGCTCATTCTGAGCCCTTTGTATTCTCGGCCACTGCCCCAACTCGGCATGAATCTGCTGGTATCAGCTCTCAGAACGCTTCTCACCGCCCTAGGACACAGGAAAGGGAGGTTAGAAGTCATGCAGTAAGTTCTTATGGGGCCTCTGGAAGGGTGCTGACTGAAAGGAAGGCACCACCTCCCAGGCCTCATGACGCTCGCTACATGCATTCCTTCCACCCTTCCAATTGTCACAGTGGAAGAGGCAATTTTGGGAGTAGATTCGGATCTATCCCGTTTGGACCTAGGACCATGACTACCTCAGTCACTGGATCAGGTCAGAAACGGAGGTACAACATTCACACGTGTTGGTGCTGTGGCAAGGTGGGACACTTTGCCATAGACTGTTGGCACAACCCCTCTGTGTCAAGGGCAAGGGCCTATCCACATCTTCTGGGCAGAGGTAGTCTTCCTGACAGGATTTCTGAGGGAAGGCATTCGAGTTTTTATGCTAACAAAAACCTAGGACCCAATACGTATTGGGTTCCTAAGGTAAGGTAACTCTCTTTTGCAGGGTAGTCTAGGTTCCCGTAAATATGATGGGAACTAGACAGAAGATGTTTCAAGACTGAATTGGAACAAGTATCTGGAATAACAGAAGTACTATCTACAATGGTATACTCACATTGAACACCTGGTATGCTTTAACCAGAGGGGCTAAATGATAAATCTCATAATCCCAGGTATTTTTGATCAGCTCCAATACTTGAGTCATATTATGTCGACATTTACATATATATATACATATATATGTGTGTGCACCTAAGGAAAGGTTAACACTGTAAAAATAACCCTTAGATACATTATTGAAGATCTATCTATAAATTCACTGGTAGATTCGAGAATAAACATCTACAAGCACAAATCAGTTCACTGAAAATTAAAGAAGATATGTCATTGGAAATCACTAAAACTTACAATTGACATCAAGAAATGTATGGAAAAACCCCGTTCAAACCCTAAAAGATTGGTATTAAGAAATATATATATTTAAAAGATTTTTAAACCGTCTTAATATCAGAAGATTTCGAGAATCTGGCATGCCTCTTAACCCGTAGATTCCTATTGAAGAATCCCTTCGATTTCGACTTAGAAAACCTCCCGCCGATCCCTCGTATTTCGCTTTTCGCACGAAAACCCGTCGATATCGCGCAGGAATCCCGCCGACCCTTCATATTCCTCATTTTCGTCGAAGTTCCTCATTTCCGTCGATATCGCGCAGGAATCCCGCCGACCCTTCATATTCCTCATTTCCGTCGATATCCCGCAGGAATCCCGCCGCTTCTTCCGTCGATATCCCGCAGGAAACTCGCCGATTCTTCCTTCCGTAGATCACTCCTCTCGCGTCCAGGGTGCTCGTCTAGGGATTTCTCCGCGGTTTCGATCAAACAAAGTCGCGAGCGCCTCCCAGTTTTCCGTCGTCTCCGTCGATTCTCACCTTCTACGCTTTTGGGTAACCACATCCTCACCCTTACAGTGACTTATTGTTAGTGTAGCTTCCCTCTTGATTTCTGATTAGGCGTAGTCTTGGGATTCCCTCCCTAGGTTTGCAATGGCTCCAAGGACAACCGCCGGCCTGGTCACTAGATGTGAGTTGGTTCGAACCGGGTTCTCACATGCCTCGGATGAGTTCAGAAACATCATCATCATGCTTGAAGAGGCTGACCTCTCTTTTATACTAGAGCACCCCTGCAAAATTTTGGACAAGGAAGTGATGGAGTTCTTCGCAACCGCCAAACTTCGGAATGAAGACTCTATCATCAAGAGTAAGGTTGCAGGTGCCAGGATCAAGATGTCTGCAAGCAAACTGACCCAATACTTGCAGCTCACTAGTTCTGAGCACGAGGATTATCTGGAGGAACATGATAAAGCCAGGGCATTATTATTCTGTGGACTAGCTAGAGGAACCAGATCGATAAAGCGAAAGGAAATGAATGAGGAGGGGAAACTTTTGTCCGACATCATTGGGAAAGTACTGATATGCAAACCCGGCTCACATGACCACATCTCAGCTGACATGTTCAAGATCCTTGTGGCAATTGTCTGCAGAAAGAGATTCAACTGGGGAGCCATGCTTTTTGAGAAGATTAAGGACACTCTCAGATCTCCAAGTTTTGGAAGAATCATCAGCCTATATCTCAATCAGCTAAACGGAGATAGGTTCGACATGAGTAAAGGAGTTCCATTGCATTATTTGAAGAAAATGGACTCCAGCGTATTTGATAGATGGGAGCGACGCATCGGGCAGGCTGCCGTGGTAGTAGAACAAGAAGAATCTCCTGCCGAGGACAAAACCGTAGCAGATTCCGTGGATATTCCCAGTGAAATTCCTGATGCACTGACTGCAGGAATTGAGGGGGAGCCTCTACCCGCTTCTGCTAATATCATATCTAGCATCTCTTAGATAGCTAGAGATGCAGTTGCAGATCTACAAGAAGAAAGTGAAGATGTGATGGAAAATGAGGCGGCCCTGAACATGAATGATCTAGGAGCCGGAGGTAATGTAGAGGAGAATGGTGAGGGAGGTTTGGAAGATGATGCAGCTGAGAATGATATCCTGGATGATGAGGATGAGGAAGAACGAAATGAGACACAGGAAGTAATGGAGCCTCAGGACAACACTGAAGTTCCATCTACAAAGCAAGCTCCTGAGATAGTTCCTGAGAAAATTAGTGCAACAGTGGAGGGGGAGTCCTCTCAGCAGAGGCTGCTAAGTACTTCCGAGAAATCTACTGAGGCTGCAAGTATTCCCCCTTTAGAGACTGTGCTAGTCTCCAGCTCTACAAGTGAATCTGCTGAAGAGCAAGGCCAAGGAATGCCTCAGGATCATCCACTACGAGCTGATCTAGCTAATCACACGGTGAATGTTATTCAAGGTATCGTGGATGAGCTCAAAGCGTCTTTTGAGCAAGCTCAAAATAAAATGTTAAAAAGAATTAAGAAATCTGAGAATCTAATGCTCAAGAACGTTGTGGAAATCAATCACAAATTGGATTTGATGGAAAAGAAGTTTGAAGACAAGTATACAGCAGCCGACAAAGCTGTAACTCTTCTTATGGACGGATTGAAAAAGAACACAGATACACTCGCAGTCGTTAATCAGAATGCTCATGTCGTGGCAAATAACATCCAAAAATTTGATGCCAACATGGTGACTCTTAACAGCAATCAACAAGCCTTGATTACCGAGTTCTCAAAGACTACAAAGCATATTGATGAGTCACTGCATTCTTATGCAAACTTCATTGCCGTCAAAGCCAAAAAGGTGGAGAAAGAATATACAGCTAAGATGACCGAGCTTCAGGAAATCATAATCAAAAACTTTGAACAGTCAAACATATATGTTTATGACAGTTGCTGGTGGATGCTCAAACAAGCGTTAGGCGCCAATATCCCTGAAAATCCTGAGGGTAATCCTGCTCCTGAAAATAATACTACGGCTAATGAGGGAGCAAGTGCTGAAGAAGTTCCTTTAAGTGAAGATGATGCTCAAAGGACTACTAGGGCCACCTCCAAAGCAAAACTGGTAGCCATGTTTGACCAAGGAGCCATAGCAAAAGCTAGGGACAAGAGAAAATCTCAAGAAGGGACATCTAAGGAAACGCAAGCTGAAAAGAAAATCAGATTGAAGGAGGATGAAGTGAGGAACGAAAGGTGGAGTCCGGTATCAAAGAGTATTATCTTGGACACGTTCTGGCTACAAGAAAAAGGGGAAATCAATCGGAACGATGTATATAACCAGCATGAGTGGGAGCTGCACAAGACATATGAAGCTAAACGGAACATCTTCTTCAGGACCAACACTGCGACAGATAAAGCTCCTCCTCCCAGATACTATCCAAAGCCCAAGGAGTACGTTGAGAGGCAAAGAAAGAAGTTCCTGGCTCAAAAACACAAGGATGACCTAGCCAAAGAGAAATAAACAGAAGTTTATAGCTTGTCATTTTCTCAAGAACACATTTATCTTTTCTTATTGTTATATGAACAATCTTGGGATATATATATATATATATATATATATATATATATATATATATATATATATATATATATATATATATATATATATGAATTTATGATTGACTCAAGCTTTGATCTGTTTGCCTCTATTTCCTTGTGTCGTATCTTTAAATTCTATATGTTGTATATATTATCTGGATGGTGGTATTCATCTTAGCTAGTAGGATTTTGGCTTCGTCAAATAGGGGGAGATTGTTGGGTAATGTATCCACAATTACCTGGATTTGAGGAAGCCACCTGTCAAGCTAAGATGAATTCACAATGTATTTGATAAAATCCTTTAAGTTGTGCTTGCAGTTATTCCATGCTAAGTACACACCAATGTCAGGGTGCAGTAGGTCAATATACACGGGTCTGCGCGACGTAATCCCTCGTTGAGCAGATCAGTGTGTTGGCCTACGTGTACTCTCTCTATTGGAGTGTACTTATTTTCAAGTACAGGGCTGTGATAATGCAATAGCAGACAAGGAGCAAGGATGGGTCGAAGAGCAGCTCATGGACGGAAAGACGAAAAATCGTCTAAGTATTAATCGACGAGAATCACCAAGTGATTCTCGCCGATTCGGCGAGAATCACTAGTGATTCTCGCCGAATCGTCGAGAATCACTGGCTGATTCTCGCCGTCTCTTTCCGACTAATTCAGAGCGTGCAAGTAAGTCAAAATCGACGAGAATCAGCCAGTGATTCTCGCCGAATCGTCGAGAATCACCTTTGATTCTCGCCTATTCGACGAGAATCACCTTCGATTCTCGCCGATTTTACCTTGGACGAATTCTGGAACCCGCTAGACCGGACTCAGCCGCTGGCGCTATTTTGAACCGGGCTTAGGGTTTCTTGTTTGTAGGACCCACAACGGTCATAAAGGAATATTCTACTGTATAAATACGTGTGTATTTTTGAACAGTATAGACACACAGAAAAAACGAAGCCGAGCCGCCGACCTTGACCTAGATCGTGAAATCCGCTCCGTCGCCGTCGTCGCTCGTGCCAGTAGATAGCCGGCTTTGATCGTGGTTGCTTCCAGATCTCCCTGCGACAGAAGCTCAGCCAAGCACAGCGACTCACGCGTCTAACCAGAGATCCTTTGTCTCTTGATTCGTTGATCGGGAAAACCTTCCCCTTCCGAATCGATCGAGACGATCGATCCTAGTGTGACCGTTGGAAGACCTTGCTAGCTTTGCTACGAAGATTGAATCTCCAAAGACCAGCCGCTACACTCCGTTGTCGCTGCCGATTCCGAGAACCAAGCCACCACCCTTCTTACCGCTGCCGGTTTCGGGGAGATTCTCTCCAAGAGAGATCTAGGGTTGTGGACTCTTCGTTGACTTCAAGAACACGTCATCGAACGAAGAGGGACACCTTAGTCTCCAAAAGTTGTTTGTTTTTCTTGTACATTCTATTTTCATTTTTGTTGTAGAGGAACGTTGGTTCCTAGTTTTAAGGGTTGGGTGCAACCCGTGTTGTGGGACTGTTGACTCCTACGTGTGGAAGGGTTCCTTCCGTTAGTGCAAGGATTGGATTTCAATCTTGTTGGTGAAGTGACTGAGTCGTCCCTGGTTGGGAGATAGGTCGAATGGGGAAAGTGGATGTACCCAAATCGGGGAACCACTATAATTTGCTTGTGTCCTTTCTGTGCTGTGCTGTTTTGTTTTCTTGTGTAGGTACAATTTTTATTCCGCAAAAACGCTGCACGTCACCTATTCCCCCCCCCCCATAGGTGAAGGTAGTTGACATTAGGTGGACTTTCAGCTTTTGCCTTTGTTAGCTCTTCCTTTAATGAGATGTTTTCTTGTGTTAGAGTAGCAACTTGATTTTTCAATTTTTTACTTCATCCTCTAACAATTTAAAGGCTTGAAAGTTTTTGTTGTATCCTCTAACAATCTATCCTTTTCAGTTTATTTTTATCATATGTACAATTTTTAATTAGCTCTATTTGACTTCATAAACTCTTAATTTCTTTTTCAGCATTAATATGATCTTTACAAAATTCTTTAAAACATAGCCTAAATTCTTCAGAAGAAAAATCAATATCATCAAAATAATTTACATGATTTTCTTCAATGTCTGAATTTGATTCCAGAGCCATCAAACATGTTTCTTCAACATCAGCTTCCCCTTTATATCCTGACGAAGAACTTGACTCAGAACTGGTATCACTCCTGGTTTTTGTTATAAAACCTTTCCCCTTTTTCATGACTTTTCTCTTTGAAATTTCTTTTGATCTTTTTTGTTTTGTTTTCGCTTCTGTTGATCTGGACATTCTATTGATATATGTCTAGATTTTCTACATGTAAAACATATTATCTCCTTATTATGAGTCTTATCAAACTTAAGTTTGCTTATATTTCTATCTCTTTTTCTAGAGCATTCTAACTAAAGTTTTCCTAGTAATACATGTGTTGTAATTTCTGTATGACACTTTGCTTCTTTAATAACGCATATTCTTGAATCTCATGTACTTGAGAAACACTTGAGTAACTTATCATTTATCTCAGTAAGAGATATATCTTTATCTAACCCTTTTAGATCTTTTATAATCATAATAAACCTATCATTTTTTCAACAACTGACTCATCAACTTTCTTTTTAAAATTTTCATATTGAGAGATTATGAGTGATCTTCTATCTTTTATCTCATCTGAACTTCTATCAATAATTCTTGAAAGTGATTCTCATATTTCTTTTATTGATTGACAATATGCAACCTTTTGAAACACATCATCAAACATGGTTGAGACTAGTATGTTTATAACTGTCACAACCCGCCTCGATATAAGTCAGAGTGCGCTTCGGGTGGGCCGTGATGCCACAGACATGGGCGGAAAGAAAGCCAAACTTGCTAAGGCGGATGCAGAGAATATTGAAATAGTTTTAAAACAGTTAATTTGGAGAAAAACTGTTTGATTTTATTGCTGAAGCTTTTATAGTTTAAAAATAGTGAGAGTTTTAATTGCACATATATTTTGTAAAAAATATGTTTTACAGACCATCATTATAATTTTCATGCAATTATGATTCAACAGAGGGTGCACATACATTAATTTCAAGATCTAGTACATAAATATTTAAATAGCTTAGCAGTTGTCCAAGATACCAGAGAAAATATCTTATTGCAATTATTACATAAAAGAATTATTTGGTTGTAAAAGAAATGTAAACATAGAACCTGAAAGTTAATGCTGACCGGGATCGAGTATCTGGCGGCGCTGCACGAACGCTAAGGCAATTCGAAAACAAAAAGAAAAAGTCTCAGAACATTGAAATAAACGGGGTGAGCAAAGTAAAGTACAGAATAGTAACAGAAGCAGAAAAACATGAGTGTATCAGTTTTCATAAATCAGAGCTGCTATCTCAGACATGTAGAATAGTCAAACAAAAATGACTGGATTAAGCTTACTTCAAAGCATAACACATAATATGTTGTATCCCTAGTGGATTTGGGCTAGGTTCACTAGCTTAGGATGTGACCATCATGTATAGCCAGGGTCAAATTTGTGTCCTAGAGTCCAGGCCAAGTCCTTAGAGTCAACTTCAGATGGACCAGCTATCAACAAAACCATTAGAGACTCCAGACTTATAAGATTTCAAGACTAAGTAAAGTGAGTTCGACGTTCATCGAACTCAGCTCGACGAAATGGGTTCTGCGCTCGACGATCGTGAGACATTTCTTTGTGCTGAGCTCGACGATCTTTGTTCTCTGTTCGATGAAGACTGAGTTTCTTAAACAAGCTAAAGTCAGGACAACTTCAGAATTTTTATAAGTCCAACTTCAGGCTCTGGTCGACGAACTAGAATCTGAGCTCGACGAACTTGGACCTCAAGTTCCTAACTTCTCAGGTCGACGAAGTCAACTTCTTAGGTCGACGAATTCAGTACTCTGCTCAACGATTTGTGGTCTACGATTTGATTTCTTCTCAGTCAGAGACTTCTCAGATCAAAATCATTCTTAGCTCGACGAATTTGGATCTCAGCTCGACGAATGAAGACTGTCTGTTCGACAAATGAAGATTGTCTGGTCGACGAACTCATCAAGCTCAGCTCGACAAACTCAAGTTCAGCTCGACGAACTGTGAACTCAGCTCGACGATTGGTGTTCTTCGTTCGACGATTCCAGACTAGGTCTTCTCCAGTTTTCCCGTCCCGTTTCTTGGCGATGATTCCAGAGTAATCAATACCAGATCTTCTCGGAATGTTACCGTTAGAACGCGCATTGACTATGAACTATTACATGCCGTTTTTCCATGGGACAGTTAGGGAAATCATTGATTGCCGCTTCTTTCCAAGGCCGACAACAATTACTGCTCAACATTCAAATTTCGAATGTTACTCAGTCAAAAAGAGACACAGAAAGAAATGGATTAATCAGTAAGAGATACAATCAGAAAGACAGACACACAGACAGATTGCACAGAAGAACAATCTTACAACAATCAAAAGTTCTTTTCTGAAATCAGCCCAGGCCAGAGAACATTTTCAAGAAGAAGAAGAAGAACAATCAATTACTATCAAGAGTCTTCTTCATTCAATTCTACAGGACAACTTCAGAAAGACAACAAAATTTTATCTGTCAAAGAAGTTCCTGAAGCAATCTCTGGTCCAGGCACTCAAGCTTTCAAGACCTGTCACCCTGAAGCAGTGCTCCAGAATTCCTGATACATTCAAGATCTCAGGGGGAGCAAATCTGCTAACATCAATCCACAAGTCTTCTTAGTTGTCATTGAGAAAGAGAAGACACCATCACCTCTTTTCCAACTCCTGTACAGGGTTTTAATTACCTTCAAAATTATTCCTGGTTGCAAGTCTCCTTCCAAAAGACTTGAGGTTTTGGTTTTTGAGCACCTGAACAAAAGCTCATTGGTGTCAGGCACCTGATCAAAAACCTGAGTGGATTCCTACAGGGTGGTAGAAGAGTGGATGTACCCAGGTTGGGGAACCACTATAAAATTTCTTGTGTCATCTGATTGCCCTTCTTTTTGTTTTGGCTGTGCTCTGTGATTAATTAGGATTGCTGTGCTTATTGTTTTATTAACTGACCTATTCACTTAGGAATACAACAAAAGTTGTAAATAATTTTTTTTAAAAAGAAAGCACAATACTCTATTCGCCATCCCTCTAGAGTATTTCAGATCTACCTTGCACTTTCAATTGGTATCAGAGCCAGGTTGGTTAAAATATCATACCTTAATTGGTTGTACAGGCTAACACCTGAACCATAAAGATCCCTCTTGTTAGATCTGATTGTTTTGCTTTTGTTATTAAATTTATTTCTTCACAGAAATGGCCCAAAACAAAGACTATGCAAGCATTAGACCTCCAATGTGCAATCTTAACAAGTTTGTCATCTGGAAGGCAAGAATCAGACTATATATGAATTCCATTGATGAGGATATTTTTGCTTCTATCTTGACAGGAGTACCTCCAGCACCTATAGCTTCTATAGGCACTTCTACCAACATGACTGCAGTACCTCCTCCAGAAAATAATGATGCCTACAAGAAAGACAAAATAGCAGATGCTAAGGCAATGAATATCTTGGCTCAGACTATGTCAGATGACATATTTCAGAAGGTGGCTGAGTGCAACTCAGCCAAGGCCATTTGGGACTCCCTCAACCAAATGGTAGCTGGTTCAGCAGATGAAAGGAAAGACATGAGATCCAATCTCATATCCCTGTATGAGAATTTCAAGAAGGATGAGGCTGAATCAGTGGCTGAAATGTACAACAGGTTGAGCTCAATCATCAATGAGCTCAAAACCTTGGATAAGGACATCACCCTGACAGAGGTGAATGATAAAATTGTGATGTGCTTCCCTAGCTCTTGGGACTCCAGAATCTGGCCTATAAAAGAAGACAGAAACTTAAATGAGATATCAACTGAATCTCTGCTAGACAAATAAAAGTCCTATAAGCAATTGATAAAATCAAGAGAAGCAGCTGAACATAAGACAACAACTTCAGTGAGAAAGGATCACAGTATAGCCTTCAAAGCATTCGAGGAAAGTGAGACCTCAACATCAAATGAAGAATTGATGAGCCTCTTTGCAAAAAGATTCTATAAGATGGCTAGAAAGGATTTTAGAAGGAAATCATCCAGGCAGGATGATAAGCCCAGATTTGACAAGACACCAACCAAGGAGGTTGTGTGCTTTGGTTGCAGAAAGCCTGGACACTACATCTCATAATGTCCAAAAAATCAGAAGAAGGAGAAAAATAGAGAAAAGGACTCTAGGAGAAAGCACAGCAGCAGACCCTCTTCCAACAAGCACAAAAAGAAAGATAAGGGCTTTGTTGCTGAGACATGGAGTGATACAGAGGAAGAATCATCTTCTTCCAGCTCAAGTGAAGAAGAGGAAGAAGCAAGATCCAAGGAGGTTTACCTTATGGAAATTGATGCTTCCAGGAGCAATTCTGGATCAGAAGGAGAATCTGAAGATGAAGCAGCCTTAGAATCAGAGGCAGATCAGGTTCTTTCAAGTTTTGATTTTAATTCTGATTTATTTAAAGTTGAATTCAAAACTATGTGCTTAGATTTAATAAATGCAGAGAAAGAAATAAAAACCATTAGAGAAAGACTAGGAAATCTTGAATCTGTTAATTCAGAAAACATTAAACTACAAGATCAACTAACCTTAGCAAATGAACAAATAATTAAATTAAAATCTGATTTATGTGAGGCCAAACAACTTGAGCAATCTCTCAATGGGAGAAGTCTCAAGCTGATGGACATAACAAGTATAGTAAATGCCAGATTAAATGACAAGCTGGGCTTGGGTGCATCATCAAGTTTGCCCCCCCATAATTAAGAAAAATATTCTTACAACCCCTATTAAATTTGTTTCTGCTAAAGGAAAAGAAAAGATAATAAACAAACCAATGACAGAAAACAACCCAAATCCCATAGACAAGAGAAATTGAAATCAGAAAATAGTTAATAAAAACAAAGTTCCGCAGCATTCGTCGAACTCAGATCGACGAAATGTGGCCAGTTCATCGAACCCAGATCGACGAACGCTGAACGCAAATTTTAGTAATAACAATTCGTCTAACTGAGATCGACGAACTTTGTATGGTTCGTCGAGCAGAGGTCGATGAACTTGGGGCTCAAAAAATGACTACTGTCATTCTCTGAGCAGAGATCGACGATCTCAGCCCTATTCGTTGAACTCTGGTCGACGAAATTACAAGAAATCGTCGAACCCAGAAGGACCAAACTTAAATCATTTCTCTTACAGAAATCCTAAGCCAACTAATAAACCATTTAATCCAGTAGCTGATTGGGTTATCCCACCTAGGAGATATCACCCCTTAGGTTATAAATCTCAACCCACCTTATTAGTTATTTCCAGCTTTTCTTTTCAACCAAATAAAGGACCCAAGGTAACCTGGGTCAAGAACAATTGAGTTTTGCTTTTCATTATAGGTACAGGTGAAGAGCTGTCCAAGGGTAAGTCAGACCTGGTACTTGCACAGTGGTTGCTCCAAACACATGACAGGCAGCAAGGCAAATTTATCCAATTACAAGTCCAAGCTTGGACCAAAGGTGATCTTTGGTGATTCAAAGAGTGGCCAGTCAGAAGGATATGGAGCAGTCAAGATTGGGACAGTTACTTTCAAGAAAGTAACATATGTAAGAGGACTTAAACATAACCTAATATCCATAAGTCAATTATGTGATGAAGGTTATCAGGTACAATTTAACTCTACCTCTTGTTCTATTATTAATAGTGAAAACCAAACTATTTTAATTGGAATTAGACAAGGCAACATATATCTAGTAGATTTTATTTCTGCCAAAACTGATGTTTGTTTACTCAATATCACTAGTAATCAAAATGAGTTGTGGCATAAAAGATTAGGACATGTAAACCTTAAGAATATAGCTAGGTTATCTAAATACAACTTTGTTAGAGGTTTACCTTCTGGCCCCTACAAGAAGGAAAACCTATGCAGGGCTTGTCAATTAGGCAAGCAAACTAAAACTAGTTTCAAATCCATTAATAAAAGTGATTCACCTATGATTTTGTATCTGCTTCATGTGGATCTATTTGGACCCATTGCAGTACAAAGCCTAGTAGGGAAGTCTTATACTTTAGTGATTGTTGATGACTTCTCTAGATTCAGTTAGGTAGCCTTTCTGAGAGCTAAGTCAGATACATTCAAGGTTCTTACAGATTTTCTCAAGACCATATAGATTGAGTTCTCTACTCATGTTGCATTGATCAGAAGTGATCATGATACAGAGTTTGAGTCTCTTCTTATGCATGAGTTCTGTGAGAAGGAAGGTATCAGGCAGTGCTTCTCAGCTCTTAGAACTCCCCAACAAAATGGGGTAGCTGAAAGGAAAAATAGGACACTCATTGAATCTGCAGGTACATTATTGGCAGATGCTTACATGCCTCTATCCTTTTGGGCAGAAGCTATAAACACTGCTAACTATGTCCTGAATAGAAGCCTTATACATAAGCTGAAAAATAAGACCCCCTTGAATTGCTTAAAGGGAAGAAACCTAAAATCACTTATCTTAAAGTTTTTGGTTGTATATGAAACATTCACATTAACAACAAAAGATACATTAGAAAGTTTGAGGCTAAGGCTGAAGTAGGGATTTTTCTAGGATACTCCCAAGTAAGCAAGGCCTATAGGATTTTTAATAAATCAACACTTAAAATTGAAGAGTCAATTCATGTATCATTTGATGAAACTAACATGTCTTATAAGGAGAAAGAGATTTCTACCATAAGCTCTTTGCAGGTTCCACCACTGTGTGAGTCAATGGATGGACTAAACCTTACCCAAAGGTGTCAACCCATCCTTCTCCACAGGCTGCTGAAGACAGTGAAGAAGAGATTCAAGTGGAAGTGGCTGAACTTCCCTCAACAGCTAGTACAATTCCTCAAGAGGAATTAAATACAGAAGCTGTTGCTCAACAAACTCCACCAACTGATCTTGTCACACTTAGAGATCACCCCAGATCTCAAGTGATTGGAGACATTTCAGCAGGTGTACAGACAAGGCATCAACTCAATCAAGACTTGATGCATGCCTATTTTCTCTCTTAGATTGAACCTCTCTCCATCCATGAAGTAGAGCAAGATCCCCACTGGATCATTGCAATGCAAGAGGAACTAAATCAGTTTGAGAGATGTAGAGTTTGGGATTTGGTTCCAAGACCTCATAACTACCCAGTTATTCTAACCAAATGGGTCTACATGAATAAGCTAGATGCTCAAGGGAACATTGTGAGAAACAAGGCTAGGCTTGTTGCTCAAGGCTACAGACAAGAGGAAGGAATTGATTATGACCAAACTTTTGCCCCTGTTGCAAGGTTAGAGGCCATAAGAATATTCCTTGCCTATACAGCTCACAGGAGATTCAAAGTGTTCCAAATGGATGTCAAGAGTGCATTCTTGAATGGAGTTCTTCAAGAAGAGGTTTATGTAGAACAACCTCCAGGTTTTATCTCTCTAACTCAACCTTCTTTTGAATTTAAATTGCATAAAGCTCTCTATAGTTTAAAGCAAGCTCCAAGAGCTTGGTATGAGACCTTAGCAAGCTTTCTTTTAGAGCATAAATTTACAAGAGGAACCATAGATAAAACTCTTTTCACTAGATATCATAAGGACCAAATTTTGTTAGTACAAATATATGTGGATGACATCATTTTTGGGTCTACTGATCCCAAATTATGCAAGAGGTTTGCTGACCTCATGCATTTCAAATTTGAGATGAGTAGCATGGGTGAGCTTTCCTACTTCCTTGGTCTCCAAGTGAAGCAGCTCCCTGATGGTATCTTCCTCTCCCAAGCTAAGTATGCTAAAGAGCTTATTAAGAAGTTTGGGATGGGTGATGCCTCAGGAATAAAAACACCTATGGCTACAAATGCTGTTGTGGATTCTGATGCAGCAGGGAAACCTGTAGATCAAAAACATTATAGGGTAATTGTTGGATCCATATTATACCTAACAGCTAGCAGGCCTGATATAATGTTTGTCACATGCCTTTGTGCTAGGTTCCAAGTGAACCCTAAAGAATCTCACCTTATTTTCTTAAAAAAATTTTGAGATATATAAAGAGTTGTCCTAATCTAGGACTCTAGTATCCTGCAGAGTCAGAGTTTGAGTTAACTGGATACTCAGATGCTGACTATGCTGGATGTAGAGTGGACAGGAAGAGTACCTCTGGAACTTGCCAGTTCCTGGGTATGAGACTTGTCTCCTGGTTTTGTAAAAAGCAAACATATGTGTCTACATCAACTGCAGAAGAAGAATACATGGTTGCTGGCAGCTGCTGTTCACAAATGTTATGGATACAGAACTAACTCCTAGACTATGGTGTCAACTTAAATAATTCAACATTATTTTATGATAATGCTAGTGCTATTGTTATAGCACAAAATCCAGTTCACCATTCTAGTACCAAGCATATTGATATAAGACATCATTTCATTAGAGATAATGTAGACCAAAAGAAAATTAACCTAATCCATATTCCTACTGATTTACAGAGAGCAGACATTTTCACCAAACCCTTGGATGAGAAAAATCATCTGTTCTTTATAAATCAACTGGGAATGATCAATGAAGAAGAGTTAAATTAATCTCTGTCTGCATTCGACGAATTTTCCAGAGTTCGTCGAACGGAGTTCGACGAATTAGGGAAAGTTTGAGAGATTCTCGTCGAACAGAGATCGACGAATTCTCTGTGTGGAAATAATTTTCGTCGACCGGAGATCGACGAACTTTGCTTCATCGAACGGAGTTCGACGAACTGTTTTCGATTCTTCTGGATGAGATCGACGAATTATTTGTCTATAATTTATTTCGTCGAGCTCAGTTCGAAGAATTGCTTCTTTTTCGTGGAACGGAGATTGTCGATTCATATTCTGAAAATCTTATATCTAGGTTTTCTTCGACCTCCGTCCCGTGATTTCAGTTCTCTTGCTCTTGATCGCCATTTTCTCTGTCTTTTTTGCAGGTCATTAATGGCGATTCCAGCAGGAGCTTTGGCTGCCATGAAATTTGACACAGGTTTTGACATGGATTTCGATTCATTCCAACACTCTGACCCCATATTCCTCTACATTCTGGAACTATTAGAGGAACTTGGTCTCAGGGATTTCATGACCAGAAGGATAAAACTGCATGAAACTGAAATAAGAGAATGGGTATACACGTCTACTGTTTCTGAGGAAAATGTTTTGACAGGAACTATCGGGAGTAATGCTGTTCCGTTATCTCCCGCAATTCTTTCTGAGATTTTTGGTTTGGTAAATGGAGAAGATGATATGGAAATGGATTCTGAAGAGTTTACATCGATGCTGAAGTTGATGGGATTTTCTGGAAGTAATCCTAATAAGTTATTAAAGAAATAACTCTCTACCGCCTATCAGTTCTTGGCGGACATAGTGGGAAAAATACTGATGGGCAAGCACGCTTGTTGGGTACATTGGTTCAAATGTACCTGATTTGAAGAAGCCTCACCCAACTCAATGATATACATCAAAATGTATTTGATGTGTTTTGAGTTTATTTGTGCAGGTTAAGTATTTGCAGGAAAGAAGAAAAAGTTTCTAAGTCCATGTGTCGACACCCAGAGGGAAAGTGTCGACACTTAAGAAGACTTGTGTCGACACCCAGGCAAGCAGTGTCGACACTTGGAGTATTTGTGTCAACACCAGGGATGCTGAGTCGACACCAGACAGAAAGTGTCAACACAAGGAGCTGTGTCGACTCTCAATGAAGAAGAGTGCAGTAAAGCTGTGTCGACACATAACAGTTGTGTCGACACCCAGTGAAACTGTGTCTACACCAGAAAGTGTCGACACTTGGAGGCTGTGTCGACACTCAGCAAAAGTCAGCAGAAACTAAGTACAAGTGTCGACACCCAGAACAATGTGTCGACACTCAGCAGAAGAGTCAACCCTTGAAGGAAGTGTCGACACAAGAAAGAATGTGTCGACACTCAGCTGAAGACTCAACACTTGAAGAAAGTGTCGACACAAGGAGTTGTGTCGACACTTAGTAAAGATCAGCAAAGTTCAACAAAAATATTCTAAGTACAAGTGTCGACACTAAGGGGATATGTCGACACTCAGCCAGAGACTCGACAGAAGAAGAATGTGTCGACACAAGGAGCTGTGTCGACACTCAGCAAGTATCAACACTGAAGACATGTGTCGACACCAAGAAGCAGTGTCGACACTTAACAGATTCAACACATGAATATGTGTCGACACAAAGGTGTTGTGTCGACACTTAGAAGAATTCAGCAAAATACTGAAGTACAAGTACTTGTGTCGACACTCAATTTCAGTGTCGACACATGAAGAAGAAGTAGTGTCGAGATATAAAATCTACAACACAAGGAGTTGTGTCGACACCTTGTAGGCTAGTGTCGACACTTAGATAACTTGTGTCGACACTTGGTCTATAAGTGTCGACACTTAAACACAGACAGTCTCGACACTTGGAGACAGCTATAGAATTTTCAAGAACTGACTGGATGACTTGACAGCTGCCATTCCAGCCGGTCTACAGCACCTGTCAGAGTTGTCAGAATTCAGTTATGGACCGGACCAGCCGGTTACCATGAAGAAGGCCTATAAATAGGCTTATACTGTCTACAGAAAAGGTTGTTCAAATTATTGATCAAGTATTTACAAAGAAGATCTAGCTATTCCTTGAAGAATCAAGTGCAGATCTAAGAAGTTGGAGAGAGAGAGCTCCATCCAAGAAATCAGTTGTTGGAACCAGACTGAGAAGAAGGGTTCAGATTTATTCTGAATCTTAAGTAGCAGAGATCAAGGATCAACTGCAGAAGGAGTCAATCTTATTGAGTTCTACATTCAAGAAGCTTTGAAGAAAGCCAAGTCAGATTGATTTCAGCTGAGTTCTTCCAAGAACTCATCAAGAAACTCACAACTCTCCTCTCTTGTCTCTGAGTTGCTGAGTTAACATTATTGTATTCATATTTTCTTGTAGGATCCTTTGGATCTGAGTGTTGTAAGCCTGTAATTATAAAGGCTGAGTGTATGGCTTGAAAGCCTGAGTGTAGGAGATTGAAATCTCTGAGAGTAGGCCTTGGTGGCTGAGTGTAGGCCTTGGTGGCTGAGTGTAGGCCTTGGTGGCTGAGTGTAGGCCTTGGTGGCTGAGTGTAAGCTTTGTGAAGAAGCTGAGTTGTAGGGCCTTGGGCCTGAGGTGTAAGAACCTGTGTTGGGTTCTGAGATAGTGGAGAAGTTTGGCCGAATCTAGTACACTGCTAGATAGGCGAAGGGGGAAAGTGGATGTACCCAAACCTTGGGGAACCACTATAAAACTATGTGTATACTGTGTGTTGTGATATACTGTGATTGCTGTGTGATTGCTGTGATAAAGTAGCTAGAAATCTGTGTTAGATTCTGTATTCTGCCATAAAAATTAAAAAGATTCAAGTCACCTATTCACCCCCCCACCCCCTCTAGGTGTTTAGGTACAATATCTTTCAAGTGGTATCAGAGCCAGGTTACTCAAAAAGGGACATAACTGTCTGAGTAGATCCTGTTGGCAGATTCAGTCTAAGTCAATTACAGAATCAAGAAAATCAAGAACCATGAGTTCTACTGAGAATCACAAGGAATTAGGATCCATGAAGCTACCCATATATAGAAAAGAGATCTTTGGTATCTGGAAGGAAAGGGTGAGACTTTTTATGGAAGCCTCAGACCCTAGGATTTATATCACAGTAAAAGAAGAGCCATATGTGCCCATGAAGGTGTCAGTCTTAGATGCAAATCAGAGGACACCTAAGGATTTCTCTGAAATGACAAAGGATGAAATTGTTCTAGCCACTATGGATAAGAGGGCTCAAAACATTATTGTCAGTGCTATAGATGATGCAACTTTTCAGAATTTGATATACTGTAAGACAGCTAAAGAAATGTGGGATACTCTTATTGTGTATATGGAAGGTTCTGAAGAAGTAAGGCAAGACAGAAAATCCTTGCTAAACGAAGAATATGAAAGTTTTAGACAAGGTAAGACTGATAGCATAACTGAGTGCTATAAGAAGTTCTACAGGATTGTGAATGAGCTCATGTCCTATGGCAGAGAGTTCAGTAATTATGAAGTCAATGATAAGTTTCTAAGGTCCCTAACAAAAGATTGGGACACCAAGATCTGTGCCATCAGGGAAATGGCAAAGCTGGGAGAAATTCCTCCACCAACACTGTTTGGCAAATTGCTGTCCTATGAAATGCAGTTAATGGTGAGGAAAGAAGAGGAGAAATCAACAAGAAGTGAACACAAAGAAAGGACAGTGGCCTTCAAAACTGAAGTCCCCAGAAAGTATAGAAGTAAGTCACCTTCTCCACCACCAAAAGTAGCTGAATCTGAGTCAGATGAGTCAGTCAGCAGAAAATCTGAAAGCAGTGAAAGTGATGAGGAATTTGCTGCCTTCACAAGACATTTCCAGAAGTTCTTAAAGAAGAAACAGTGGAGGACAAGGCCATCTACTTCACAAGTAAAAGAAGACTATTATCAGAATAAAAAGTCTTCAAAGAAAGACAGGAAAAAGACTAAGTCTAGCAAAGCAACTCTTTCAAAAATAGTATGCTATTGCTGTAATAGACAAGGCCATGTTGTTGCAGATTGTCCAGAGAAGAGGAAGGAGTCTAGTGACAAGAAAAGGACTCAATACAAGGGCAAGAAAGAAAAGTCTTTTGTTGCCAAAAAGGACAAGAGCCTGTCAGATTTATCTTCATCAGAAACTGAGTCAGATGCAGAAGCATATATAGGGCTGTTTGCTGAGGAAGAAGAAGAAGAGTTCATTCAGATCATGAACTCTATATATGAACAAGAAGACAGTCAGTGCCAAGGACTAATGGCATTGACAGAAAGTGACAAAATCCTGGAGCAGCCAGGACCTAGTAAGGTACAAAGTTCAACTTTGAGTTCAGTTTCTTGTGCCAGTACAGAATCAGATTCATCATCATCAAGTGATGAGAGTGCATCTGAGTCTGAAGAAGATATTCATCAGTTGATAGATGAATATAAAGTTCTGTTACAAGCTTATAAGAAGAGCAAGTCCCTAGCCAAAAGTCAGGCAAAGGAAATTGCTAATCTCAAAGCTGCTGCAACTGATTTTGAGAAGTTATTTGATCAAAAACTTAATGAGATAGCCAGACTGAAGCACATAACTGTGATTCAGATGGGAACTATATCATTTAAGAATGATCAAATCAAGAGTATGGAGATTAATCTTCAGAAGGAGAAAGACTTAGTTGCTAGGTTTTCTAAACCAAAGTCTGTTTTACCCATAATTGATGAATTTGTTCATCACAAAGGTAAAGCTGGACTGGGATTTACTAGACCTGCAAGGACTGTTCAGTCCAAGTCTAAGTCCAAGGGCAAAGCCCCAACTCTCAACAAGTCTGCTGTAGATAAAACAGCAAAGACAGTACCTAAGCAAAGGTACAATAGGTTTGAGTGTTGGTGCTGTGGCAAGGTAGGCCACTATGCAATGGACTGTTGGCACAATGCTAGTGCCAAAGTGAGTAGCAAACTGCCTGTTGGAAAACCTGCAGGTAGCTTTGTTAGGATGCAAACTAACCAGTACCAAGGACCCAAGAATTCTTTGGGTTCTAAGGTTCACTAATCTGTTTTGCAGGAGAGTCCAAGTAGTCATGCCCTAATATGGTACTTGGACAGTGGATGTTCCAGACATATGACTAGAATAAGGGGTTTACTAAAGGACTTCACACCTATAAAGGATGGTCCAAAAGTCACCTTTGGTGGATCTGAAAAAGGGATCATCAAGGGTTTTTGTAACATATCTAACTCCTTTATTACAATTACTCAAGTGACCTATGTTAAAGGTTTGAAACATAACCTTATTAGTATAAGTCAATTGAGTGATGTAGGATATGACATCTCATTTGTGAAAAATGGTTGTCATATCAGGAGGTCAAATGATCAAGAGATCATTTTGACTGGTTATAGAAAAAGGAATGTCTATTGCTTAGACATTATGGCTGAGAACAATGGTTCTCCAGTGTGTCTTGTAGCTGATGAGACAGTCTCTCATTGTGTCAAATGGCACAAGAGGCTAGCCCATCTAAACTACAAGACAATTGGCAAACTCTTTAGCAAAGAGTTAGTGAGGAATGGTCCTCAAGTTAAGTATATTAAAGATGGTATTTGCCCAGCTTGTCAAAAGGGCAAGCAGACTAGATCCACCTTTAGAAGCATTGAAAACAAAGATGCTGTGAGGTGCTTATACCTCTTGCATATGGATCTCTTTGGTCCAATGCCAGTTCACAGCCTAGGTAGGAAGGTCTATACCTTTGTAGTTGTAGATGACTACTCAAGGTTTTCCTGGGTGTTCTTCCTTAGACAGAAATCTGAAACACCTAGTGTCTTCTATAGCTTTGTCAAACAGATTTAGAATGAACTAAATAGTACAGTGGTTAAAATAAGAAGTGACCATGGTACTGAATTTCAGTCTGATAGCATGACAAAACTATGTGAAGACTTTGGGATATTTCAAGAGTTTTCTTCACCAAGAACACCTCAGCAAAATGGCATTGCTGAGAGGAAGAATAGAACCTTGATTGAGGCTGGTAGGACTCTATTAAGTGATACATCACTACCAGAATATTTCTGGGCTGAGGCAGTTAATACTGCATGCCATATTGTTAATAGGGCTACCATAACTAAAAGCCTCAACAAGACCCCCTATGAGGTTGTGAAAGGCAGTAAACCAAACCTATCCTACTTCAGGATCTTTGGTTGTAAGTGCTTTATACTTAACAATGGAAAGTCTTACTTGGCTAAGTTTGCTGCCAAGTCCCAAGAGGGAATTTTTGTTTGGTACAGCAACAACAGTAAGGCTTATAGAGTCTACAACTTGTCTACACAAGTTGTAGAAGAGACTGTACATGTAGTATTTGATGAAACTAGACTTATTAACAATGAGTTGTCTAGTAGTGTGTGCAGCCCCACAGGTATAACAAAGAAGATGGACAAGCTCACTATAGAAGAAGAATCTACTGCAAGGCAGCAAGTAGAAAATAGTGGCTGCTGTCCAGGGGGAGTACTACATGTACCTAATGCAGATGAAGTACAAGGAGTTCAGCAAGATGAAGAAGTTGAAGAAGTTCAACCTGAAGTCAGGATGCCTCCAGCCAATAGGCATCTAAGAGATCATCCAGCTGAACAAATCATTGGTGATCCAAGACAAGGGGTACAGACAAGGAGCAGAAATCTGAATGCAGCAATCTACTCCAGTTTTCTATCCCAAGTTGAACCAAAGAAGTTTGAAGAAGCCATCCTAGACCCTCATTGGATTGAGGCAATGCAAGAAGAACTCAATCAGTTCAAGAGGTGCAAAGTTTGGGAGCTTGTTCCTAAACCTAAAGACCACAATATAATTAGAACCAAGTGGATCTATAGGAACAAGATGGATGAACAAGGAGTCATCATTAGGAACAAAGCAAGATTGGTTGCTAAAGGATATAGGCGGGAAGAAGGTATTGATTTTGATCAAATCTTTGCTCCAGTAGCTAGACTGGAAGCCATAAGAATGTTCCTGGCCTATGCAACCTTTCAAGGATTCAAAGTTTACCAAATGGATGTCAAGTCAGCATTTCTGAATGGTAAGCTTAAAGAGGAAGTCTATGTGGAACAGCCATCAGGTTTTGTTGATTCAACTCTACCTAATCATGTCTATAGACTTAGGAAAGATTTATATGGGTTAAAGCAAGCCCCTAGGGCTTGGTATGAAACCCTGTCTAGTTTCCTCATTGAGAATAAGTTCACAAGGGGGAAAATAGACAAGACTCTATTCCTTAAGGAATCCAGAGGCAAAGTAATACTAGTCCAAATATATGTAGATGACATAATATTTGGGTCTACTGAAAGTAGCCTTTGCAAAAAGTTTGCAAAACTAATGCAAGGTCAATTTGAGATGAGTAGTATGGGAGAGCTAAAGTTCTTCTTGGGTCTCCAAGTAAGACAGACTGAGAATGGATTATTCATATGCCAGTCCAAGTTCACCCTAGAACTCATAAGGAAGTATGGTATGGATTCATCCAGTACCATGAAGACTCCTATGGGGTCAAGTATGTGTCTTAGCAAGGATGATGCAGGGAAACCTGTAGATGAGTCTTTGAATAGAGGGATAGTTGGCTCCCTATTATATTTGACTACAAGTAGACCAGATATCATGTATGCTACATGTGTCTGTGCAAGGTATCAAGTCTGCCCTAAAGAGTCTCATTTGACAGCAGTCAAAAGAATATTGAGATATCTAAAGGGCACTCCTTATCTAGGCCTCTGGTACCCTAGGAATGGGATTTTGATCTAACAGGTTATTCAGATGCAGACTTTGCAGGATGCAAAGAAGACAGAAAAAGCACAACTGGAACTGTCAATTCTTAGGTGGAAGACTGATTTCATAGAGTAGCAAGAAGCAAACAAGTGTGGCTATCTCCACTGCAGAATCAGAATATATGGCTGCAGGAAGTTGCTATGCTCAACTTCTGTGGATACAACATCAACTTGAGGACTATGGAATTCAGGTAAGTAGAACTCCACTCTTTTGTGATTCTACAAGTGTTATATCAATTGCACATAACCCTGTTTCTCATAGTAGAACTAAACATATTGAAATAAAATATCATTTTCTTAGGGAGCATGTAGAGAAGGAAGATATTTTACTGGAATATGTTAAAACTGATAATCAATTAGCTGATATGTATACTAAGTCTTTAGAAGAAACTAAGTTCAATAGGTTTAAAATTGAACTAGGAATGATAAACTTAGAGTAATTTTATAGAATTGGAAATGGCTAAGTAAAAAAGTGTCGACACACAGAGATATCTGTGTCGACACAGAAAAGTGGTGTCGACACTTCAGTGAAAAGGTGTCGACACATCTAGGAAGTTGGTGTCGACACTTCAGAATATTAGTGTCGACACATGACAAGTAGGTGTCGACACATCCAAGGTGGTGTCGACACTTAGGTTTTACTCAGAATTATCTAAGTAAAGTCTCGACTAAATGTCGAGTTATGTGGTGTCGACACATAAACAAGTGTCGACACGTATAATCTGTTAACTAAACTTGTGTCGACACATATGTGTCGAGACATTATAAGTCAGTTTCGACACTTATCGACAGTGTCGACACAATTTAAGTTAGCTGCCCGCCTTTTCATCTTCAAACTTAGAAAGGTATAAATAGGATTTTGCCTTAGTTTGTCGACACGCTTTCAAAAGTTTCGAGAACAAAGCTTGTGTGTCGACACCTCTCTTCTCTCAGTTCAAATTCTTCAAACCCTAATGGCGCCAAAGCTTGAGGAGAACGTCAACGAAGGGTATGAACTGGTGCGTGACGCATTTGGTGATGTCGACCAAGAAATCAAGACTGTGATAACCCTAGTTGCAGACTAGGGGTTAGAATTCCTTGTTTCTGAACCTACTAAAATCTGGAAGAAAGAGGTACTGGAATTCCTCAATGGAGCTGAAGTGGACGAATCTGGATACAAGATCAAATCCAGAGTTCATGGTACAAAGGTTAAGGTTTCACCAAAAAGTCTGAGAAAGGTACTACAGTTACCAAGAACTAAAGAAGAAGATGAAGTACCTGCTTCCAGAACCAGAGATGCATTGGCATGGTGTGGTCTGGATGCAAAGATGAAAATTGGTTCTGTCTTCAATAGAAAGGGCATGAACAGCCAAGGGAAATTCCTGTCAGAAATTGTTGGAAAAGTAATACTAAGCAAACCTGGAGGGCATGATAGGGTATCAGCCCATATGTTCAGTATTATGACAAGGATAATCTTCACTCTGACAACTGACTGGTCTGTAGTGATCTTTGAGAAGATAAAGGAAAGCCTGAAGAAACCCAACTTGGGTAGAATACTAAGTTTATACCTTGCTGGTAGTATACCAGAGGTTATGGGTCAAGCTGCTGGAACAAAAATAAATCATATGAGGAAAATGGATATGAGGATATTCTCTAGATGGGACAGGGTCTTGTCTAAGGAGATGCCAACCCCTGAGAAGATAACTCCTGAGAAAGTAACTCTACAAAAGAAGAAGAAGAAGTCTATCCCAGTGTCTCAGGATCCAACTAGCAGCTCTGATAGTGAAGAGCAAGTTGTTTTCTCCCCTGATGAGCATGAAGAAGAGACTGTTGAGAAGTCTACAGCTCAACAAGAAGTTGCAGAAAGGCAGGGGGAGCTACCACCAGCTAGCCCCTTACATCAGGAACAAATCCAGGGGGAGCCACTAGTTGTGGAAGAACCCACTCCTCTTGAGAGTGAGTTGTGATATCCATCAGCTTGAGGCTTCTCCCGTTGAGAGTTTCCTCAAGTTGTTTGGCCTCACAAAGCTCAGTTTTTAGTGAAATTATTTTTTCATTTGCTAAGTTTAGTTCATCTTTTAGCCTAATGTTTTCAGAGTGAACATTTTCTAAAGTTCCTAGTTTTCCCTAACAGTTTTAATTTCCTTTTTAGAATGTATCAAGTCTAAACACATAATTTTGAAATCTGATTTAAAAGAGTCAGAGTTATAATCAAAAGATGATAATACCTGATCAGCTTCTGATTCAGAAGCTTCCTCATTGTTTGAATCTTCATCTTCTGAATGACTTCTTGAGGCATCAATTACCATGAGGCAAACCTCTTTTGCTCTTTATTCTTCCTCATCTTCACTAGAGCTTGGAAATGTTGACTCATCTTCTGTCTCACTGCAGGTCTCAGCCACAAACCCCTTTTCCTTTCTCTTGTGTTTGTTGGAAGAGGGTTTGCTGATGTACTATCTTCTAGAGTCCTTTTCCTTTTTCTTGTCCTTCTTTTGGTTCTCTGGACACTCAGAGAGGAAGTGCCCAGGCTTTCTGCATCCATAGCACACAACTTCTTTAGTTGGTGTCTTATTATACTTTGATTTATCATTTATTCTTGCTGACTTTCTCCTGAAGTCCTTTCTAGCCATCTTGAAAAATCTCTTAGCAAAGAGGCTCATAAGCTCTTCATTTGTTGTTGAAGTTTCTGATTCTTCTTAAGCTTTAAAGGCTATATTCTGTTCTCTTCTAGCTGCAGGAGGTGTTTTTTGTTCAGCTGCCTCCCTGGTCTTTATCAGCTGCTCATAAGACTTCAGTTTGCCTAATAGAAATTCAGTTGAAATCTCATTCAGGCATCTGGATTACTTGATGGGCCAGATTCTTGTATCCCATGAGCTTGGAAAGCACATCAGAATCTTGTCATTCACTTCTGTAAGAGTGATGTTCTTGTCCAAGGTCTTGAGCTCATTGATAATTGAGCTTAACCTATTGTACATCTTTGAAACTATCTCAGCTTCCTGCTTCTTAAAGTTTTCATATTGGAATATGAGATTTGATCTCCTATCCTTTCTCTCATCTGCTGATCCATCCACCATTTGGTTTAGGGAATCTCAAATGGCTTTTGCTGAGGTGCACTCAGTAACTTTCTAGAATATATCATCAGACATGGTTTATGCCAGTATGTTCATGGCTTTTGCATCAACCATCTTTGCTTTCTTGTATGCATCATTGTAGTCTGGAGGAGGTACTGCAGTCATATTTGTAGAACTGCTTGGAGGAGCAGCAGGTGGTGGAGGTACTCATGTTAAGATAGAAGCAAAAATATCTTCATCAATAGAATTCATATACAGCTTGATTCTTGCCTTCCAGATGGCAAACCTGTTAAGGTTGCAAACTGGAGGTCTCGTGCTTGCATAATCTTTATTCTGTGATATGGTTGTGTTTCTAAGGTAAATGTGAATAAAGTGATGTGTAGATCTAACAAAGGATCTTTAGTTCAAGGGTTAACTTGTCCAACCAAAGGAACCTCCTCTGATACCAATTGAAAGTTAGAGTTAGATCTAGAATACTCTAGGGGGGGTGAATAGAGTATACTTAAAAAAAATTATTAAGTCCTAGTGCAGGAAATGATGAAATGCTAGCAGATAGTAAACCTAATTCACAAGCACAACAAGAACAACAAGAAAATAGGCAACCAGACGACACAAGAAATTTATAGTGGTTCCCCAAATCTGGGTAGTCCACTCTTCTACCACCCTGGTAGGAATTCACTCAGGTTGTTGATCAGGTGTCTGACACCAATGGGTTTTGATCAGGTCCCCAAATACCAACTCAAGTTTTTTGATCAGGAGACTTGCAACCAGGAATCACTTTTGAAGGGAGATGACAACCCTTTATAGAGGTGGGGGTGCGAGAGTTGATTATATCTTCTCTGTCTACAATCAGAGAGAAGACTTATGTGGACTGATGTTAGCAAACAGCTCCCCCTGAGATGTAGAATGGTTCAGGGAAGATCTGGAGCTTTGCTGCAGGGTGATAGGCCTTCAAGCCGAGTTCTTGACTAGCAGAGATGCAGGAACTTCTTGACTGATTTGATAGTAGTTGTCCTTGGAAGTCTTGGAGAGTATAAGGAAGAAGAAGATTCTTGTTATCGTATGATTGTTCTTCTTCTACTGAATAATGATCTCTACTTGTCACTGTAAGCTGCTAATCAATGTATGTTCTGTCTCTTTATTTTTGTATATGTATCCGTGTGTTTCTTCTTCTCTGTCTTTCAAAATTTTGAATGTCTCAGTCATTAATGCTGACGGCCTGGAGAATAATCAGCATTGATTAATTTCCCAACTGTCTTGTGGAAAATCGGCAAGTAATAATCCTGAGGAAGACCGTAATTAATGCTCCCTCTAACGGATACATTCAGAGAATGTTACAGGATTAATTTTTCAGGAATTATCGCATTTGAGTGAGGACAGAGTGCTGGAAATGGCTAAGTCTGGAATCGTCGTACAGTTGGCAGAATCCGTCGAACTGAATTACCAGTTCGTCGAGCTGAGATATTGTATTCGTCGACCATATGGCTTCTTGTTCGTCGAGCTGAGTTCCAAGATCGTCGAGCTGATAATAGAACTACATGATTCAGAACCTTTGCCTTTTCTGTCTGAAGTTCATCGAGCTGAGTTTGTAGCTTCATCGACTGGAGTTCAGCAACTATTCTGGACTTAGAATAATTCATGAATATAGTTGTTGAAGGGATCCAGAATTTGTTGACCAATGAACAAAGTTCGTCGACCTGAGAACTTCTAACTGAAGGTTCCTGTGAAGTTGAGGTTCAAGTTCATCGAGCTCAGGATCCAGTTCGTCGAACAAAGTCTGAAGCCGGACTTAGAATAATTTGGAGTTATCCTGACTTTAGATAGTTGAAGAAATATCCCAGATTTCGTCGACCAGAGAACGAAGATCGTCGAGCTCAGCTCAGAGAAATATCTCAAGATCATCGAGCTGAGAACCTCAATTGTCGACCTGAGAATTTGACTTATCCTTCTAAAACAGCTTCTGTGAACTGTGTCGACACAAATCCTTCTTGTGTTGACTGAGCTAGTGTCGACTAATATTATCTGTGTTGACTGATAGTCTGTTGTGTCGACACAAATCCTCTGGGTGTCGACACAACTGCTTGAGTCTCTGACAAGCTGTTGTAGACATATCCATGTGATGTTGACTCTTGGCCTAGACTCTAGGACACAACTATGACCCTGACTATACATGTTGGGTCAAATCATCCTAAGTTAGTGAACCTAGCCCAAATCAACTAGGGATCCAACAGTGTCGCCATATTTTCAACGCAAAAATTACCGCCGCCAACTTCAAGTCATGGACGGGGTAAATCCTCTCATGAAGCTTCAGCTGCCTAGACCCAAAAGCTATCACCTTGCCATGTTGCACCAAAACGCAACCCAAACTGCATCCCGATGCGTCACTGAAGATCTGAAATCCCTCAGTCCCTTGCAGTAGACTTAGGATTGGAGCCATCATCAGTCTCTCCTTCAGTGCCTCAAATGCTTGACTGCACTCTTGAGTCCACACAAACTTATGATCTTTACGAGTGAGTGAGGTGAGGGGTAGAGCTATCCACGAAAAATTCTCCACGAATCTCCTATAGTACCCGGCTAGTCCAAGAAAACTTCGGACTTCCGCCACGGTCCTCAAAACCGGCCAATCTCTGATGGCTTCCACTTTTGTTGGATCCACTGCCACCCCATCTCCAGTACTCACGTGGCCCAAAAATGCCATATTCGCTAACCAGAACTCGCACTTTGAGAACTTTGCATACAGCTGATTCTCTCTCAACACCTGCAAGACCACTCTCAAGTGGGTCTCATGCTTCACTTCCAATTTGGAATACACCAAGATGTCGTCAATGAATACAACCATAAAAGAATCCAAGTATTCCCAAAATACTCGATTCATAAGATCCATGAACACAGATGGCGTGTTCGTCAGCAAGAACGGCATCATCGAGAACTCGAAGTGACCATACCTCGTACCAAACGTTGTCTTGGGTATGTCCTCGTCCCGAATTCGCAATTGATAGTATCCCGACTTTAAGTCCAACTTTGAATACACCACCGACCCCACCATCTGGTCGAACAGGCCGTCTATCCGAGGAATCAGATACTTATTCTTAATGGTCAATTTATTCAGCTCTCGGTAGTCTATGCACAGCCGCATACTACCATCTTTCTTCTTCACGAACAACACCAGCGCGCTCCACGGTGAAGAACTGGGTCGGATATACCCATGTTCCAACAGTTCCTGCAACTGCACTTTGAGCCCAGCTAACTCTTTTGGTGCCATTCTAAACGGAGGCTGTGACATCGGCCTAGCTTCTGGCACTAACTCAATCGAGAAGTCGATCTCCCGCCGAGGAGGCGCTCCAGGAAGATCATCAGGAAACACGTCCTCGAATTCTGCCACCACTAGCACTTCCCCAATTGATAACTTGGAGAGGCGAACCTCCAATAACGCTACAAGCGCTATTCCATCCTGGTTAACTGCCCGCACCAACTGCAAGGCCGAAATCAGGGAGCATGTCACTTCGCTAAGGCCCTCAAACTTGACTTCCGCCTGCCCCTTGCTCCTTAGGGTCACCACCTTGGATAGGCAATCAATACTGGTGCGCTACTCTGTAAGCCAGTCCATGCCCAAAATCACATCAAACTCAACCAATGGTAAAACTGCTGCTACCAATACGAAGTCAACTCCGTCCAGCTCCCAACAAATGCGCCCTTTGGCCCCGGTGGTCATGGATGACCCATTGGGCATGCGCACTTTCAGCTCCGCGTCCGCCAAAAATGACTCAACTCCTATTCTCCGGATGAAGCTCTCCGCAAAAAAGGAGTGTGATGCTCCCGCATCGAACAATACCCTAGTGGGGTATCCGGAAACTAATACGAAGCCTATAACATAGACATCACACATAAAGGTCTAAAAGTTTGAAGCAGAAAGTTAAACTTAAATTTCCTCATATTTGTCACCACATCGGTTTGGCGGATCACTTCCTGCTGTCCAAGGTTGTAGGCCCTTGGTTGAACCGGTTGGAACCGAGAAGCACTAGACTCCGCCATCTTCCCTTTCTCTGCGGCACTGGGGCCAGAGCGCACAGTCTGCTCCTGCCTTTCCTCTTGCTCCACTCCTCCTTGAGGACAAACACGAGCGATTTGCCCCACCTTACCGCAGTTGTAGCATGTCGGCGGTCCCCTTGAGTGAGAACCTCCAGACGTCCACTTGCTCTTCTCACTGGACCTGGAAGTTTGAGGCTTTTTCCTCCACCTATTCCCTTCAGATTTTCCCTGGGATTGGGAAGGCTTCCCTTCCCCTTGCTTGGGAGTGAAACCCTTACGACATTGGGTTCGCTCCAGATCACTCTCCAATGTCCTGACAGCCTCAACTAGCTCATTAAAACCAGCTCTCTTCATGGAAATGAGGGGTTGCCTCAGATTCTCCCTCAGCCCCTGGTAGAAGAGGTTATCCCTCTCTACATCATCTGCCATCGTCGTTCCTGCGTAACGACCCAAACGGGTGAACTCTTGCACATACTCGTCCACCGTCTTATCTCGCTGCACCAAGTGCAGAAACTGCTTCTGAAGGGCCAACCTCATTGAAACGGGAATGTACTTCTTTAGAAAAGCATCCCTAAACTCTTCTATGGACGGGGTGCGTCCAGGAAATTGGCGGCCTCTATGGCTCACCCACCACAGCTTTGCATCTCCTTCTAACATGAAGGCTGCAAACTCAGATTTCTTATCTTCTGGCATCTCCGCCACCCTCATAAGTTCTTGCATCCTTGCCCACCAATCCTCCGCATCAATCGGGGTACCGACTCCCTTGAATGTCGGGGGATGGAAGCTCAGAAAATACTTCATGTGCCGGTCTTCGTGTCTGACAACCACCCTTTCTTCCAAAGGCTCCACTCGCCTGGTTTCTCCGCCTGACATGGCCGTCGACGTATCCGGTGTAGCAGGGGTTGCTACCTGAGCTGTCGCTGCAGCTTGAGCTGTCACCATTGCTTCCGCAAGCATGCGACAGAAATCGGTCGGGTTTACACCCGTGCCCAAAAGACCCGGAGCAGTGGCACTGCTCGCCGAAAGCTCTTCTCTTGGTCTCAACGTACCCGCCTCGTTGCTTGCACTCTTCAGAAAAGCAAGAAAATAAGGAATCAATCTCTAATCACAAGACTCAAACATAAGGACACTCATGGTCCCGCATTACTCCTATGTGGATATCTTATATACGCACTGACCTTGGATCTAACCTGGCTCTGATACCAAATTGTAACACCTCCCCTATAATGACCGTATAATATGGGTCCGGCCGGGGCCCCACAACAAACAGACGCCACAGCTTTAGTATTATAAGATGATATAACTACCCAATCTCAAAACTCAAGACACAACACAGCGGAAACAGCAAAGAGACTAGAAGACATCCACACATATAGGAGATTAGAGATGGCCTTAAGGCCTTACAAGAAAAGTGAGTCCGAAGCTCAAATAATAAAAACAGTCAAGAACGTGCATCAGCACCCCTAAACTACCTCGGCATGCAAGCCGGAATACAGGAGCATCAAACATACAATGTCAAATAAGTAAAGCTAAAGCAAAGCGGTACTCTTCATGATGCTTAGGCCTTTTTGGCCGGAGAGCTAGCTCCTGCTTGCGATCCTTGTCCTGAAAAAATTGGTGATAACGTGGGTCAACAAAGGCTGACCTCAAACTGTATAACAAACACATCTCCTCCCGGCCGCCCCTAACGGACCTCGGGGTATTCCTCCAACCTGCAAGTTAGCACTTCGTATGCAATATTCATAAGCAAGAAAAGCAACTAAGGAAACAGGCTTGAATGTCTCAAACATCATACATATTCTCTACTGTTGAGCATATAATAAAAGGGCATACTATGCATCATACATGTTCTCTACTGTTGATCATATAATAAAAGGGCATACTATGCAACATGAATGCAACACCCGGGCTTCACCCAAGGCACCCTATAGCGTATGCATCTAGCACAACATCACATCATTTGGGTACTCATCATTTCCTCATTGGCATAAAGCCGCAAACAAAGGGGAACCACAATACCCCAACGGCATACAAGCCGCCACACGGAAATCTTGTCAAGACCCCACCCGCTCACGTTCGTAGACTCGGGCTTGCCGGCAAACTCTGACTTCTCATGTCAGGATTCCGTCCAACACACTGACCGATTCTCAGAACCCTTGCTGGACCCCACCCGCTCATGGCCTCATTGCCCGGGCTTGCCCCATGCTCGGCGTTCTCGTCAGTCTCACAAAAAGGGGACTAGTCTCGCCGGGACACTTTCCACACATGACTTGCACGTCACGGGATAGCCAGCCGACCACAGAGACACAGCTACGCCTTGGCACATCACAAACCAAGTCAGTTCCACCATAATCCCTCATTCGTACTGCATCGTTCTCGCACACCAAGGAAACCATCTACCGCCAATGGGGAGCTAACCTTGTCCACCAAGGAAACCATCTACCGCCAATGCGGAGCTAACCTTGTCCGGTTCCGGCTATATGTACTCACACGAGAAAATGGGGAAAACATCAAAAACATCATAAACGGACTCTTGCCGCAACGGGTTTCTACCAAAACCCTAAAGCTCGCATGCAACATCACTGGGTCGGACTAAGGGTCGCGACCACGACTTCACCCACCATGCCTAATCCACTAACGGAGCGGATCTCTAATGCAAAATCATGTCGGGGACGGACTCAATCGACCCGGAGGTTTCTCTTGAACCTTGGCGGCCAAAACCCCTCTCATATGAGAGATTGGTGCCCAAAAAGCATGGAAATAAGAGATGCAAGACATGCATCCTAAAACCAAGAGGAGAAGTGTCGTTACCTTCCGACCCCTCTTCCTAGCCATGGAAACTTAGCTGGATGAAAACCTTCGCAATGATATTGCCTCCAAGGATCCGAACTCGGCTCGCGATTTGGAGCACCGAAGCCTCTCTAATGGCCGGATCTCCTTCATCATATTCCGCTGTAACACCCCCTATCCGTCGCATAGCATATAGCAGTAGGTCCGGCCGGGGCCCGACGCCATATACCACAGACAGACCGGGTGGTTACTCAATGGAAACCATTCAACCAATCATAACGTCCTACACCGAGCATTCTAGCGGAAGCAGTTTAAGTTGCAATAAAGAACCCAGCACAAAGAGCACGAATGTCCACTAATACACCAAATAGGAATGTCGTACATACACGAGTACAAGCCTTAAGGCCTTACAAAATGGTTTACTTCAATATTACATGTTTTACAAACCACGGCACGCAGGCCGGTCATACATGAGTAAAAGCAGTAAACACTCCAATTAGGCCTTCGAGGGCCGGCTTCGCAATTTGGGCTTTAGTCCGCTATTAACCACTTGGTCCAGCAGCACCTGCAAGCAACAAAACCCCCGCACGGTGGCAAACAAAGAGCAGCGGTCAGCAATGCTGACCAAATTATAACGATCCCGCCCCAAACCGGGGCGGCGATGCTCCTTCCCTGCATTTTATTAGTATAAACAGACATTATAGTAATGTCACAACATCACAGGCGTAGGATCGCACGGCCACACACCCCGTGCACTCAGGGCACATTCTCAGTGAACCGGCCAATGTCACGTCAATTTAAGCCATAGACATTTCAGACTCACCACCGCCACTTTGACGGCCAAACATATGAGCTTTTGTCTTCTTGGCATAGGTCACGTCAATTTAAGCCATAAACCGCCGAAGACCCTCATCTATGCCAACAGCTCTAACCGAATGACATAGAACGGGTACAGTTCCATCTAACTCGTGCTCACATCGCAACGACAATTTAAGCAATATGCGCGGGTCAAACTTCTCCCGAGTCCCGTTTCCATCACAAACTTCACATAACCCGGTTATGTTCAAGTTGGCTCCCAGGCCACCAAGTTGGCAAGATCACGCATCCGGCCAGTTTTCCTGGTGCACCTTAGGGTTAATCCCCAAGGCTCCCTGTTGCAATCTACCACGTAGAAAACCCGAAAAACAAATAATCGCTCAGAGTCTTCTCCGGCATTTATGCAATGCAACATCACCGATCCAAACCAACATGTCCGGATAGGCTTCACACATCATGCCTATGTCCGTTCTCGATTACGGACTCTAAAGAATGGGGACTTTACATATCTACCTGAAGGAACGCCTCCAACTCACCGCAAACTCGCGAGAGCGGGCTTCCTATGCAAAGAAGGAGAGCTTCACATGCTCAAGAAGAGAATCGTTACCCTAGTATTCCTTTTTGGTGCCATGGAAATGTAAGCGGATGAAAAGCACCGCACTCTCTTTGCCTCCGTAGATCCGAAGTCGGCTCGCGATTTGGAGCTTCGAAGCTCCTCCAATGGCCGGATCTAGCTTCTTCTTCTTCCTCCTTTGCTCTCCTCTCTCTCTTGACTTAGAAAGAGAACCACTCAAAAGAAATGAGGGTTTCAAAGGTCCAATCCCGAGCATATCCCATCAGGAACAACCCCCAGCCGTTGGATCCCAAATTAAAGAAACGAACGGCCTTGATTCGGGCCTGAAATATTAAAACTGGTCCGAACACGGCCTGGCACACGCCCGTGTCCAGGGCCGTGTCCCGCATTCGCCGTCAAAATCGATGCGCCTGGAACAACACACGGGCATCCAACACGCCCGTGTTCGACCTGATACGCCCGTGTTCCAACTGACACGGTCGTGTGCCTCCATCGACACAGCCCAAAAACAACCCGAGACTCACACGGGTATAGGACACGCCTGTGTCCTAACCCGTGTCTACTCGAACACGTCTGGGTGCCAGGACGTGTCACTGTCTCGACACTTCGTCGAGTGAAGTTCGTCGACCACCCAATACGGCCTTGGACACGCCCGTGTCCTAGGCCGTGTGCCTTGTCTCGACACATCGTCGAGCGAAATTCGTCGACTACATGACACGGCCTTGGACACGCCCATGTCCTTGGCCGTGTGCCTTCTCTCGACACATCGTAGAGCGAAATTCGTCGACTCCCCGGGCCGATCGTCGACACGGGCTCGACACGCCCTGAGACACGCCTGTATCTCAGGCCGTGTTCTCTGCTCGACGATCGTCGACTCCAAAATCGTCGACCACTCGACCAAATCGTCGACTCCAGCCTGACACGCCCTGGGACACGCCCGTGTCCCAGGCCGTGTGCCTACTGCCAGATTCCAAATCTGGCCCAAAACGTCTCCCGTCGCTCTTTTGAGTTTCGGGGCATTACAATTCTCCCTCTCTTAAAAGAATTTCGTCCACGAAATTATATAAAGGAAAGACATGTACAAAATTAAATTGTACCTGAGCGGAACAACTCCGGATACTCGTCAAGCATAATTTGCTCTCGTTCCCAAGAGAGCTCCTCGCGACCGCAATTGTCCCATCGGACCTTGACCATCCTGATCTCTTTATTGCGTAGCCGCTTGACCTCCGAGTCCTCAATCCGCACAGGCTTGACTTTTGTCGTCAACCCACTATCCACCGACACTTGATCAATCGCGATCACTTGCGAAGGCTCTTGCACCGCCTTCCGTAGCACCGAAATATGGAATACATCATGTAAACCACTTAGCTCCACTGAAAGCTTCAACCGATAGGCTGCTTCGCCAACTCGCTCCAGACCCTCAAACGGCCCAAGGTACCTCGGGCTTAGCTTTTTCATTCGCCGCACCTGCGAGACACCCTTAAACAGCTTGATCTTTAAGTACACCCAATCGCCCACAGCGAACTCCACGTTCCTGTGCTTGGCATTATAGTACTTCGCTTGCCGGTCCTGAGCGACTAGTAACCTCTCCCGAATGGTACGAACCAAAGACGTAGCATCTTCCACCTCTTGGCGCTTGTACAACTTTGACTCACCCATTTCTAACCAAGACAGCGATGTGCGACATTTTCTACCATATAGGGCCTCGAAGGGCGCCATTTGAATACTCGCCTGGTAGCAATTGTTGTACGCAAACTCCACCAAATATAGATGGTCTTCACATTGCTTTCCAAAGTCCAAGACACACATGCGAAGCATGTCTTCCATAGTTCTATTGACCCTCACAGTCTGCCCATCTGTTTTCGGATGGAAGGTTGTGCTGAATTTTAGCTTTGTTCCCAACATTTGCTGTACAAGCCTCCAATCATTGGACGTGAACCGCCCATCTCGGTCACTCGCGATGCTGCGGGGCACACCGTGAAGCCGTACAATATTATCCACATACATTTTTTCCAACTTCTCCACCAGATCATCCTTCCTATGCGAGATGAAATGTGACACCTTCGTTAACCGATCCACGACCACCCAAATGGCGTTGTTCCCCTTTTGCGACCTTGGCAAACCGTGCACAAAGTCCATAGAGATGTCGTCGAATTTCCACTCCGGAATAGGCAAGGACTTCAAAAATCCTCTCGGCTTTTGGCACTCCGCCTTCACCAAGGCGCAAGTTTGGCACTTCGCTACGTAGAGCGCCACATCCTTTTTCAAACCCGGCCACCAAAACAGTTTCTTGACATCGCGATACATCTTCGTGCTCCCCGGGTGAATTGAGTACTTAGTATGGTGTGCCTCGTATAACAATTCCACCCGCAAATTGCCCACACTAGGGACGCACAGACGACTGTCTTTCCAAAGCAATCCGTCCTCCACAACGAATTGGGAATTTGACCCATCCAGAGCCTCTACCATGAACTGCTTCATATGGACATCCATATCCAAATCCTGCCGAATCCGATCAGCCAGGTCATATTGGACTTCAGTCCAATTCAGTACCGCTTCAGCACTTGATTGCTTATCCACACAAACAATCTCCAACGCCTCCAAATCCCGCACCAACCGCTCATCATGCAACGATAGCCAATTGGCTTGAGCTGGGGCTTGGCGACTCAACGCATCTGCAACCGCATTACCTTTACCAGGCACGTAGTGGATCTTGAATGTATAGTCCCCCAGGAACTCCATCCATCTACGCTGTCGCATATTCAGATCTTTCTGATCAATCAGATACTTCAGGCTCTTGTGATCAGTGTAAATATCAATCTTCACACCGTACAAATAGTGTCTCCACAACTTCAAGGCAAAAATCACGGCCGCTAACTCCAAGTCATGGACCGGATAATTCCTCTCGTGCACTTTTAGCTGTCTCGAGCCATAAGCTATCACACTTCCATGTTGCAGTAGCACGCAACCCAAACCGATGCCTGAAGCATCGCTATAAATCTCACAGCCTTCGGTCCCACTCGGCGAACTCAGCACAGGAGTCGTGGTCAACCGACATTTCAACTCCTCAAAAGCTTGCGCGGACTCCGGCGTCCAAACGAACTTCTGCTCCTTCCTCGTCAAAGTAATGAGAGGTAACGCTATCCGCGAGAAGTTCTCTACGAAGCGCCTATAATAGCCGGCAAGCCCCAGAAAGCTCCGGACTTCCGCTACCGTAGCAAGCTCAGGCCACTCCCGTATCGCAACAATCTTCGCCGGATCCACTGCAATACCCTCCCCACTCACTATATGACCGAGGAACGCCACTGAGGATAACCAAAACTCGCACTTCGAGAACTTGGCATACAATTGATTCCTCCTTAGCGTCTCCAAAACCAAATGAAGATGCTTGAAGTGATCTTCCTCACTCTGCGAGTCACCAAAATATCGTCGATGAAGACGATCACAAAATGGTCCAAGTACTCCCTGAAGGTCTTGTTCATCAGATCCATGAACACTGACGGCGCATTAGTCAGCCCAAACGGCATGACCGTAAACTCGTAATGCCCGTATCTCGTACTGAACGCTGTCTTCGGGATATCACTCTCCCTTATTCGCAGCTGATAGTACTCAGACTTGATATCCAACTTTGAGTACACCGTCGACCCGACCAACTGATCAAATAGATCATCGATCCGGGGGATCGGGTACTTGTTCTTTTCCGTCAATTTGTTGAGCTCCCGATAATCAATACATAGCTTCAAGCTTCCGTCCTTCTTCTTAACAAAGAGGACCGGCGCGCTTCAAGGCGAAGAACTTGGGCGCACATACCCTTGCTCCAACAACTCTTGCAGTTGCACCTTCAGCTCCGCCATTTCCTTAGGCGCTAGCCGATATGGAGAGCGTGACACAGGCTTTGCACCTGGTACGAGCTCTATCGTAAAATCTATCTCCCTTTGAGGCGGGACTCCCGGAAGATCTCTAGGGAAAACATCAGGGTATTCCGATACCACTGAAATACTATCCAACGCGGGCTTCGGCTTTGCAACCTTCACTAGTGTAAAGAACAATTCTGCACCGGCACGAACCGCCTTCACCACCTGAAGAGCAGACATCAACGTCTTGCTCGACCCCTTTAAGCCCGTAAAAGTCATCTCACGACTTGCTCCCAATTTGACTTCCTTGCTACAGCAATCAATATAGGCTTGCTGCTCCGAGAGCCAGTCCATGCCAAATATAACGTCGAACTCCACCAATGGAAGTAACGACGCTTGCAGATCAAACTTCTGATCTCCAATGCGAATCTTAAACCGCAGATTCTATCCGCGCACATCGAACACCCATTGGGCAACAACACATCCAACTTATCCTTCGCCATCGAAGAAGGGACTCCGATGCGTGATATAAATCCTTCGGACAAGAAGGAGTGTGAAGCTCCTGTATCGAAGAGTGCTCTCGCCGGATTTTCACAAATCAAAACAAATCCTAAACAAGCAGTGGTAAGGTAACATGTGCATAACAAGTATTTAAAGAAATTAACTTGCTATAAATTAAACCGTACCTGTCACCACATCCGCCTGTTTGATGGCCTCCTGTTGGCCAAGGTTATACACCCTTGGTTGGGCCGGAGCATAGTGGGATGCGGTTGACTCCACCGCCCTGCCCTTCTCTTCATAAGTCGCACCCGGCTTCCTTTCGGACTTGGGGCGTCCGCTCCAATAATCGCGGGCAAAGTGCCCCGACTTTCATCAAGTGAAACATGCGCCCAGGATCCGACTCGTAGTCACCCCAGAAGCACCAGAAGGAGCTGGACCCGAAGTCCTATGCTTCTTGTGGAATCTTCGATAGCCGGACTTTGAAGTAGTCGGCACTTTGAACTCAGATTTCTTATCACCAATGCCCTTTTTTGATTGTACATTCTTCATGTCCTTCTCCAAGGACCGGGCCGTGTTGACCAAGGTCAAGAAATCCTGCGTCATCGGCCCCGAGAGTAGTAACCTCAAATCATCTCTCAACCCTTCGTAGAATCGATTCGTCTTGCGCTCCTCATCCGCAATGGTGGAGCTAGCATATCGACTCAAACGAGTAAACTCGTGGAGATATTCATCCACGCTCCTCTCACCGTTAACCAACTTCAGGAACTCGTTCTTCAATGCTATCCTCTGCGCCGAAGGGAGGTATCTAGCCAAGAACAATCTCGAGAACTCCTCCATCGAGACATCAACAAGTTGCCTACCTCTCAATAGGTGCAGCTCCAATCCTTCCCACCACATTCTCGATTCACCGTCCAAAAGGAACATAGCAATGGTGGTCATTTGCCACTCCTCCGTCTCCGTTGTTGTCATGACTCTCTTCACCCTGGAGAGCCAGTCTTCAGCTTGAGATGGGGTTCCCAACCCCTAGAATACCGGAGGATTAAAGCTCATGACATGCTTAAGCCGTCTCTCGGTTGCCCTCCTTGGCACCACTGGTTCCTCTACCACCTGCTCCACTCTCCTCGGCTCAGCCGCTTGCAGCGGTACCTGCTCCATTGCAGGAGTGGGCTGCTGTGTTTGCCTTGCAAGTTACGCATTAATCATGGCCAACACTGCTTCGGCCACCAATCGTATGGTCTCAGCCGATAGAGGTATTGCAGGAGCTTCATTAGGTGCACTGCTAGCCTCAGAAACTCGACGTTCCGACGGCCCAGCACCACTTCTGGTCACCTATAGTGGTATAAAACACCGTTAAGCGACCAAATAAAATTGCAAACAACAATTATAGGAACACGCAGGCTCCCCAAACACGTGTATGTACATTCCTAAGTGGACATTCATGGGTTCTTTTACTATTATAACGATGACGCACACACATGTGCTCACCACCCCTTAAAAGAATTCGTCCACGAATTCATTTTAAGCCCGAGCAAAACCAGTAGTCTGATACCAAATTGTAACACCCCATATCCGTCGCATAGCATATAGCAGTAGGTCCGGCCGGGGCCCGACGCCATATACCACAAACAGACCGGGTGGTAACTCAATGGAAACCATCCAACCAATCATAACGTCCTACACAGAGCATTCTAGCGGAAGCAGTTTAAGTTGCAATAAAAAACCCAGCACAAAGAGCACGAATGTCCACTAATACAGCAAATAGGAATGTCGTACATACACGAGTACAAGCCTTAAGGCCTTACAAAATGATTTACTTCAATATTACATGTTTTACAAACCACGGCACGCAGGCTGGTCATATATGAGCAAAAGCAGTAAACACTCCAATTAGGCCTTCGAGGGTCGGCTTTGCAATTTGGGCTTTAGCCCGCTATTGACCACTTGGTCCAGTAGCACCTGCAAGCAACAAAACCCCCGCACGGTGGCAAACAAAGAGCAATGGTCAGCAATGCTGACCAAATTATAACGATCCCGCCCCAAACCGGGGCGGCGATGCTCCTTCCCTGCATTTTGTTAGTATAAACAGGCATTATAGTAATGTCACAACATCACAGGCGTAGGCTCGCACGACCACACACCCCGTGCACTCAGGGCACATTCTCAGTGAACCGGCCAATGTCACGTCAATTTAAGCCATAGACATTTCGGACTCACCACCGCCACTTTGACGACCAAACATATGAGCTTTTGTCTTCTTGGCATAGGTCACGTCAATTTAAGCCATAGACCGCTGAAGACCCTCATCTATGCCAACGAATCTAACCGAACGACATAGAACGGGTACAGTTCCATCTAACCCGTGCTCACATCGCAACAACAATTTAAGCCATATGCGCGGGTCAAACTTCTCCCGAGTCCCGTTTCCATCACAAACTTCACATAACCCGGTTATGTTCAAGTTGGCTCCTAGGCCACCAAGTTGGCAAGATCACGCATCCGCCCAGTTTTCCGGGTGCACCTTAGGGTTAATCCCCAAGGCTCCCTGTTGCAATCTACCACGTAGAAAACCCGAAAAACAAACAATCGCTCGGAGTCTTCTCCGACATTTATGCAATGCAACATCACCGATCCAAACCAACATGTCCGGATAGGCTTCACACATCATGCCTATATCCGTTCTCGATTACGGACTCTAAACAACGGGGGCTTTACATATCTACCCGAAGGAACGCCTCCAATTCACCGAAAACTCGCGAGAGCGGACTTCCTATGCAAAGAAGGAGAGCTTCACATGCTCAAGAAGAGAATCGTTACCCTAGTGTTCCTTTTTGGCGCCATGGAAATGTAAGCGGATGAAAAGCACCGCACTCTCTTTGCCTCCGTAGATCCGAAGTCGGCTCACGATTTGGAGCTTCGAAGCTCCTCCAATGGCCGGATCTAGCTTCTTCTTCTTCCTCCTATGCTCTCCTCTCTCTCTTGACTTAAAAAGAGAACCACTCAAAAGAAATGAGGGTTTCAAAGGTCCAATCCCGGGTATATCCCATCAGGAACAATCCCCAGCCGTTGGATCCCAAATTAAAGAAACGAACGGCCTTGATTCGGGCCTGAAATATTAAAACTGGGCCGAACACGGCCTGGCACACGCCCGTGTCCAGGGCCGTGTCCCCCATTCACCGTCAAAATAGACGTGCCTGGAACAACACACGGGCATCCAACACACCCGTGTTCGACTTGACACGCCCATGTTCCAACTGACACGACCGTGTGGTCGGCCGTGTGCCTCCATCGACACATCCCAAAAATAACCCGAGACTCACACGGGTATTGGATACGCCCGTGTCCTAACCCGTGTCTACTCGAACACACCTGGGCACCAGGCCGTGTTCACTGTCTCGACACTTCATCGAGTGAAGTTCGTCGACCACCCGACACGGCCTTGGACACGCCCGTGTCCTAGGCCGTGTGCCTTGTCTCGACACATCGTCGAGCAAAATTCGTCGACTATATGACACGGCCTTGGACATGCCCGTGTCCTTGGCCGTGTGCCTTCTCTCAACACATCGTCGAGCGAAATTCGTCGACTCCCCGGGCCGATCGTCGACACGGGATCGATGCGCCCTGAGACACGCCCGTGTCTCAGGCCGTGTTCTCTGCTCGACGATCGTCGACTCCAAAATCGTCAATCTCTCGACCAAATCGTCGACTCCATCCTGACACGCCCTGGGACACGCCCGTGTCCCAGGCCGTGTGCCTACTTCCAGATTCCAAATCTGGCCCAAAACGTCTCCCGTCGCTCTTTTGAGTTACGGGGTGTTACATCCGCACTCTCCCTTCTCTCTAGATCTTAGACGGAGAAACAACGACTGAAACAATCCGGATTTTGAAATCCTACTCTCGGGTATATCCCAAACAGAAAAACCCCCAGCCTTCGGATCCCACACAAAGGAATGCACGGCTGCGATACGGGTCTGACCTGGAAAAATAGAATATCGAACACTCTGCGTCAAACCAATCCGCCAAGAATGCCGCTCGACGATCGTCGAACCAAGATCGTCGAACGCACAAATCGACGAGCGCAAAATCGTCGAGCGCAAGCCAGATCATCGAACGCAGATCGTCGATCGCTGGCCAGATCGTCGAGCGCTGGCCAGAACAACGATCACTGGCCTGATCGTCGAACCAAAATCGTCGACCGAGCAAATCGTCGAGCGCAGATCGTCGATCGCGGGGCAGAACGTCGAGCGCTGGACAGAACCACGATCACTGGCCTGATCGTCGAACCAAAATCGTCGACCGCACAAATCGTCGAGCGCAGATCGTCGATCGCTGGCCAGAACGTCGAGCGCTGGCCGGAACCACGATCACTGGCCTGATCATCGAACCAAAATCGTCGACCGCGCAAATCGTCGAGCGCAGATCGTCGATCGCTGGCCCGATCGTCGTCCCAAGATCGTCGACCGCTGGCCAGATCGACGATCGCTGGCGAGATCGACGATCGCTGGAGAGATCGACGATCTCTGGCGAGATCGTCGAACCAAAATCGTCGAACGCAGATTCGACACAGAACGTCAAGCGCAGACTCGACCACACTTCGTCGACTTCAAATCGACGACCTCCCGGGCTCTTTACCGAACCCGACCGAGACACGGCCTTGGACACGCCCATGTCCTTGGCCGTGTCACCCCTTACCAAGACCCAATCCTGTCAAAAAACTTTGATCGTCCCTCTTACGGAAATTGGGGCGTTACATGTCGCTTTTGTGTCGACTATAGAGCCCTAAATAAAATAACTATCAAAGACACATTCCCAATTTCAACTATAGAGGAGCTCCTAGACGAACTCAATACCGCCCGGTATTTTTCCAAGGTTGACCTTAGGTCTGGGTATCATCAAATCAGGGTGGCTACGGAGGGTATTAAAAAGACAGCATTTCGAACACATCAAGGGCACTACGAGTTCGTCGTAATGCCCTTCGGTTTAACCAACGCGCCCTCCACCTTTCAGGCCATTATGAACACCATCTTCCAACCCTATCTAAAAATTCATTGTAATTTTTTTGATGATATACTAGTTTTTAGTCCAACAGAAGCTGACCATCTGGAACACCTAAGAAAGACATTAGAAATTCTAAGAGAAAATAACTTATACATCAAATTATCAAAATGTTACTTCGCTTCTCCGGAAATCGAATTTTTAGGCCCCACCATTTGGGAAGGAAAGGTCCTCCCCACAAGGGACAACATTTAAAGTGTTGAAGGGTTTCTGTTGAAGATGGTGACCGGGCGGTCTGGCGGTCTGTCTTGGCGGGTTGAAGACCGCGCGGTCTGGCGGTTTGTCTCAGCCGGCTTGGAGATCGGGCGGTCTGGCGGTCTACCCTGGCAGTCTCTCTTTCTCTCTGATGGTAGCCGTGCGGTTAGCCCTTCTGTCTAACCGCGCGGCTTGTTTGGTTTGTTTTGTATAGTCCGCTTAGTCCTGTAAATTTTTAGTCCCACATCTCTTATTTGTATTCTCTCATCTCTCCTCCATTCTATATAAGGGAGGGCATACCTTTGTAATAGATACCTTTTTCAGATAATAAAGTTCTGTTAAAACCTCTTCCGGTTTGTTTTAGCTCCACTTTCGGCTTGTTTTTTGTTCGGTTCTAACATGGTATCAGAGCAAACGATCTTTTCCTCCTGATTCAGCTTCTTCTTCTGTTCGCGCGGGCTACCTTCTAGCCGCTCGACTTCTTTCCCTCCGCTTAATTCTCGTCTTCCCGCGACCTGTCTTCGCGGCTTGCCTTCTCTTTTGACCGCTGCCCTGTTCGTGCGGCTTGTTTCTCCTTGCTTCTCTTCTCGCTGCTCCTCTTAGTCGTTGCGGCCTGTTTACTAGTCGCCTCGACCTGTTCCCTTCTACCCGCTCCGGCTTGCTTGTCGCCCCGGCCTCATCTTTAGCCGTGCGACTTGTTCTCCTCTGTTCGCCCGACTTTTTCAAGCCGTGCGACTTCTTCCCCTTTGCTTTGCTTCTTGGTAGCGGCCTTCCTAGCCGCACGACCTGTTTTCTGTTCTCCCGACTTGGTGCTCTTTTCTCTTCTTCGCTTCACCGTTCGGCTTCTTCCTCTTCTCGCGGCTTGTTCTTATCGTCGCGGTTTGCTCCTCTCTTGCTTCCATGGCTTTCCCCTCCTCCAGTCTGTCCGCCTCGGTGGTCACCTCTTCTGGTAGTGCTCACGTTGTTACCCGCGGAAGATGGCTAATTGACTCTGGTGCAACAAATCATATGACAGACAATCCTCAATGTTTCTCTCTTCTTGAAACACATGCTCAATTGCCCCCGGTCATTGTTGCGGATGGATCTCCCTCACCGGTCCATGGGACGGGCATGGTTCAAGTCACTCCATCTCTGTGCCTGGCTGATACCCTCTATGTGCCCAAGTTTCCGTGCAATTTACTATCGGTTACTTCTTTATGCAAGCAACTACGGTGTTCTGTCTTATTCGCCCCTACCTCTTGTGCTTTTCAGGATCCGGACTCCCAACGGACGATTGCTACCGGGACTGAGAGTGGTGGCCTCTACTCCCTCGACAATGTCTCTGCTCTATCCGCCTTCTCCTCCTCCTCTACAGATCTTCTCCAATGGCATCTTCGTCTTGGACATGCTCCTCCCAGAATTCTACGCCAGCTAATATCGAAAATTCATCATGGATAAGGCTCAATGTTCTCACCGCGGTTATCCAGGATGCCCGAGATTCTAGCTAACCCAACCCTAGCAAGCCTCAATGTTCTCACCGCCCCCTCCTCATCACTCCTGAAAGGGCTAGAGCTTGACTACAACAAGGATGACCGCGCCCAACAAATAATAAAAGAACCACAAGTTTTCCCTAATTGGACAAAAGGAGGAAAATATATTATGCACCATAACAGGATTTACATTCCAGAGCATTCCAACATCAAACACAAAATACTCATTGAGGCTCACTCAAGCTTGCTAGGAGGTCATTCGGGAATCAGGGGCACCCTGCACCGAATACAAGCACAATTTTTTTGGAAACACATGAAAAAGGAAATCACAGCAAATATAAATCAGTGTGATATATGCCAAAAGGCTAAATCCAGCAACCATTCACCATATGGGTTATTGCAGCCCCTCCCAATCCCCAACCGGCTATGGGCTGACCTTACTATGGAATTTATTACCCAACTCCCAAATTCACACGGTTACACCATAATTTTGGTCGTGGTTGATAGGTTCTCTAAAGCTGCCCATTTCGCACCCCTAAAACACCCAATCTCCGGACCCAGTATGGCCAATGCTTTTTAGGGAAGCGTAGGCAAACTACATGACCTCCCAGAGTCAATAGTTTCCGACCGTGATACGATATTTCTAAGCGATTTCTGGGTTGAACTATTTAGGCTACAAGGGACTCACCTTAAGTATAGTTCTTCATACCACCCTGAAACAGATGACCTAACCGAGAGGATCAACCGTTGCCTATAACAATACCTTAGAATTTTTGCACACGAGCACCCACAAAATTGGTCAGATTATCTTAGGCTTCATTTGGTTCGGCTGTGGCGGGTCGATCTGGTGGGTGGAAACAGAGTGTTCGAAATGGAGGGGGAGGTGGCTGCTCCAAACGGAGCTTTTTGGGGGCGTTTCTCAAGGCGGGCGGGTGGAAACGGAGCAAACGCCGCCGGAGGTTCATTTGTTTACCCTCCTTCCGGCGGCGTTTGCACAAAACGGAGCAGCGAAACGCTCAAACAAATAGAGCCTTAATTCTGCAGAATATCATTATAATACCACTTTTAACTCGTCGACCAACATGACTCCTTATGAGGTCATGTATGGTCGGCCACCAACGGGTCTAGTTCCTTATAATGCAGGAGCCACCAACAATGAAGCAGTGGAAGAAACACTACAATCAAGGGATGAACTGCTTCACTGCCTGAAGCAGAATCTGAGTAAATCGCAACACAAAATGAAGGCGCAGGCCGATAAGAAAAAAAGGAATTAAAGCTAGAGAAGGGAAACTTGGTTCTGCTCAAGCTTCACCCATACCGTCAACTAACCATGATGCGTCCAAGGGGGAGGAAATTGAACCTAAAGTACTATGGACCTTTACAGGTTACAGAAATCATTGGGGCTACGGCGTACAGACTTCTCCTTCCACCTGAATCCAGGATTCATCCTGTCTTTCATGCGTCCATGCTGAAGCCCTACACAGGTGACCCCAAAATACAGATCGTGGACTTGCCGGCCTGCATCTGGAAAAATAGCCCCCTATATCAATCGCTCTCAGTCATCAACACCTGGGATATCATTCGGAAGGGGAAGACAGTAACTCAAGCCCTAATCCAGTGGTCAGCACTCTCACCCGCCGACAACACCTGGGAAGATGTCTCAACCCTAAAGGACTTCATACAGCTCACTACGACACCAAAAAAAACACCAACAACAGTCATTAACCTACTTGGTCCAGAAAACAGCGCCAAACTCTCAGGCGACACCCACAAACCCTAGATCTAACACTACCCGAAGCTTGGAAAAGAAAACAACAAAGAACAAAACACAAGGAGAAAACCCGCCCTGTCACCAGTCCTAACACAGAATCACCCAGGAGAGGCAATTTACCCTGCAATCCTAAAACCATGGTACGAACAACGAGTTGCAGTTACCTTCAAGCAGGTTTACCACACCTGGCCATCAAGACTGCCCTCTCTGGAGTTCCCACCGAGATCCCCAAGGACACAACGCCAACCCCTCCCCTGCTTCCTACAGCGGCGACGCCGGCAACCCCTCCGCCAAAACGACACACAAATCAGAATGAAAAAGGAAAAGACGCTGAGGACGTCTTAAAGGAGACGGTAAATGTTAGGGCAATCATATGGGCTCATCCTACGGCCTCAGACAACAATATCAAATCCAACGGACGACGCCTGGACAGCTGACAGAATGAATCGACAGCCACCGCAATCCCCGAAGAAATCAAGGGAGATAAAGTTACCAGCACAGGATATATCACAGGGTCCAAAGTCATCATCGATCAATTATTGGAATCACAGCCTTCTAATATATCAACAACCACGATGGAGCCCACTTTCCCAGCAACCATCCCCACCGCTATGGATGAGAATTAATATATTATTTTAACTTCTATCATTAATGTAATAGCTAACAATATTTTGCAACAGTCCAATGGGTAAATCCCACCCATGCTTTTGTAACGGTCATTTGATCGGGGAATTATAAATTAGCCCACTGTAGTTTGTTTTTTAAGCAACAATGAAATATTGAAATTCCTGTTCTTCTCCTGTCCTACCCATTTTTTCTGCTCCTCACCTCCGACCACCTTCTCCCTGGCCTTCCTCCGGCTACATCTTTCCCCACTCTTCCCCACAGGATCGTTACATCTCGTATTATTCCCTTCTGCGATACTTCTCCCGCATCCATCTGCGAGATTTTTCCCGCCCCTTTCTGAATTTTTTGGCCCTGTGCCCATGTAGATCTGCTTGCCGACAGGTTTTCTGTTTTAGTGCAGCTTTCAGTTCGATCTCCCGCATCCAGCTGTGAAATTTTTTACCATTTTTTTTGTTTTCATTTCGATCTTGCTTTCAGTTCTGAAATTTTTTATCAGTTTTTTCTACTCAATCCGGTCAAAAAACATTCATATTACTGTTGGTATTTTGCTTGAGATTCTAATTACAATCCATGTGAACTGATAATCCATAGTACATGGCTTTATGGATTATTATTTATTATGTCCGGTCAAATGATATTTTGATCTTTATACGTACCATAGTACTTGGATTCCTACTATTGTCGATATTTTTGTTTTAAAAAATTTGCTTCCAAAAGCTAAATTTCCAAACAACTTGAATTGAAAAATTTTTATTCCAACATCACTTATGCACAGACCCTCGTAACTGCCCCCCAATCAGAGCTGTATTTAAATAACGCTTCTCTTAAACAATTAGCAGTCCCTTGCATACTGATTGTCTGATTTGCTCCTTGCCAGAAGCTTCAGCCGGCAATGACTCGATCGAGGGCCTTCGGGTTTCTTCTCGCTCGCGGACGCGGCCGTTTATTTCTCTTCCGATCGTTGGATTTACTCCCGTTTCAGGGTACTTATAACCTAAACCTTCTTCCCCATCCATTTTACTTTCCAGGAGATTTCCTTTCAGCTTTACGTACTCGAGAAATTTATGAAGTATGTATTAATTTCGGACAACCCTAAGCCTGATGGAATTCTAAGAAGTTCGATATTGTTTTCCTCAGTGCTGCTTGTTGACCTCAATTACAGGTCCACTGCACGGAAATGGATTGATCGCAAGTTTGAAATTGTGAAGATTTTTCTTTTAACTTCTAATTTTGTTCGGATCATTTGACGTTCAAGTACGCTTAGTTAAAAAACCAGTAATAAGTGATGAACATAGCATCAACATTAGGAAGGGTGGTGTATTATAAACCCGTTGTGTGTGATATCCAGATGGAAAGGTTAAAGCCTATGTTTATCGTGGAATAGCCTTTCAAGATCCGTACATATATTTCTCCTCTTTGTGGAGAGGTTTTACTTCTACCTAGGTGGTGGCGTGGCAGTGCCATGGGGGGTGAAATGACAGACTGGAAGTTGTTTGGAACAGTGAATGACAACCCTGAGATCTTTGAACCGATCGATCGGTGGCTGGCAGAGGAGGGGTTGTCGGAATCCTAGGAGACAACACCTAGGATTTCCAGCTCAGGCTAAGGCGTGGTCAGTGATGAATGTTTTTTTACTTATTTCTGCTGCGAACAAGTGATCTCCCAATGATCTCTCATGATCTCCTATGATGTCCCAATGAGATATCCCATGTTCTCCATTGATCTTTCAATGATCTCTCACTGCTCTTAAATGATTTTTCAACAATTTCTCAATGATCTGTCAATCATCTGCCAAAATTATACCATGTTTTTTGTCACGACCGTCTAATCAGATTGCGCTTCAGGCAGGTTGTGATGTCACAAACACGCGCGAAAGAAAATCCATGTCTGTTAGACGGGTGCTAATTTATTGTTATTAGATTTAAAATAATTAACTTGGAGAAAAATAGATTGTTTTTATGCGTAAACTTTAAAGTTTATCTGTAAAAAAAAATTAAATGCACATATATTTTAATAAAGATCATGACACACAATGTTGATACCAATTTTCAAATAAAAATATATCAAAAGAATGAACATGCAAATAAATATCAAATTTCAGAACATAATTTATAGCCTAGCAGTTGTCCATGACCAGTGGCGGAACTAGGATTTTGAAGCCGCACGGGCACAATCTAAGTACCGTCCAAATGTCGGGGGACAGCGCACCCGGAGCGGGGGTTCGGGGGCAGCGCCCCAGAATTTTTTTTTTTTTGCAGAATGAAGAGAGATTTCACTAGATAAGTTCCATAAAACATACTCAAGACGACCATGGGTGTTCATCAAGGAATTTTTTACAAGCATGGATGATCATTAAGTTGGCTCCCAGAAAGAATCAAGAGGCTAAGACCTGACATTCTGACAACAACCTCAAGAACTTCGCAACATACTGAAGCTCTGGTATGGCTATCAAGTTGAATGATGAACTTCGAATGGACAAACTATAACCTTGTCAGCTCATCTACAACAATCAGTTTCATGTCATGCTGTATGAGAACTGAAGGCAGAACATACAAAAATACAGCTATAGTTTGAGAAGTCATTCCGTCTAAAGAAACATTTGTTGGTATCAAAAGCTCGAGGTGCATGTCAATATGAAAATAAATCTTCCACATTAAAAACACAACTATTATGCATCCAAGGGGACAAGTCAAGTATATAAACAGTAGAGCAAAGAAAAAATCTCTAAGATTGATACTTGATAGGCACCTATTGTTGGATTGTGACACAGAAAGTTAGAAACTAAGATAAAATATTCCTCACTGTATGCCCAAGCACTATAATGAGCAACCATAATTATACAATCTCAAACATGGCAAACAATCAGGAATTAAAGGCAACATAGCTAAATTAATGGCAACAAGTATAATGAGCAACCATAATTATACAATCTCAAACATGGCAAACAATCAGGAATTAAAGGCAACATAGCTAAATTAATGGCAACAAGTATAATGAGCAACCATAATTATACAATCTCAAACATGACAAACAATCAGGAATTAAAGGCAACATAGCTAAATTAATGGCAAGAAGAAGAAGAAGAAGAAGAAGTAGAAGAAGAAGTAGAAGAAGAAGAAGAAGAAGAAGAAGAAGTAGAAGAAGAAGAAGAAGAAGAAGAAGAAGAAGAAGTAGAAGTACCTGGCGGGAGTAGCGGGAGCAGCCTCGCGGGCTAGGGCACGAAGCAGCGGAAAATGGCGGAAGCGGAAGTACCTGGCGGGAGTAGCGGGAGCAGCCTCGCGGGCTAGGGCACGAAGCAGCGGAAAATGGCGGAAGCGGAAGTACCTGGCGGGAGTAGCGGGAGCAGCCTCGCGGGCTAGGGCACGAAGCAGCGGAAAATGGCGGAAGCGGAATCGGAAAATCGCGGAAAAAGGCGCTCGGGCACGTGCCCTAGCGTGCCCGGTCATAGATCCGCCCCTGTCCATGACACAAAAGAAAATGACCGATCATAACTATTATATAATAAGCAAATCTGACAATAAAGGAAACAAAACACATAGATCCCGACACAACAATAAATAAGATAAACCTCCTGAAACTAGGAACTTGACGTAGATCAGATCGGGCTCAGGTAGCAGGCGACGTAGTTACGGACACTAAGACAAATTCCAAAATAAGAAAGAAAATGCATTCGAACATTGAAATAAACAGTGAGCAAAGTAGAATATAATACGAGTAAGAAAAATCAGAAATGTACGTGCACTGATTTTTATGAGGCAAAACTAATAAGACAGACAAGTAAAAGAGTTAAGCAAGCAAAAACAACTTTAATTATTAGCATACTCCGGAGTACAACATATATTTGTTCACGAAGTGTCATAAGTTTTACCAATGAAATGTGTAAGTGTTTTATTTGATGCACAAGAGTTTTCAAGTTCAGATGCAAGTCTTATCAAATAATTCATGCTTGCCATTGCATTTATTTGTTCCCGAGTTAAGAGGGAACTCAAGTCAAGGAATTGCATCGATTAAACACTACTTTTCAATGATTACTTATAATATTAATGAATTAAATGATTTATAGTTTAGATGCTTATAACAGATTAAGACATGTTATTGATTTGTCAATTTAAATATTTCAGGGGAAAGTTTATAAACATAGAAAAATGTGCAAGGAAATAAAATTCAATGTTTGTAAGCGAGAGTGATTTTTCTACTTGTCTTAAATAATTCTGAAATGGACAGCAACGGCTAAGAGGCGCAAACAAAAAATTGGAAACCTTATTTGAACCCGATCAAGATCACATAAATGATTTTCAACGGAAGGAAAATGTGATCTTCTAGTGTATGCCCAGAGCTCTCCAGGTGGTCGCCTGAAGCTCGCCTGATGGTCTCCCAAAGCTTGCCCGATGGTCGCTTGATTGTTGCCCGAAGCTCGCTCGATGTTTGCCAGAAGCTTGCCCGATGGTTGCCCCACGTTAAATTTGGAATCACGCTTCGTTATGGCGCAGTTAAGTTTTTTCCACGTGTTTTAATCGCGCGTGCCTCTAATGGAAGATTAAACATGCACAATATACAAAAATTTCTCATTAGATTGACCGGTGCACTTATCACCCACCCTTTCACATGCTTGAGTGAAAATGATATCAAAATTTATGGTTTGATTCAAAGTTCAATGAATTGCCACGCTCAGTCGTGGCATGCTGTGAGATTGTAGCAGATGAACATTGTTAGACATTTTCGATTATCATTTGGCAAGAGTACTTTCAAAGCACGTTGAAATGGGGTACTTCCAAAGCATGTTGAAATGGGGTACTTCCAAAGCATGTTGAAATAGGGTACTTCCAAAGCATGTTGAAATAGGGTATTTCCAAAGCAACATCAACAACATAGATACCTTTAGGTTTCCTTTTCATCTATTGTAAGAGACGCACGATCTGAGCACAACAGAGGCTTGTTGGCATCCAACTTCTGGAATAGTAGTGGACGCAAAGGGAAAGTCCGACCAAATGTTACCCCCTAAGGTTGAATGTGCCAAGAGAGGATAGATTTGGAGAGAGAAGGCGGGGGAAGGGCAAGCGATGAAAGAAATTTCAAGAGAGGAATCCTTGAGCCGACCCTCAGACAAAATGTTCCCGTGCAAGCAATGCATTTATTATATATATTTAATAGACCTCCACGCTACTATTCTATGAATTGAACCCATGACCTCCAGGTGCATGTTAACTATGCACCTACTTTGTTATAGATGTTATAGTCTTCTTTCTTCACTGATGGAGAGATTTCAAGAGAGGAATTTGTAGCCAACCCTAGGCCAAAGTGTTCCGGTGCAAGCAATGCATTTATTATTTATTTAATAGACCTCCATGCTATTCTATGAATTTAATAGACCTCCACGTTATTATAGTAATATCTGTTACGTTATCTATGCTTTCCTACTTTGTTTAAGATGTTTTTAATCTTCAGTCTTCACCCATGGAGTGTTGCAGGCTTGCTGTAGGTTGAGTTGATTTCTTTTTCTTTATCACATGGTATATTGGAAAAGAATTTTATGGTGGTAGCCTGGCAGCACATTTAAGGACAACATATGTTATTGTAATATTTATGGTAACGGCACTTTCATAGTTTCTTATCACAATTTTTTTGAATTTAAATCTTTTTGCAAACTGCACCTGCCATGAAACTGATATAAAGCACTCCTTTGTTGATATGCTTTCTCCTGAATGTATGGATTTTATATTTGCTAAACCTTACACTGGCCCTATATTATTTAGTTTTGTGGTCATATTTCAGGCTTGTTTTATACTCATGGACAACTTGTAGCACAGTCCTCCAAACATTATTCAGGATTCAGCAGGGAGCTAGATCCTTGGAAATGCTGCTTTACACCAAGTTATTTAGGAGTTATAAAGGGTCAAAAAGCTTCGGTAATGGTTAATTTTAGTGTCCCACATCATAGGCCATTCAGTTCAGCTTCTACAAGTACAAAGAGGAATCCATATTTCTCAACAGTAAGCCTTGATGATGTTCGCCATTTTGTAGATATATTAGGTCATAAAAGTGTTATTCAGGATGAGGATAGATTGCTTGCTGCAAATATTGATTGGATGCGAAAATTCAAGGGTTCAAGTCAGCTTTTACTCTTACCGAAAAACACTGAAGAGGTATGTATAATCATTCCAGAGGAGTTCAAATAGAGGTTTAATAATTCAAATTTATTGTATTATATGCTCTGTATGAATTGATCTAACTTTTCTTTTATCGTCTCTATGATCACTTTTGTGAATGCAAACTTCAATTCTTTTTGTTGAGAATGTAGTCTCACATAAGTTAGCTCATATACTCTTGTGCACTTGACAATGTTGTAGATGTTAGACATGTCTTCTGACATAAAGGTTTTGAGGAGAAAATGCTAAGACATCGACATTTTAAGCAAAAAATGTCAATTTTGAAAATATCGCCCGATATACAAACAACAACAACACTCAAGCCTTTATCACACTATAGTGGGGTCGGCTATATGAATCCTTTGTCGCCATTGCGCCCTATCTTTAGTCATAATCTCACTAATGACTAAGTACATCATGTCTTTCTTTATAGTTTCATTCCAAGTCTTTTTTAGTCTACCCCTCGCCCGTTTAACATGCCTAGTGGCTAAACACTCACAACTGCCAACAAGTGCCTCCAATGGTCTCCTTTGTACGTGTCCGAACCATCTTAATTGTGCTTATCACATCTTTTCTACAATTGGTGCCACTCCTGTTTTATCCTTGATACATTCATTCCTTATTTTATCGAGTATCGTGTATCTACACATCCACCCTAGCATTCCCATCTCCGCAATTCCCATTTTTTTGCTTATATACATAATTCACTGCCCAACCTCAGAATCGTGGAGCAAGTATGGTAAAATTTTCCTTTAAGTTTTAATGGTACTTTATGATCACGTAAGATCCCAGATGGACCTCTCTACATCAACCAACCTACTTGGATTCTATGTATCACATCTTTATCTACACCTCCATCATTTTGAACTATTGATCCCAAATATTTAAAGCACTCAACACGAGAAATATGGTGAGGGTTGTGTTAGGTATGTAACATCCAAAAATTTGACGCGAAATTTAATTTTAATTGTAGGGTCGAGTCGCGACGGTTTTTGATCGAGGCAGCGCGTCGTCAAGGTACAATGTAATAATGTTTGTCATAATTAGTGAGAAGTATTTTTTTTTAAAATTTTAGTAACGTTGCTCGGCGTGTCGTTAAGTTCTAAGGCGTTAGTAGAGAATGAGTTGCGTTTAGCATGAAAATAGAAATGGGGTGCCAATAGCAATTTCCCCACCCTCTCCTCCTGCGGTTATCAAAACCGCAAGGCTTGACAAATAAAATCCCGCATTTCCTTCCCACGGGAGAAACCGCAAGCTGACATTTCCCTCTCCCGACATTTTTCCGTTTCCGCAAGCAGCGTCGGACGGGCCCGACGCCTCCCGCAGCCTTTCCGCCGACCGTTTCCCCCTCCGGAATTCCTCTCCGACCACTCCTCCTTCCTCTACGAGTGCCGGTGAACATTCCTTTTCCTTCCTTGGCCGCGGAAGTGCCAGATTCAACCCTAGCCGGTGGTGGTGGAAACTATTTTGGTTCCGGTGAGTCGATTCCTCCCTTATCTCTTTTCCCTCATGGAGATCCTTCGTTTTGGAGATTAGGCTAAACTAATTTTTGTTCCTAATGCCCTAAATAGGTTTTGGAGTTTGTGATACTCCGCGGATTTTGAGTTGGACGCTTTGAGAGCCTCAATCACTCCACGTAAAGGTAAAATCTGAAGTGTAGCGCGTGCAATTTTGTAACCCTAGTTGTATATAAATTTTCCACGGGAAAATCGTAAAGGAAAAAGTTATGAAATTAGGGCTATTGTAAATTGCAGGACTTTGGTGGGGGCGGGGCAACATTTCTGAAGGTCCCCAGCAGTAGGATTGGCTTTGGAAGAAAAAATGTCGCCGCGCCGAGTGTACGAACGCCGCAACACCACTGTAAGAAAACCTAATTTCTGTTAGTTAGACATAACAAAAAATATATTTTATATACGAGTATCAAGACCATGTATAGAAAGGTGTGGTGATAGGAAAATTGTTGCGGAAAACGTGTAGAATGACACCTTTCTCCAAAACTCAAGTAGTTAGATCAGGAACAGTAACGTTAGGTACGAAACCTATACCCGTGTACGTAAGCTTGGAATTTGTCCAATCAAGGGCGTGAATGTCCCTTCTAGTCGACCATGAGAAAGTCAAGGGTCGCTCAGTAGTTCACAAAAAGAGATGTCCTAAGCAGAGTAGCATTTGACCAAAAGGTCAGTAAGCACACTTCAGTCTTTTCGTGCTTGGTAGAGGCGCACTACCTTCCTCATAGGGCATATGGTATCCTATGAGTAGCAGTATCTTGGGAGTTGACTCCCCTTGAGACAGTTAGTAGATTCGAGACACTAGAACAATTGAGTTCGTCAGATGGTCTCGGGTCGTCAGTTTCAGATGCGCGTTAGGAGCTACTCTGCCTAGAGCCTTCCCAGTAGAGGTGCAGGTTAGAAGTCACCTAGAACTCAAGTATAGACCTGACGTGAGACAGTACGCCAGTTAGTGAACGTCGGGACTTGGGTTAGTGAACTGAAAGTTACAAACATAGAACAGGTAGATGTTTTGATCAGGTAGTGTTCTGAAGGCATGCATAACATATAACATAAATGTTTTTTAATGCACTAAACTATTTTCTAAAGACATGCATTCATCATATGATAAAAAGTTTTTAGTGTCACTAGAAGGAGTTATTTTCTTTACTCTGACCGCTCGTGGGCAACGTTTTTACTGGTGACCCAGGTGGGAAACTACGCCTAGGATGAGCATTGGTGGCGTCAGTTTGTAGTGTATTTCCCATTCAGTTTTCCTTTACCTTCAGCATATACTTGTAGTTGTGGACAGTGTAACTTGTTAATGTTTTATATATCTTGTATCAGATTTATTTTGATAGTACAAATTTGCAGTTATTTCAGTTCTATTCATGTGTAGTGGCTCTGTGATTCCAGATATCAGGTATGCGAATACCCTTAGTTTACTTAGCTTCCGTTGCTAGTTTTAAATTTTTAGTAGCTTCTACTTTATAACTGCTGCATACTAGTTTTAATACTGTTTTCTAGTTCTCTTTATATCGCTGACCCGACCGAATGACTGAGAAGGTTTCCACAGAGCCATAAGATTGTGTAAGAGGAAACTCTTGTTAGTAGAGTATTTAAGTTGCGTTTAAGTCTTAGTAGGAATTCAGAAATCTATCTCCCTGGTCCACTGACTCGCACAACACCCGATCCCCGCCGACCTGCGTCATCGCGACACAGCCTTGTTTCTGCGACACAGCACCCGATCCCGCGCCTCCATAGGAAAGACAAGCGACCCGATCGTTGTCCCCATTCCGCACGACGCGTGACCCAAGCAACGTACGGTTCACCCTTGCCGGACATCCCGACCCTAACCCGCCTCCGGCATCACGCCGCCGGCGCCGATCCGCCACGTTCTGCCCTCCAGCAATCGGATCGGCCCTCCAGCAACCAGATCGCCCCGCTCCACCTCCTCCAGCAATCGGATCGTCCTTCGACGTCCTTTCCGCACTCGATCCGCCCCGATCTGCCACATTGCCTCCTCCAACAACTGGCTGGTCCAGCCACGCCCCAACCCCGCCGCTGCAGCTCTCCGAATCTTCCGCCGCCCAGGGCCTCTGTTCTGCATTGTTCTCTTTTCGACACCTGGACCCGCTCCGCTCCAGGAAGGTCGCCGCCCCGGGGGTCTGTTCCGTTTTGCCGACCGTTGTGCCGCCACAGACATCGCCGACATCACATCCAGCCTACATCCTGGGTACCATGAGCACCGCCCAATCCGCCGCTCCTGGGCCCCTGTTCTTGCTGTTGTCGACCACCAACCCTCAGCTAGATCTCTCTGACCTAGCTGCACAAATCCTGGCCACATGCGCCTCCCTCCACGCCAAAGTCGATCGCCTTCTCGTGTGCCACAGACGGGCTTCTGCAACCCCCCACGAGGTTCCCCGCCTTAAGCCGTCTCCACTACGGTTGCCTCCTGCACCATGCAAAAGTTTTTCGGCCAGGTCACTTCTCTCCACGGTCGCTAGTACACCACCTCTCTCTACGGTGGTCGTCCCTCCGCCGCTTCCACCGGCCGCATCACCGCCTCTTCTGCCGCCCCGTTCGGTAAACTCGCCACCTCCTCTACCGACTCTTACTCCATCGGCTCCTGTCTTGCCACCCCCTTTGATCATCTTACTGTCTCCTCTCCCGGCTCTCGCTCTGCCGGCCCCTGCCCCGCCGCTTCCACCGGCCGCATCGCCGCCTCTTCTACCGCCCCGTGCCCCTCTGCCCCCGATTGATCAGTTCATGTTGCCGGCCTTCGTGTCTCCGATATCCTTGTGGCGGCTGCTCACCACCGCCCCACCGATCTTGCGGAAGCCATTACTTCCGCCGCCTGTCCTTCCGATGGCGCCGCTGTTACTCACCAACATCGCCGCCACTACTACATGCTACCTGACCTTGATCTGGCAGGAGGTCAAGGCACCAGATGATCCGGACACCCGCTTGGTATACAAGCTTATGGGCAAGCTCGTTTTCAAGGAAGGATGGAGTGTTATGGGTCCAAATGTTACAGAACTACACGACGACGAGCCATCATGACAAGTCTACACGTGCCGGGCGCGCATATCACATGGGCCCACCGAGACCGCTGAGAAGATTTAATAATAAATAGGTTGCTATGTTTGTTGACGCATTTTTAGTATTTTCGGTATTTCTTATTTTCAGAATTTCCTAATTTACAGTATTTTCTAATTTCAGTATTTTCTTTGATATTTGCTCCTCGCCACTATAAAAGGGCCGACAGACCTTGTAATCTTTATCTTGGAATGTATGAATGTTTCTAGGGCTGTTCCCTAATTTCGTCTCTTCTCGTACTCCTTCATTCTCGCTCACCCCCGCCGGCCTTTCCCCTCGCCTGATTCTTTCTGGAATTTATCCATGATCATATCAATAACACTTATCTGATTTTACATCTAGTTTGTTAGGCATTTGACGTCTCACGTATGCCTCACAACCCCAAATTCTAATAAAAGGCATAGTAAGACACTTCCCAGTTCATATTTCATATGATGTTTTTTGAACCATTTTGATTGGAACACGATTTAGTGTGAAAACAATTGTTTCTAGTGTTATATCCCCAAAATAAAACGGGCAGATTTCCGTGACTTATCATCGACCGCATCATATCCAACATGGTACGATTTCTCATCTCAAAAACACCATTATGTTGTGGTGTTTTAGGTGTAGTGAACTGTGATACAATACCACTCTTTCAGATGATCACAAAACTTCTGACTCAAATACCAGTCACCTCAATCAGATCAGAGTGCTTTAATTATTTTTCCTAGTTATTTCTGTTCTTCATTCTTGAACTCCTTAAACTTTTTAAAAGATTCGGATTTGTACTTCATAAAATACACATATCCGTATTTACTGAAATCGTCATTAAATGTAATGAAGTTATGAAACCCTTCTCTACCAATAAAACTCATGGGTCCGCATACATCACTATTGATGATATCCAAAAAATCATTAGCCCTTTCAGTATGACCAATGGAAGAGGTTTTAGTCATTTTGCCTAATAAGCAAGACTCACATCTCTTAAATGATTCATAATTAAATGAGTTCAAAAGTCAATCTTTATGGAGCTTGGATATGCGTTTCTTATTTATATGGTCTAAACGACAATGCCGAATTTACGTAGGATTCAATTCATTTGTTTTTAGTCTTTTATTATTATTTTCAACATTATAGATAGACTGCTTTAAGTTCAAACCATACAAACCATTAAACATCTGAGCTATTGCATAACAAACATCATTCTTATATAAAACAACTATTGTTCTTGATAATGAAAGTAAAATCTTTCGTGTATAAATATGAAATGGATATACTATTTCTAGTTATGACTGAAACATAATAGATTATCAAGTTCAATTACAAGGCCAGTGGGCAAAGAAAACGATAAACTCCTACTCCATCGACAACTCTTGCTTCATTTTCAACACGTAGGTCCACCTCTTCTTTACCCAACATTCTTCTCCTTCTCAGTACCTACACATTTGTACAAATGTGAGAATCACATCCGGTATCCAATATCTAAGATGAAGGAGCAAAAAGTCTATCTCTATAACAAAAATACCTGAAACAGAAGTTACACCTCTCTTCTTTTTTTGCAGATCCTCAATATAAAGAGAACTATTTCTCCTCCAGTGCCATGTTTTCCCGTAATGGTGGAAATTTCCTTCCTTGGCCAGTCCCTTCTTATTTATTGCTTAAGACTTGGGATTAAGATAAGACTTAGATCCTATCTTTATCTTCATGGATCCTTTGACCCTGCCATTGCCTTTATGCACCATCAATATGGGGATTGCAGGCTTGAGCTTTTTTATGTTGTTCTCGATAGTTTTTAACATGCGTAGGAGCTTGGGAAGTGTCTTGCCAATTTTATTCATATTGTAATTCAAGACGAACTCTTCATAACTGTCCGACACCGATTGCTGGATCAGGTCAATAACCAACTCTTGGCCTAAGGGAAAACCCAGTCTCTCAAAGTTTTTAATGTACACAATCATCTTGAGTACATGAGTCCCTATTGTGTCACGAGCTCGAATCTTGCACAAAAACAATACCTTAAAGATGCCAAATCTCTCTTGCAGAGTCTGCCCTTGAAACATTTTCTTCAGTTGCTCGATTATTTCATAACCACTTATGGTCTTATGTTGCTTCTGAAGCTCAGAGGTCGTGGTAGCAAACATACGTCATTCAACATCTAAAGAGTCGTCTTGATACTTCTTATAAACATCTTTATCTGCTTTGAAGGTAGATTTGGTTGGCTCCTCGAGGGGATCTTCTAAGACAGAGGATGCGCTCTTGCCAGAGGACAATCCTCAGGTTCCTATACCACTCCAGAAAGTTTGTCCTGTTGAGCTTATCTTTTTCAAGTATAGCTCTCAGGTACAAGGTGTAGTGTGAAATATTTGACATGAAAATTCTGCAAGAATTATACAAAATTATTTTAGTAATATATTTCAAATTATTTTTTTATTTAATATGAACTTTTATTAAATGCTCTCACTATTTCTTCAAATTGATAACTTTTAATATCAATTCAGAGAGTTTATGCGAGCTACTATCTAGTGGACAAGATCCGTATTTCACCGCATCGTAAGTCAGCTTTGACTGATCACCCATAATATAACTATTTAGGTAGGGAACCTTTGTCAATTGCATCACTATGCAACTCTTGTGTGCCTGGTAACCATTATTTGTATTCATTTTATGGTACATGCCTACCCTATGCCTCTAGAGATTCAACCGTTGAGATTACTTAGTTAAGTTAGACCCGATGTAGACAACGAAATATCACAATTATTCGCTCGCACTCTTACCAAGATAGATTAATGCACTTTGCTTTGACACACACTTCATCGATCGAGGCAGTAAGAGTGTCGTCCATCAGATGATATCCATATACTTAATATTAGGTTTAAGGGATTTTCATGATGTTTGATTAACATTTAATTGTGATTAACACTTAATCACTGTGCATATTTTTTTTATAAAATTATGAAAATAATTACAACATTCTCATTCCAAATATATTCCAGATGCACATTAATGAAAATCATCAATAATTGATCTTTTAGGACTAGATCTGAACATTTACAACGATTTTAAATCTTCGAATTTACATGTACTGAACACAGTAAAAATCATTTCTCGTTATGGCAGTAGAAAATCTTGCCTTTCTATTCTTGTAATTTCACAAACAACACAGAGAAAGATGGTTACTGCAAAGGAATCAATTTCCGAAAAATGGAAATCGTCGCTTGGATACCACTGTTGAGTTTTCTATAAGTGTCATATCGTATGTGCACTGCAAAATTATCTTCAAGAAAATGTTAACTAAAAGTGATGGATCTTGCAAAAAGCATGATTCAAGAAATAAAACAGTAAGAATACCTGTGCAAAATCAAGTCACAATACTCAATCGGGCTTCAAGATCTGCAGATGCTTCGGTATTGGATCCAAATCCAAACTTGACTTGATCTGCGGCTGATTCAAAACCTGCGCACGATTGACTAAGTTCCAAGAATGCAGAAATAGATTTGCGCCTTCACGGGTATCCATGCTAATGCCGAGAAACACTTGCTATCGTCGAACTACAGTGGATGAAAGAAGATTGGGGTCTTTGTCTCAACGAATTGCTAGATCCATTACCGGAGAAGATGACTGATGCTTGGTTTCAGTTCGCAAAAGTGAATGCCGCCGCCGGGTCTGCTGTTTTGGACACTTCAGAAAGAGGACCGAGTGAATAGTGATTCTTACTAACCCTAGAACTGAAATTATATATTTATATATATATAATTATCAGTGAATTAGGTTCAGGTTCAAAAGGAATTAACCTAATAACAAGTGAATCAGGTTCAAGGTTTAGACACAGGAGAAAAACGGTCTCATGCCAGGTCGACCTGATGTCTAGTTGATATACACTATATCGGCTAGATGCCAAGACAACTTCTAATCGATATACACTATATCAGTTAAATGTCCAAACAACCTCTAGTCGATATACACTATATTGGCTAGATGTTCAGATAGCTTCTAGTCTACATGCACTATATCGGCTAGATGTCCAGATAGCTTCTAGTCGATATGCACTGTATCAGCTTAAGGTTCAAGTTAACGATGTTCAAATCGCCAGACCATCAAGTCGATTGACTTGAGGTCTAGTCGATAAACATTCTAGTTGAGTAAAGCCAAGTGTGCAGTCAAGTCGATATATACTATATCAACTTGATGTCCAGACGATACTGTCTAGTCGACACAGACATAATCTTGTCGACACAGACATAGTCTTGTCGACACAGACATAGTCTAGTCGACATTGTCTAGTTGACATAAACAATCAAGTCGACATGCACTATGTCGACATGAGTTCTAGCCAATATCACTACATCGACATGTAGTCTAATCGACACAGACTTTCTATTACTCAATCCAAGCTTGGCTCTCTACTCATATCCTATATAAGTCGAGCCACCTCGATCATATATCCAATTTCTCATACGTTATTATGTGCGGTCCCATAAACTCTTATTATGTTGACATCGAGACTAACTTTTTGATTACTTCTAGATCACATAAGACTCCAACGGTCTCCCACTTAATCTAGAACGTATCAACTATAGTCTCACAAGCAATGAGTGACATATAACAATGCATCACTGCTACCCAAGTAACACAAGAGTTCTTAACTCAATGAACCTATCTGTGACCAATGTATCAATGCTGTCATGTCCCTTAAATCCAGATTGAACTTGAGATATGAAGCATGTCCCTTTCTTAATAATTTAGTCTCTGTTTCATCTCAACAATGTCGTCATTGCTCTCTGTTGCTAAATTTTCTGCAACAACTATTGCTGATTTTTAATAAAAAGACTTTCTAGAGGTTTTTGAAATACCTGATGCAATCAAATTGGGAAAACTACATCCCTTTTTCTCCTGCCAAGACCATATTCTTCACTACAAGGATTAAATAAATAATCAATATTCTTTGGTGTTCTTCAAAGGTATATCTATCGCCTTATAATATATACATATATATATATATATCTATACTATCTTAAAAAGATATATCAAGGCCTGCAAATAGCGTGAGTTCATAAATACTTCAAAATCTCTCAACCATTGATTCAACATTGCTGGACAATCCTGTCCACCGGATCTCAACGAATGCCTTATAAAACCTAGAAATAACCCTAAGCCCGCTGCACCCGCACTCCTTCCTCCTTTGCAGTCACGGCGGAACATCTTCCTCTGCATCGAAAACCATTCCCGCGCCATTCCCGCACTTCACGCCGTTCTTCTCCTTCCTCTCCACGGCGGAACTCCTTCTCCCCGACGGTGAAGGAGAAACCCCACCGTCCTCGACACTACATCTCCAGCACGGCTTCCTCCTTCCCACATGCAGACTTCTTCTCTGTCGCGCACTTCCTCCGACTGGTGCTTTCGACCTCTTCAGGAGCCATCCTACCGCCGCCGAACTCTACAGCCAACCTTCCCTCAGCCGACGACCTCCACGGCCATGTTCTTCGCGCCAGTCGCCGCTCCGGAGAAAGAAACTCAGAATCGTTGTGAGTAGCCTTCTTCTTCTCCCCCTCGATCTCTTATTTCTCAAGCATATTTCGACTTCGATTTCCCGTTCAGAATTAGTTGTACCTTTCGTAAGCATATTTCGGTTTAGGGATTCCGATGTACGCCTTCAGATTTAGGGATATACATATACAGATTTTTACTTTTGGTTTTTCATTTCCATTTTCTCATTCTCTTGATTTCATTCCATTTTTTATTTGATTTCGTTGTTGATTTCCAATATTTCTTCATTTTGTTTTCGATTCAGATCCAGGGATCTATGATTTTGGGATCTATGATTTCGATTCAACTTTTGATTTACATCTCAAATTGTTAGGATTCACTCTCCTATTTTCCTGATTTAATTGAGTCAATGATTTCATTTCAAATTTCCTATTTTTGATTTCGTCTCTGATTCTCTGTTTTCGATTCCGTTCTCCATTTACATCAAGCGATTTCTGATTTCATTTTAATCTACTATGCAGCATAGAACGATACACAGAAATTTTTCAAAAACAAAATCTGAAAAGGTATGTTACACATTTTTTGAAATTATAAATTTCCTATTTTTGATTTCGTCTCTGTTTCTCTGTTTTTGATTCCGTTCTCCATTTACATCAAGGGATTTCTGATTTCATTTTAATCTACTATGCAGCATTGAACGATACACAGAAAGTTTTCAAAAACGAAATCTGAAAAGGTATGTTACACATTTTTTTCAATTATATAGTTCTCAAAATTTTGATGTTACTCATGACAATTCGTAATTGCATCATGAAAATGTTTGATTTCTTCTTACTGTTGGTTACCTACTACAGATCTAGGAATTTATTCCGCATTTCGCATTACAGTACAATATCTATTCCGATGCATACTACACATGTCAATGTTCTCCGATGATATAGGTTTAAGACCCGAGTGCGATTGGATATATTGTTTTACCAATTTGTCCGGATAGAGGATAATTAGTTTTTGTTCACTTTCTCCTCATGCATACTACACATGTCAATGTTCTCACGATGCATACTATCATTTTTTTAACTTATTGGACATGTCTCCTCTTCCTCTTATTGAACTTTTTGCACCATTAGGTTATGTGCTAGGGATCAACATGTTTTTGTTCTTGCTGCTTTACTGTTAGTGTTACTTATTGGACGTGTATCCTCTTCCTCTTATTGCATATTCAATTTCAACATCAAAATAGTACTGCATCAATTCCTACAACCGCTCTTTTTCTAACACCAAAGGTCATTGGGTCTGATCATGCTTGAGATAAAAAGAGATTAGCCAAAGTAATATTTTTTTTATTGTTATTGTTAGATTAGCCAAAGTATATATAACATTGGGTCTGATCATGCTTGAGATAAAAATATTTATAATAGTCACATTCTATTTCTTTATTGATTCTTGATTTTTGTAAATCATTAAACAAAAAAGTGCTCTTTGTTGATTCTTGATTTCAAAAGTCCTTCAGCGTGTCAACAATGAATCAAAACAATGCCATCAACGCAAGCGAACATCAACATCAACCGCTACACTACATTACAGAACATGAACCAGCGGTGGAAGATGGGACAATCGAGACAACTGCCATCACCCTCAATCAAGGCAATCATAACTCAGAGAACAATGCAATGCCAGCTTCATATGAAACAGCCGTTGCGGAACCGTCAACTCCAACTTTAACAACAATTACATATGGTATTACATTGTTCATCTTTACTCAAACATACAAACACAAACTTATTGCAATATAATTAGAATTGTGTTGGTTCTAATGTCGTTCATAACAAAAAAAACAGAAAGTGACATTTATGTCGATAATGCAACCTCCTTACAACCTAGAGCAATGCGGAGGAGAGGGAGACCACCAATTGCACGAGAAACAACCACTGCGGCACCACGACAAGCACGACCCAGAGGAAGGCCACCAATATACACATCAACTCAACACTGACGAGAAGCAATTAATGCCCGACAACAGGAAAATCGTCGTGCTCGACAACGCAACCCTGCCACATCTGAAATCCAAAATGACGCTGCAATCATAACAGACATTGATGAAGAAATGCAACTTGAGGATGATCAAAACACAATTCACGGTAGAACTCTATCGACACACAAGCAAATAAACATTACAAGTAAAAACATTAATAACACTTAGTGTCACTAAAATCTAAGTATTATCACACAGTAAATGTGCCTAATCAAGCATCAACTCACCATTTGAGTGCAAGAAACTGCTATCCGGCAATAAATGTGTCTCCACTACCTCTCTGTTCACCTACAACTTGCCGTCATTGTCAAGCTAAACTTTTTCACAATGAGTCCACGACACTATGTTGCAAAGGAGGATTGGTAGATGTAACAGATATTCCAGTACCACTCGAGCTTTTAGAACTGTTTACATCACAAACTACAGCAGGACGTAATTTCAGACAGAATATACGTTCATACAACCATGTATTCTCATTCACCTCAATGGGAGTGACATTTGACGAAAGTATGCCGGCATTCAATCAGGGTATCTACACTTTTAGAGCACACGGTGCAATATATCATAGAATTGGCTCTCTTTTACCAGAATACGGTAGTAGACCACGTTTCTTGCAAATGTTCATTTAAGATACAGAGCACGAAATTGAAAATAGGTTGAATGAGAGTCCAGGCCTCGCTCTACAGACACTTGAAAAAATCTCTACCTTACTGGATGCGGTAAATCCATTTGTCCAGACCTTACGGCAATTAGCAAGACACTCAGATCTCCACCAATGCAGACTTTTGATTAAAGAAAGATCTTCAATAGAGCGTCAATACTCCCTTCCAACAGCATCACATGTTGCAGCCATATTAGTTGACGCAGATGATTTTATTGAGGCAAATGATAGAGACATAATTGTAGAGACATATTCTAGAGAACTATTGCCGGTAAAAGAATATTGTTCTACGACCCTCTACAATATCCTCTGCTATTTCCACACGGCTCATATGGATGGCGTGGCGACGAACAATTGCATCGTGCAGAACGAACAAGCTGCTGTGACAACTATTCCTACCAACTACAGGTACTTCAACAGTTTCACTCAATTTAGCATAACATAATATTACAGGTGAATCTTTACTAAATTATAGTATCTACATATAGATTCGTGCAAACCGGAATTCCGTACTTCACTACGCAGGTCGTCTACTACAACAGTACATCGTCGATATGTACATAAAAGTTGAAACCCAGAAACTACGGTGGATTAGATCGCACCAAAGCGATGTCAGAGCCGAGCTATACCAAGGATTGCAGAATTGCTTGCAAAGCGGTGAAACTAACGCAGGTACTTACATTCACCATCGTTTTCTAAACATATATAACAAAAACAAGTTTACCTTCTTCCGTAAGTGTTAATCTTACCTCATTACAGGTAATGTCGGTCGTAGGACAATTTTGCCGTCTTCTTTTATTGGAAGTCCAAGAGATATGTTCCAGAGATATCAAAACGTTATGGCTGAACTTTTGGAAGGCCGGACATTTTTTTAACGATGACTTGCAATCCTTCGTGGCCAGAGATAACAAACGAGCTTTATCCAGGACAAACAGCGCAAAATCGACCTGATTTAATCTCAAGAATATTTCAAGCAAAATTGCAATGTCTAAAGGACGACATCTTCCATAAGGGCGTCCTGGGTAGAGTTGTGGCACACGTTCACGTGGTAGAATTTCAAAAAAGAAGTCTTCCACACGCACATATGTTATTTATTTTCAATGACCAAGATAAGCTAAGTAGTCCTGATGATTACGACTGCGTTGTCAGAGCTGAAATTCCAATACAAACAGAAGAACCAGATTTACACAATGCAGTTCTTAGACATATGTTGCACGGGCCATGCGGACGTTTACGACCAAATGCGCAGTGCATGAAAAATAATGTATGCAAAAAAGGGTATCCAAAACCTTTCGTGGCAGCCACAACACACGGTTTGGATTCATACCCACTCTACCGTTGTCGTGATGACAACAGAGAAATTCCTCTTAGGAGAGATGGGGACTTTAGGCCTGACAATGGTTGGGTAGTTCTGTACAACCCATATCTTCTACTAAAATACGACTGCCACATCAATGTGGAAATTTGCAACAGCATTAAGAGTATTAAATATTTGTACAAGTACGTGTACAAAGGTCCTGATTGGGTTGCATTCGAGGTGCGCCCGGGGCCGAACTATGACGAAGTAAGTAAATACGTCGACGGCCGTTGGATTTGTGCACCTGAGGCATCGTGGAAGCTTTTCAAGTTCCATATGTACCAAACATTCCCTTCTGTAGTCCGATTGCAAATACATCTGCCAGATCTACAACAGGTCCAATTTCGAAGCAATCAATCAATTTCCGATGTGCTAGCTAACGAACGGAATTCACGAACAATGCTGACAGAGTTCTTCGAGACATACAACAATGGATTAGAAACCGTTCATTACTTATATGTTGAGTTTGCAAAACATTATAGGTGGCTAACACCTGCGCGAAAATGGATAAGAAGAGTTCGGAATCGGACAGTAGTAGGACGTATGTACGCTGTATCGCCAACCGAGGGGGAGCGCTTCTATTTACGTCTTCTACTTAATCATATTCCAGCGCCGACATCGTTTAATTATCTATATACTGTTCATGGTGTTCGTTACACAACTTTTAAAGAAGCTGCTGAGAAACGAGGTCTACACGAAGAAGACAATAGCATCAGACACTGCCTAGCGGAAGCCAGAAGTTTTACAATGCCATCAGCACTGCGAAGATTATTTGCCATAATTTTATTGTACTGCCAACCGACCGGAGTAAGGACCCTATGGGATGAAAACCATGTTGCGATGATCGAAGATTACGGTAGCACAAGCACTGTAAATAATGAATTCTTAATAAACAGATTACTGTGCGAGTTAAACATAATCTTTGAGCAATATAACAAAAGCACAAAAGATTTCGACTTGCCAAGATTGAGTGAGGGCATACAATACACGGAAGACCTACCAGGTTTAATTGATAGTGAACTATCAATTCCTATATCAATAGTGGACCTAAATTCAACATCGCTACTAAATTATGGACAACAGATAGCGTTCAACACTATATGCACTTGCATAAGAGAAGGAAATGGAGGTATTTTCTTCGTTGACGGCCCTGGTGGAACTGGTAAAACATTCCTCTATCGAACTATACTGGCAACTTTCCGCAACGAAGGGCGTATTATTATAGCAACTGCAACATCCGGAATAGCAGCAAATTTACTCCCAGGCGGATGCACAGCTCACTCTAGGTTCAAAATACCGATAAAAATAGATAATGTATTAAACTGTGGCATCAGTAAACAATCTGATCTTCGAAAATTGATTGAACTTTCATCCGCAATCATTTGGGACGAGACACCCATGGCCAACAGGAAAACATTCGAAATTTTAGACCGTACATTGCAAGATGTATTAGAAATAAACAAGCCTTTCGGTGGGAAGGTTCTTATCATGGGAGGAGATTTCAGGCAAGTAATGCCCGTTGTTGTGAATGACACGAGATTGGAAATAATTCGCTCAAGCATCGTTGAGTCTCACTTATGGGCAGGTGTCAAGTTACTTATATTAAAAGAAAATATGATGAGAGCACGCAATGACATGAAATTTGCAGATTTCTTGCTAAGGGTCGGAAATGGGGTGGAGCCAACAATAGAAGACGACATGATTCGCCTTCTTGATTCAATTGTTATGCCTTGGGAAGGAGAGCAATCAATTAATGACTTGATAAATTTTGTTTTTCCCAGTATGCAAACTTACAATGTCAACAGTACTGATGCCGAGTATATGGCAACAAGAGCTCTAATCACTCCATTAAATGAAGATGTTAACAAGTTAAATGAAATATGCATGGAAACGTTCCCGGGGGATAGCACAACTTACTACTCTTTCGACTCAGTTTCGGATGATGATCATAACTTATATCTACCGGAATTTTTAAACTCTATTAGTCCAGGTAATCTACCAACACACAAGCTAACACTGAAGCGTGGCTGTCCAATTATGCTTCTCCGAAATATAGATCCCAAAATTGGATTGTGCAACGGCACACGGCTAATTTGTCGCAGATTTGGAAAAATATCATTGAAGCAACTATATTGGTAGGCCATTTCAAGGGCCTCAGAGTGTTCATTCCACGCATACCGCTAAAAAGTGCAGAAGATTACAAAATGCCATTCGAACTAATAAGGAAGCAATTTCCAATCAGACTGAGTTTCACATTAACAATTAACAAGTCTCAGGGGCAGACAATTGGAAATGTCGGAATTTATCTTCCAAATCACGTCTTCAGTCATGGCCAGTTGTATGTTGCTTTATCAAGAGGGGTATCAGCCCAATCCACAAGAGTTTTGGTCAAAAACTGTGTTATTGAAGGTCATGCAGGTGTGTTCACGAAAAATGTGGTATTCAAGGAGATTTTTGAACGGGTCGACCCGACGACAACAATAAGGTATGACATCGACTCCAACCACGGAACTGTTTAGTTCATTCCATTACATGCAGTGAAAAATTTTTTCTACAATTTGTATGTTATAAAAAAAATTATTTGTTTTTCAGGTGATTAAAATTGAAAAGAAGAAGATTACTGAGAAAAGACAGGGACTGCAGAATTCGACTGAAGGACTATGCAAAGGCAAATAGGGGCAATGACATGCAAATATAAACAAATGAATGTTGAAGAAAAAGGAGGGCGACGTGACAATTGAAATAAACATGAGTCGATGTCTTATAATTGTTTAGTTGTTATCGTTTGATAAAACGAGTTTACAAAAATTTAAGAAATGTTCTGAATTTCACACATTTATACATCTTTGTAATGTTTTACTTACAAATCTGAACTTTTAAAATACATGAAATTATCTCTTTTACGTCAAGTGTCACCCCCAAAACAAATGTCGTCGCCACAACAAATGTCACCCCACGACAAAAGTCGTCCCCACGACAAATGACGCCCCCATGATAATTGTCGCCCCCACGACAAAATGCCCCACCCACGACAAATGTCCCACCCACGACAAATGCCCCACCCACGACAAATGTCACACCCACTGCACATGCCGTCCCCACAACAAATGCCGCATCTACGACACATGTAGCCCCTACGACAAATGACGTTCCCACGACATATGTCGTGGTCACAACATATGTCTCCCCCACGACATATGTCGCACCCACGACAAATGCCCGGAGCACGACATCAATGGTCTGGTACTGTGGCGCATAGCCATCGGGCCAGAGGCCCGTGCCTGTCACTCGTGGGTGCGACATATGTCGTGGGAGAGACATATGTTGTGACCACGACATATGTCGTGGGAACGTCATTTGTCGTAGGGGCTACATGTGTCGTAGATGCGGCATTTGTTGTGGGGACGGCATGTGCAGTGGGTGTGACATTTGTCGTGGGTGGGGCATTTGTCGTGGGTGGGACATTTGTCGTGGGTGGGGCATTTTGTCGTGGGGGCGACAATTATCATGGGGGCGTCATTTGTCGTGGGGACGACTTTTGTCGTGGGGTGACATTTGTTGTGGCGACGACATTTGTTTTGGGGGTGACACTTGACGTAAAAGAGATAATTTCATGTATTTTAAAAGTTCAGATTTGTAAGTAAAACATTACAAAGATGTATAAATGTGTGAAATTCAGAACATTTCTTAAATTTTTGTAAACTCGTTTTATCAAACGATAACAACTAAACAATTATAAGACATCGACTCATGTTTATTTCAATTGTCACGTCGCCCTCCTTTTTCTTCAACATTCATTTGTTTATATTTGCATGCCATTGCCCCTATTTGCCTTTGCATAGTCCTTCAGTCGAATTCTGCAGTCCCTGTCTTTTCTCAGTAATCTTCTTCTTTTCAATTTTAATCACCTGAAAAACAAATAATTTTTTTTATAACATACAAATTGTAGAAAATTTTTTTCACTGCATGTAATGGAATGAACTAAACAGTTCCGTGGTTGGAGTCGATGTCATACCTTATTGTTGTCGTCGGGTCGACCCGTTCAAAAATCTCCTTGAATACCACATTTTTCGTGAACACACCTGCATGACCTTCAATAACACAGTTTTTGACCAAAACTCTTGTGGATTGGGCTGATACCCCTCTTGATAAAGCAACATACAACTGGCCATGACTGAAGACGTGATTTGGAAGATAAATTCCGACATTTTCAATTGTCTGCCCCTGAGACTTGTTAATTGTTAATGCGAAACTCAGTCTGACTGGAAATTGCTTCCTTATTAGTTCGAATGGCATTTTGTAATCTTCTGCACTTCTTAACGGTATGCGTGGAATGAACACTCTGAGGCCCTTGAAATGGCCTACCAATATAGTTGCTTCAATGATATTTTTCCAAATCTGCGACAAATTAGCCGTGTGCCGTTGCACAATCCAATTTTGGGATCTATATTTCGGAGAAGCATAATTGGACAGCCACGCTTCAGTGTTAGCTTGTGTGTTGATAGATTACCTGGACTAATAGAGTTTAAAAATTCCGGTAGATATAAGTTATGATCATCATCCGAAACTGAGTCGAAAGAGTAGTAAGTTGTGCTATCCCCCGGGAACGTTTCCATGCATATTTCATTTAACTTGTTAACATCTTCATTTAATGGAGTGATTAGAGCTCTTGTTGCCATATACTCGGCATCAGTACTGTTGACATTGTAAGTTTGCATACTGGGAAAAATAAAATTTATTAAGTCATTAATTGATTGCTCTCCTTCCCAAGGCATAATAATTGAATCAAGAAGGCGAATCATGTCGTCTTCTATTGTTGGCTCCACCCCATTTCCGACCCTTAGCAAGAAATCTGCAAATTTCAGGTCATTGCGTGCTCTCATATTTTCTTTTAATATAAGTAACTTGACACCTGCCCATAAGTGAGACTCAACGATGCTTGAGCGAATTATTTCCAATCTCGTGCCATTCACAACAACGGGCATTACTTGCCTGAAATCTCCTCCCATGATAAGAACCTTCCCACCGAAAGGCTTGTTTATTTCTAATACATCTTGCAATGTACGGTCTAAAATTTCGAATGTTTTCCTGTTGGCCATGGGTGTCTCGTCCCAAATGATTGCGGATGAAAGTTCAATCAATTTTCGAAGATCAGATTGTTTACTGATGCCACAATTTAATACATTATCTATTTTTATCGGTATTTTGAACCTAGAGTGAGCTGTGCATCCGCCTGGGAGTAAATTTGCTGCTATTCCGGATGTTGCAGTTGCTATAATAATACGCCCTTCGTTGCGGAAAGTTGCCAGTATAGTTCGATAGAGGAATGTTTTACCAGTTCCACCAGGGCCGTCAACGAAGAAAATACCTCCATTTCCTTCTCTTATGCAAGTGCATATAGTGTTGAACGCTATCTGTTGTCCATAATTTAGTAGCGATGTTGAATTTAGGTCCACTATTGATATAGGAATTGATAGTTCACTATCAATTAAACCTGGTAGGTCTTCCGTGTATTGTATGCCCTCACTCAATCTTGGCAAGTCGAAATCTTTTGTGCTTTTGTTATATTGCTCAAAGATTATGTTTAACTCGCACAGTAATTTGTTTATTAAGAATTCATTATTTACAGTGCTTGTGCTACCGTAATCTTCGATCATCGCAACATGGTTTTCATCCCATAGGGTCCTTACCACGGTCGGTTGGCAGTACAATAAAATTGTGGCAAATAATCTTCGCAGTGCTGATGGCATTGTAAAACTTCTGGCTTCCGCTAGGCAGTGTCTGATGCTATTGTCTTCTTCGTGTAGACCTCGTTTCTCAGCAGCTTCTTTAAAAGTTGTGTAACGAACACCATGAACAGTATATAGATAATTAAACGATGTCGGCGCTGGAATATGATTAAGTAGAAGACGTAAATAGAAGCGCTCCCCCTCGGTTGGCGATACAGCGTACATACGTCCTACTACTGTCCGATTCCGAACTCTTCTTATCCATTTTCGCGCAGGTGTTAGCCACCTATAATGTTTTGCAAACTCAACATATAAGTAATGAACGGTTTCTAATCCATTGTTGTATGTCTCGAAGAACTCTGTCAGCATTGTTCGTGAATTCCGTTCGTTAGCTAGCACATCGGAAATTGATTGATTGCTTCGAAATTGGACCTGTTGTAGATCTGACAGATGTATTTGCAATCGGACTACAGAAGGGAATGTTTGGTACATATGGAACTTGAAAAGCTTCCACGATGCCTCAGGTGCACAAATCCAACGGCCGTCGACGTATTTACTTACTTCGTCATAGTTCGGCCCCGGGCGCACCTCGAATGCAACCCAATCAGGACCTTTGTACACGTACTTGTACAAATATTTAATACTCTTAATGCTGTTGCAAATTTCCACATTGATGTGACAGTCGTATTTTAGTAGAAGATATGGGTTGTACAGAACTACCCAACCATTGTCAGGCCTAAAGTCCCCATCTCTCCTAAGAGGAATTTCTCTGTTGTCATCACGACAACGGTAGAGTGAGTATGAATCCAAACCGTGTGTTGTGGCTGCCACGAAAGGTTTTGGATACCCTTTTTTGCATACATTATTTTTCATGCACTGCGCATTTGGTCGTAAACGTCCGCATGGCCCGTGCAACATATGTCTAAGAACTGCATTGTGTAAATCTGGTTCTTCTGTTTGTATTGGAATTTCAGCTCTGACAACGCAGTCGTAATCATCAGGACTACTTAGCTTATCTTGGTCATTGAAAATAAATAACATATGTGCGTGTGGAAGACCTCTTTTTTGAAATTCTACCACGTGAACGTGTGCCACAACTCTACCCAGGACGCCCTTATGGAAGATGTCGTCCTTTAGACATTGCAATTTTGCTTGAAATATTCTTGAGATTAAATCAGGTCGATCTTGCGCTGTTTGTCCTGGATAAAGCTCGTTTGTTATCTCTGGCCACGAAGGATTGCAAGTCATCGTTAAAAAAATGTCCGGCCTTCCAAAAGTTCGTACAACTGCCATAACGTTTTGATATCTCTGGAACATATCTCTTGGACTTCCAATAAAAGAAGACGGCAAAATTGTCCTACGACCGACATTACCTGTAATGAGGTAAGATTAACACTTACGGAAGAAGGTAAACTTGTTTTTGTTATATATGTTTAGAAAACGATGGTGAATGTAAGTACCTGCGTTAGTTTCACCGCTTTGCAAGCAATCCTGCAATCCTTGGTATAGCTCGGCTCTGACATCGCTTTGGTGCGATCTAATCCACCGTAGTTTCTGGGTTTCAACTTTTATGTACATATCGACGATGTACTGTTGTAGTATACGACCTGCGTAGTGAAGTACGGAATTCCGGTTTGCACGAATCTATATGTAGATACTATAATTTAGTAAAGATTCACCTGTAATATTATGTTATGCTAAATTGAGTGAAACTGTTGAAGTACCTGTAGTTGGTAGGAATAGTTGTCACAGCAGCTTGTTCGTTCTGCACGATGCAATTGTTCGTCGCCACGCCATCCATATGAGCCATGTGGAAATAACAGAGGATATTGTAAAGGGTCGTAGAACCCCGAATATTCTTTTACCGGCAATAGTTCTCCAGAATATGTCTCTACAATTATGTCTCTATCATTTGCCTCAATAAAATCATCTGCGTCAACTAATATGGCTGCAACCTGTGATGCTGTTGGAAGGGAGTATTGACGCTCTATTGAAGATCTTTCTTTAATCAAAAGTCTGCATTGGTGGAGATCTAAGTGTCTTGCTAATTGCCGTAAGGTCTGGACAAATGGATTTACCGCATCCAGTAAGGTAGAGATTTTTTCAAGTGTCTGTAGAGCGAGTCCTGGACTCTCATTCAACCTATTTTCCATTTCGTGCTCTGTATCTTAAATGAACATTTGCAAGAAACGTGGTCTACTACCGTATTCTGGTAAAAGAGAGCCAATTCTATGATATATTGCACCGTGTGCTCTAAACGTGTAGATACCCTGATTGAATGCCGGCATACTTTCGTCAAATGTCACTCCCATTGAGGTGAATGAGAATACATGGTTGTATGAACGTATATTCTGTCTGAAATTACGTCCTGCTGTAGTTTGTGATGTAAACAGTTCTAAAAGCTCGAGTGATACTGGAATATCTGGTACATCTACCAATCCTCCTTTGCAACATAGTGTCGTGGACTCATTGTGAAAAAGTTTAGCTTGACAATGACGGCAAGTTGTAGGTGAACAGAGAGGTAGTGGAGACACATTTATTGCCGGATAGCAGTTTCTTGCACTCAAATGACGAGTTGATCCTTGATTAGGCACATTTACTGTGTGATAATACTTAAATTTTAGTGACACTAAGTGTTATTAATGTTTTTACTTGTAATGTTTATTTGCTTGTGTGTCGATAGAGTTCTACCGTGAATTGTGTTTTGATCATCCTCAAGTTGCATTTCTTCATCAATGTCTGTTATGATTGCAGCGTCATTTTGGATTTCAGATGTGGCAGGGTTGCGTTGTCGAGCACGACGATTTTCCTGTTGTCGGGCATTAATTGCTTCTCGTCGGTGTTGAGTTGATGTGTATATTGGTGGCCTTCCTCTGGGTCGTGCTTGTCGTGGTGCCGCAGTGGTTGTTTCTCGTGCAATTGGTGGTCTCCCTCTCCTCCGCATTGCTCTAGGTTGTAAGGAGGTTGCATTATCGACATAAATGTCACTTTCTGTTTTTTTTTGTTATGAACGACATTAGAACCAACACAATTCTAATTATATTGCAATAAGTTTGTGTTTGTATGTTTGAGTAAAGATGAACAATGTAATACCATATGTAATTGTTGTTAAAGTTGGAGTTGACGGTTCCGCAACGGCTGTTTCATATGAAGCTGGCGTTGCATTGTTCTCTGAGTTATGATTGCCTTGATTGAGGGTGATGGCAGTTGTCTCGATTGTCCCATCTTCCACCGCTGGTTCATGTTCTGTAATGTAGTGTAGCGGTTGATGTTGATGTTCGCTTGCGTTGATGGCATTGTTTTGATTCATTGTTGACACGCTGAAGGACTTTTGAAATCAAGAATCAACAAAGAGCACTTTTTTGTTTAATGATTTACAAAAATCAAGAATCAATAAAGAAATAGAATGTGACTATTATAAATATTTTTATCTCAAGCATGATCAGACCCAATGTTATATATACTTTGGCTAATCTAACAATAACAATAAAAAAAATATTACTTTGGCTAATCTCTTTTTATCTCAAGCATGATCAGACCCAATGACCTTTGGTGTTAGAAAAAGAGCGGTTGTAGGAATTGATGCAGTACTATTTTGATGTTGAAATTGAATATGCAATAAGAGGAAGAGGATACACGTCCAATAAGTAACACTAACAGTAAAGCAGCAAGAACAAAAACATGTTGATCCCTAGCACATAACCTAATGGTGCAAAAAGTTCAATAAGAGGAAGAGGAGACATGTCCAATAAGTTAAAAAAATGATAGTATGCATCGTGAGAACATTGACATGTGTAGTATGCATGAGGAGAAAGTGAACAAAAACTAATTATCCTCTATCCGGACAAATTGGTAAAACAATATATCCAATCGCACTCGGGTCTTAAACCTATATCATCGGAGAACATTGACATGTGTAGTATGCATCGGAATAGATATTGTACTGTAATGCGAAATGCGGAATAAATTCCTAGATCTGTAGTAGGTAACCAACAGTAAGAAGAAATCAAACATTTTCATGATGCAATTACGAATTGTCATGAGTAACATCAAAAATTTTGAGAACTATATAATTGAAAAAAATGTGTAACATACCTTTTCAGATTTCGTTTTTGAAAAATTTCTGTGTATCGTTCAATGCTGCATAGTAGATTAAAATGAAATCAGAAATCCCTTGATGTAAATGGAGAACAGAATCGAAAACAGAGAAACAGAGACGAAATCAAAAATAGGAAATTTATAATTTCAAAAAATGTGTAACATACCTTTTCAGATTTTGTTTTTGAAAAATTTCTGTGTATCGTTCTATGCTGCATAGTAGATTAAAATGAAATCAGAAATCGCTTGATGTAAATGGAGAACGGAATCGAAAACAGAGAATCAGAGACGAAATCAAAAATAGGAAATTTGAAATGAAATCATTGACTCAATTAAATCAGGAAAATAGGAGAGTGAATCCTAACAATTTGAGATGTAAATCAAAAGTTGAATCGAAATCATAGATCCCAAAATCATAGATCCCTGGATCTGAATCGAAAACAAAATGAAGAAATATTGGAAATCAACAACGAAATCAAATAAAAAATGGAATGAAATCAAGAGAATGAGAAAATGGAAATGAAAAACCAAAAGTAAAAATCTGTATATGTATATCCCTAAATCTGAAGGCGTACATCGTAATTCCTAAACCGAAATATGCTTACGAAAGGTACAACTAATTCTGAACGGGAAATCGAAGTCGAAATATGCTTGAGAAATAAGAGATCGAGGGGGAGAAGAAGAAGGCTACTCACAGCGATTCTGAGTTTCTTTCTCCGGAGCGGCGACTGGCGCGAAGAACATGGCCGTGGAGGTCGTCGGCTGAGGGAAGGTTGGCTGTAGAGTTCGGCGGCGGTAGGATGGCTCCTGAAGAGGTCGAATGCACCAGTCGGAGGAAGTGCGCGACAGAGAAGAAGTCTGCACGTGGGAAGGAGGAAGCCGTGCTGGAGATGTAGTGTCGAGGACGGTGGGGTTTCTCCTTCACCGTCGGGGAGAAGGAGTTCCGCCGTGGAGAGGAAGGAGAAGAACGGCGTGAAGTGCGGGAATGGCGCGGGAATGGTTTTCGATGCAGAGGAAGATGTTCCGCCGTGACTGCAAAGGAGGAAGGAGTGCGGGTGCAGCGGGCTTAGGGTTATTTCTAGGTTTTATAAGGCATTCGTTGAGATCCGGTGGACAGGATTGTCCAGCAATGTTGAATCAATGGTTGAGAGATTTTGAAGTATTTATGAACTCACGCTATTTGCAGGCCTTGATATATCTTTTTAAGATAATATAGATATATATATATATATCTATCTGTGTGTAGAAAATCTCAAATTTGTATATACTTTCTCAATGATCAAATACAAGGTATGAATACACATTTATAGGAGGGAGAAAGAGAGGAGAATTCTATACATGATGTGGGACTAAAGAGGAGAAAACAAGAAAACTAAATAAACGGGCTCCAATATGAGCCTCTTTACATGAGCTTTTCCAACACTCCCCTGCAAGCTGGCGCGTACAAGTCATAGACACCAAGCTTGGACAGGAACTGATAAAACAAGGTACTTGGTAGGGCCTTTGTGAGGATATCAGCTACTTGTTCAGTACCCGGAACATGCTTTAATTCTATCTTTTTCATTTGAACTTTCTCCCGGATAAAGTGACAGTCCACTTCAATATGTTTCGTTCTTTCATGGAAGACAAGATTCTTTGCTATGTGTATAGCCGCTTGGCTATCGCATAATATGATGGCAGGTGAGGGAAGTTTAACTCCTAGATCAACAAGGAGACTTTCAAGCCATGTAAGCTCAGAGACAACTGATGCCATCGATCTGTATTCTGCTTCAGCTGAGGATCGAGCAATCACAGCTTGTTTCTTACTCCGCAAGGTAACAAGATGCCCTCCAAAATCGGTACAAAAGCCACTGGTTGACCGCCGATCATCCAAGGAGCCAGCATAATCTGCATCAGAATACGCAACCAATGTTGGAGTAGATGATGAGATTTTGTATACAACCCTTGACCCGAAGCTGTTTTAAGATATCTTAGGATTCACTCAACGTCTTGATGGTGAGATATTCGAGGGATATGCATAAACCGGCTGACCACCCCAACAACAAAAAATATATCCGATCTTGTGACCGTTAAGTAGATCAATTTCCCAACAAGACGTCGATAATATTCCGGATTTTGGAGAGAAAGATCAGTATCGGACGCATGTGCACACAACTTATGATTTGCATCCATTGGAGTAGTACCGGGCTTGCATCCAGAGTAGCCAACATCTTGTAGGAGATCCAGACAGTACTTCCGTTGGGAGAGGACAAGTCCATCCGGACGTCCGGATGCCCCAGATCTTTTGTCTAAAAACAGAGCTAAGGTGCTGTTTGATCGCTTGGATTCCCTTTGAGTCGTCTCCAGTGATTAAGATGTCGTCAACATAAACTAACAGAAGAACCGTTCCTGTTTTCTGATGATGAGTGAATAGAGAGAAGTCTGCCGAGCTTCGAGTAAAGCCAACTTCCAGAATCGCCTTACTAAACTTGTCGAATCATGCCCGAGGGGATTGTTTGAGACCATAGATGGACTTCTTCAGATGACACACTCGAGACTCCCCCGTGGTCTCAAACCCGAGAGTTTGCTGCATGTAGATTGTTTCCTGGAGATCGCCGCTCATAAACGCAATTTTGATGTCCAGTTGATGTAAGGGCCATTGACGATGCACAACCACGGAGTGGACATGAACGATGTTGAGTTTGGCAACGAGAGAGAATGTCTCCTCATAATCGAGACCGTGCTGTTGGGTGAATCCACGAGCCAGCAGGCGGGCCTTCAGACGATCAATTATCCCATCAGGAGTATGTTTGATGACAAAGACCCATTTACACCCAACAGGTGTCTGCCCGGGAGATAAAGGGACTACGTGCCAGTTCTGGTTAGCCCAGAGAGCAGTCATTTCTTCTTCCATGGCCGCCCGCCGGCCAGGATGTTTGAGAGCCTCCTGCACAGAGTTGGGTACATAAATAGAGGATAATGAAGTGACAAAAGTTTGAAGTCGTGGGGATATGCGATGTAGGGATACATAATTCGCCATGAGATGAGCGGTTGATTCTGGTGCCGGATCAACAGGACGTGGAGCGTCAGAGGTCGAAGCCGACTGCATTGGGGCAACAGAGCTAGGTTGGCGACGAATGTAAACACGTATAATAGGTGGCTTGGAAGTAGTGGGAGGCTGGGTAGGAATGTGTGGTGGGGGAGTGGTAACAGGAATGAGAGGACGTATGATAGGTGGTGGTAGAGGTGTAGGGTCTGGAGCAGAGAAGAAGGGAAGATCCTCCCGAAAGATAACATCAGCAGAAACAGTTACATTGCCGGTAGTAAGAGAATAGCAGACGTATCCTTTCTATGTTCATGAGTAGTTAACAACGATTTGTTTGGCCGCTTGGGGATCCAACTTGTCCACGGATGGATCAAGAATGTAAACATAGCAGGTGCACCCAAAGATGCGGGGTATGAGAGAGAATGCCGTAGTAGAAGGGAACACGAAGCTGAACAGAGTGACATTGTGGAATATGGAGGACGGAAGACGGTTAATCAGATAGCAGACTGTTGAGAGGGCAAAGTTTCAATAAGGTTTGAGAACCTGCATTTGAAGCATGAGAGAGCGAGCAACATTGAGAAGATGAAAGTTCTTATGTTCGGCTACGCCATTTTGTTGAGGGGTATAAGAATATGATGTTTGGTGAAGACTCCAAAATCCGAGCAAAGGTTTGCGAACTCGTGGCTAGTGTATTCGCGAGCATTATTAGTGCGATTAGTTTTGATGTTCGTGGAGAATTACGTGCGGGTCTCAAGGAAGAAAGCTTGAAAGACACGTGGAAGCCCAGAGCGATCGCGAAGTAAATATAACCATGTCATTCGAGAATAATCATCAATAAAAGTTAGAAAACAGCGATAACCAAACATGCTAGTGATTTGTATGGTCCCCAAATATCGGAGTGTACAAAAATAAAAGGTTCAGAGCTCCGAGTACAATGAGATACAAAAGATGAACGAGGCTGCTTGCCCAAAATACAAGATTCACACTGAAAAGATGGAAGAGATACATCTTGTAGAGCCTTCCGGAGGAATGGCAAAGGGGCATGCCCAAGACGCCGATACCAATCAACCGAGGAAACAAAAGAGATGATAGTAGGAGAGTCATCAATAAGGTAGATCCCGTTCGGCAGCCGTCCCTTACCAATGATATTCCGTGCCGGTCGATGCTGTATCAGAAAAGAAGATGTAAAAGTTATAGAGCAATTTAAATCAATTGTGAGACGACCAACAAAAAGTAAATTAAATGGTGAGCCAGGAACATGAAAAGCGGAGCGTAGAGATAGAGAAGAAGTGAGAGGGATGTCCGCAGAGCCGGAGACCGGAACAGTGCTCCCATTGGCCACTGCGATGAGGAGAATCCAAGTACTGATGTGGCCGCAGAGAGGTGATGTGATGAGTGCCACCTGAATCCATTATCCACCGCGGACTAATGGAGAGACAAGCGATACCTTCATGTGAGACGGAGGTAGCCGAGGTAACGGAGGCAGGTGGACAACTGAGCAGAACATGAAGTTGTTGGAGCTGAAGACGGACCTCGTCAATGTTAGTACGAGTGATCGATGAGTCGTGGGCAGCAACGGCGGCCTGTGGACGAGGAGGAAGCCCATGCTTGCGATAGCATGTGGCCTCAAAGTGACCATCCTTACCGCAGAAGGAACACTTTGGTCATGGTCGGCCTCCCCGACCTCGGCCGCGAGAGCCGGTGCGCCCCCCCAGAGCAGAAGGTGGAAGGGGCAGTAAGGGCGCAGAAGTTTGCTGAAGGAGAGCCGGTGGCGGAGGTCTAGAACAATCAGGAGGTGGTGAGACCTTGAGCAACATGGAACATACATCCGATAATGATGAAGTAGCAGCAAAAGAGAGGATCTGTGCCCGAATGCTCTGAAGATGCGGTGGCACACGAGCCATCATCATGACGACGCCCACAACTTCTTTTTGAGCTCGTTGTGCAGTAATATCCGTCGTAGGAGGTTGATGTTGAATCCATGCTTCTACCAGAGTTTTGGCTCGAGCAACAAAGGAGGTGAGATCGGTGGCCCTGCCAACATCAAAAGTCTGCAAATCAGTGATGATGTCATACAAGTGCTGTAGACTATCATTCCCGGAATAGAGGGAATGAAGTTCATCCCACATCCCTTTGGCCGTTTCATGATACATGACCATGCGATACGGTTCTCCATCAAGGGAGTTGAGAAGCTAGGTCTGAACACGACCGTCATTGCGCAACCAGTTGTCAGTAGGAGGAGCGGGAGCAGCTTTAGTCAAGTGATGTAGGAAGCCTTTGAACTGAAGGACACGATGAACCGAGTGCACCCACTCCACAAAGTTCTTCTTCCCGGCTAACGAGATAGTCGTAATCCGCAGTTCATCCCGAAGTTCAGGAGCAAGAGCCGAGCGGTCAGCAGAGGAGGAAGCCGCCTGTCCGGTAGAGTCAAGAGAAGACCCCATGACCACGCGGTTAGGACTTAGGAGGCAAGACTGACAACAGGAGGATCATTGGCTAGAAAAGAAACCGCGTGGGTAGTCCAGAAGTAGGCCGAGCGGTTAGCAGTGAAACCGCGTGGAATGGGAGGCAATGGTCCGACGACAAGCACAAAAGAGGCCGCGACCAAGGAAACAGAGCGGGTAGACTGGGGAATCCGCCTTGGTTAGAGAGCTGGGGAAGCCACACGGTCTCGGTGGCAAAACACTAGCGAAAAGAGAAGATGCCGCGACCAAAATGCAGTGCCCGCAGCGGGTATAGAAGCTGAAGTGGCTAACCAAGGAAGGGGCCGCGTGAGAAGTCCGCACGGTCAGGGTTAGTACACCAACAAGGGAAGATGCCGCGACCTAGATGCGAAGCTCGCAACGGTTAAAGAGGCCGCAGACCGGTAGAAGACTGCACTGTTCCGCGCGAGTAGAACAAGAGAGAAACTGCGCGGGTAAGGAACAAAGAGAAGCCACGCAGCGGTTAGAGAGCTCTTTGCGGCTAGAGAGTTTGCGAGAACCACACGAGAAGCCGCGCGAGAAAGGCAGTGCGGCGGGTTAGAGATCAAAAAGAGAGGCCGCACAAGAAAGGCAGCAGGGAGAGAAACCGCGCGGGTAGAGAGGAAACCACGCGGATAGAGGGGGGAGGGAGAAGACCCCACCTGTCAGAGATAGTCCTATAAAAACAGGGGGGGGGGAGGAGAAGAAGAAGAGGTGGAAGCCACGCGAGAGAGGAGGAACGGCTAGAAAAAACATAACCACGCGGGAAGCCACGGTTAGAAAGAGAGTTAACCGCACGGGAAGCCTCAAGCGGGTAGAAACCAGGCCGCGCCCTGCGCGAGAAGGAAAGGCCGGACTGTTAGACACAACCAGACTGCGCCCTGCGCGAGAAGGGAAGGCCGGACGGTTAGCAGGGAGAGACCGATTCTCTCTGATACCATGTGGAGAAAACCTCAAACTTGTATATACTTTCTCAATAATCAAATACAAGGTATAAATACACATTTTATAGGAGGGAGAAAGAGAGAAAAGAACCTTATACATGATGTGGGACTAAAGAGGAGAAAACAAGAAAACTAAATAAACGGGCTGTAATATGAGCCTCTTTACATGGACTTTTCCAACAATATATATATATACACACACACACACACGATATATATATTATACACTCGCGCTTTTTTAAGCTTAAAAAGCGCGAGCGCTGGGCGGCCCGCCCCGGCTATTTCCGCCCCCGCTTTAGGTTTAAGCTTAAAAAAGCGCGATCATCATCAAGTATTGAGCGATGCCCCCTCACCCCATCGCTCTCTTCTTCTACCTATCAAGCGATAGATGCTCTGGCTGGTTGGATCGTTTATGAAGACGGAACCACCTACCGCAAGGTCCATTCTTCCTCCCCAGCTGCCCGCTGCCCGCCTGCCCGCTTGTATCTCTTCTTCTTCTTCTTCTTCTTCGACTTCGACATTTTCCGTCGAGCAGTCGAGCTCGACAGTCTTCGTCGAGCTCGACTGCTCGACGAATTCTTCGTCGAGCTCGACTGCTCGACGAAAATGTCAAGCTCGACATTCTTCGTCGAGCTTGACTGCTCGGCGAAAAATGTCGAGCTCGTCATTCTTCGTCGAGCTCGACTGCTCGACGACAATTGTCGAGCTCGACATTTTCGTTGAGCTCGACTGCTCGACGACAATTGTCGAGCTCGACATTCTTCGTCGAGCTCGACTGCTCGACGAATTCTTCATCGAGCTCGACTGCTCGACGAATTCTTCATCGAGCTCGACTGCTCGACGAAAATGTCGAGCTTGTCATTCTTCGTCGAGCTCGACTGCTCGACTGCTCGACGAAAAATGTTGAGCTCGACATTCTTCGTCGAGCTCGACTGCTCGACGACAATTGTCGAGCTCGACATTCTTCGTCGATTATGACTTCTTGTTAACAAAATTTTGTAACTTCTTGTATGTACTTGTGTATGGTATTTCTAAGCTGAATTATTTGTGTAATTGTTTGTAACTATTTGTGGATAGATTAGGATGTGCCTCTGTTCAAATCCAGCAAATGAATCATATGTTGATTTTTATTTATATGGAAGAATTTAGTCTTGGTGCAATGTAAAAATGTATCAAAATGTGTTTAAAAAACAAGTTTTAAACTTTGTTTTGAGAAAGATGGCCAAAACATGTTATAAAATGCATATATTATTTGGCCAGCAACCTTTCGTGCCAGATTCCGGCTCAAGCGTGCAAATTTTTGAAAAAATGTTTTACATGAAAGTTGTAGATCTCGTTCTTGGCTACAAAATGCATATATTATTTGTCTAATTCCGACATGTATTATAGGAGGACTAGCTCAAGCTTTTTTAGGCTTAAAAAAGATTGAGTTTATATATTCCAAACACATATATATATATATATATATATGATTATAACATATTAAATAAATAATCAATATATATCCATTGAATCTAGAAAAAGAAATTGTACTTAATAACATGTACTGAGTAATATTATCCATTTGGCTGATTTGAATAATTAATATTATTTATTTAATTGAATGTTGTTATGGATTAACCCTCTTCCAAAAAATGCAGGGTAAGGTTTGCCTACATTTCATCCTTGTGGTGGGACCCTTTCCTAGACTCTTGCGGTGCGGGGATGCCTTGTGCTCCAGGTTGCCCAATGTTTTTAAGGATTAATATTAAAGGCTCTAACTCAATAGCTTATCAAAAAATCTTGTTTGAAATTTAATGTGGTTTCGTCAAAATTTAGTTGCGTAGATGAGAATGCTTAGGTGGATGTCTGGACACACAAGATTGGATAAACTTAGGATTGAATGTAGCAGGGATAAGACATGAGTTACCCATATTGTAGAAAAGATGTGAGAAGCTCGAGTATGATGGTTCAGACACGCAAAAAAGAGACCATTAGAGGTACCTGATAGACGTTGTAAGAGTTTAATCACTAGGCCTGTTAAACGGGCGAGGAGTAGACCAATAAAGACTTGGAATGAAACTATAAGAAAAGACATGATGTATTTAGGCATTAGTGAGATTATGTCTAAAGATAGAGCATAATGATTAAACTGATCCATATAACCGACCCCACTATAATGAGATAAAAGCTTGAGTGTTGTTGTGGGCAAAATTCAAATGGTTTTTACATCTATTGCCGGGTGTGTGATGAAAGAGTTGGATAAAATATACATTTATCTAGGAAATATGATTCTAATTTTATATAGTTAGGTTTATACATTTTTATTATAAAATAAAAAGCATTGATATATTAAAATAAATTTTATTTGAAAAGGTGAGACGATTCTATGATATAAATAGCTGCGATTCAAAATCCTAATCTTTATGTTTATATAGAAAAAAGTACCTTTAGAAAAAAATAATTGTCTTATATAAATAAATTAATATATATTATCTATTCAGTGGTGCGCATAAAGCCCGACGGGCCCGGGCTTTTCCGAATCGGGCCCGGGACGGGCTTAACAATGTAACCGGGCCGGGCCGGGCTATGCTCCCTGGGGGGTGGCCTGGTAAGGCCCCCCAGGCCGGCCCGGGCCGGGCCCAGGCTAAGCCCGGGCCGGTTATTTTTTTTTAAAAATTATTTTTTTAATTCATAAAAAAAATCAAGTTTTGATAAAAAAAAAATCAAATTTTTGATTTACAAAAAAAAAAATAAAAAAACACAATATCGCAATATTGAAAAATAAATTTTTTATTAATGTAACAAAATTATACAAATTTAGAAATGTGCAAATATACAAAAATTTGGAAATTCTAAATTATTAAAAATTACAAATGATAAAAATTGTAAATTATTAAAAATTACAAAATTACAAATGACAAAAATACAAGAAGTTGTCTAGTTTAAGTTGATCGCGTCCATCTCGTTTTCCATGTCCGACGAGCTATCCTCGATCGCTGAAATATGCTGCTTTCTTTTCATCGCATCCAGGTGGTCTTTGTAGCATATGCAGATCTCGAGCGATTCTTCGCTTAGTCGACTTCTCCGCTCGTTCAAAACCCTGCCACTAAGAGAAAAAGCAGACTCCGAAGCTACCATGCTAGCTTGGATCGTTAGTAAATCTCGGGCCATATAAGCCATAATAGGATATGTATTTACTTTATCTTTCCACCATTTTAAAATATCGAAATTTTCTAATTCGTCCGTGGACATAAAATCATGAAATTGTGTTTTTGTGTACAACCCTAATTCATTTAAACTACTAGATGTTGTGCCCGCTTTTTTCCTAGAGGCTAACTCTAACATTTTTTTTTAAAATTACTAGATGTTTTTGGTTGCGACACATCCTCTCGGGGCCGCGATCCGTATAAATTATCGTAATAATTATAATATTCAGTAAAAATAGTGTTTAAATTTAAAATACTCAGATTATCTAAATCTGAATCACTTAGATTTATGCCTATATTATTATTTATTTTTTCAATAAAATTTTCTACGCTGTCTACGCCGAAAAGAGGATTCAAAGCGGCGGCGCATGAAAACATAACTGGGATTTCTCTATAATATTTTAAAAATTTTCTTTCTATTATTTCTATTAATTCGCTCCATCCGGCGTGTTGTTTAAAATAATTTAATTTTTGTGAAATATTAACAATATTTTCGATAACTAGCGGGCTAGTAGGATAATATACACCCGATAAACTATTTGTCGCCGTATAAAAAACTTCTAATAAATCCATGTAATGTTCTAAAATTGTCCAATCGGACTCGGTTAATTCATGTTGACCTAACAGAGTATAAAATTCCATTAGTAGTGTTTTTTAGCGAATCGCTCGTTTTAATATTATATACGTAGAGTTCCATCTAATTGACATGTCAAATAGAGGTTTCAAAAATTTTTGACCTTGCTCGGTTACGAATTTTTTAAAATCTTGACGTCGTTGTTTAGAACTATAAATAAATTGTAACATTAAACGTATTTTATTAGTGTATGGTTACATATACGACAAACTACCTTGTACTACTAAATTTAAAACGTGACACGCGAAACGAGTATGAAAAAAAGCGCCGTTTAACATAGGTTTCAAATCACATTTTAACCACTCAATTGAGGTGGTATTATTTGTGGCGTTATCGAAAGTAATACTCATAATTTTATCTTTTATTTTAAATTCGCGCACACATTTTGAAATTATTTGATAAATCGGCTCACCGGTGTGCGGGACTTCGAAACTTTCAAAACAAATTATTCGCTTATTTAGATCCCAGGAAACAGGATCGACCCAGTGACACGTTATAGACATATACGATAATCCTAATTTTATACTAATTGTCCAAACGTCGCTCGTTAAACTCACTCGACCCTCAAATTTTTCAAAAAAATTAATTAAAGTTTGTTTTGCTTCTAAAAAATATTTAAATGCGTCGCGCATAATTGAAGATCGACTTACTTGGTGATATTTGAGTTGTAGCACTTGGTGGATGTACTCGATTTTTTCTTCGTTGTCGTAGTGGCTGAACGACAACACACGTCTGATGATGTTCTTCACCTGCAGCTCCCGCTGCCGAGCTTGATCGTACGTCAGATTTGTCCGGATGCCGATAATTGCGCCTGGGTCGACTCGGGAGGAGCTTGTTTGGCTGCGCAAGACTTAACATGTCTTGCGAGTGTCGAGTTGCCAGCGATCGAAAGTAATTTCGAGCACTGTTTGCACCTCGCCTTTTGCTCCGCGTCGACTTACACTAAGTCGAAATATTCCCAAACCGGCGCCGTACGCTTGTGCTCCACCACTTCGTGAGCGATGGATGATGAAAAAGACGCCTGCGTTGACGACATATTCGAGAGAATAGAGATTAAAGAAAAAGAGGGTTGGGGATGAGGGGGTAGAAGAGGGAAAGAAGGAGGGGGGGGGTTTATAGATTTTTTTTTAAAAAAAAATAAAAAAAAATTTATTTTATTTTTTAATAAAATAATGGCTGCCAGCATGCCCATGTGACATGCTGGCAGCCAACGACTCTAAGAGCCAGCCCGGGCTAAGCCCGGTAACCGGGCTTTGCCCGGCCCGGCCCGGGCCAGGCACCGGGCCGGGCATTTGCCCTACAATGGGGCCCGGAAGGGCCCCATGGCCCGGCCTCGGCCCGAGGCGGGCTTGGCCCGGGACCGGGCCTGTCGGGCTTTTCACCGGGCCGGGCCGGTCTGGCCCGGTGGGCCCGGTTTTTTAGGACACCTCTATCTATTCATTTGAAGGTAAATAGAAAAGAATATATTATGCTTATTAACAGATAACGGGTATTCATTATTCAGCCAGTTGTATCCAAAATTTAAGTTCCACTTTTCTTAAAAAATTTAATATATTATACTTTATATCATTTTGACGGAACTTATATTTATATATTTGAATTAAAAACTTATGTTATACTTAATAACATATTTAAATGAATAATAAATAGTAAAAAGGTTAGTATTTATTTATTTAAATCTAAATTCACGTTTTTCTTCTCCTAGAGAGATGAAATATTAATAGTAGAATCAAGAAAAAAATTTATTCCGATGCCCTAATTCTGGCCAAACATACTTATTTATAGGAACCAATACACATGACAACACGTGTAATAAGTAGCGGGACAATAAAACTTGAAATAAAAACACGTATATTCAACTCTCCCCCTCAAGTTGAGAATATATATCGATCATCCCCAACTTGACGGTATCGTTCATGAAGTTATCACAACTTAAACTCTTGGTGAAGACATCGACCAGTTGATCAGACGAATTCACGAATGAAGTACAGATATTTATCTTATCTATGTGATCTTTGATGAAATGTCTGTCAACTTCAACATATTTCGTCCTATCATGTTGAACCAGATTGTGAGCAATACTGATGACAGTTTTGTTGTCGCAATACATAGTAACTGGTTTGTTCACCTGGAAACCCATATCTTGAAGAATTGTCTTCAACCACAACCCCTCACGTACCCCTTGTGCCATAGCCCTATACTATGCTTTGACACTTGAACGAGCAACGACATTTTGTTTCTTGCTCTTCCAAGATACAAGATTTCCACCCACAAACGAGTAATACACAGTAACAGACTTTCTATCGTATTGACTACCAGTCCAATCAGCATTTGTGAACACTTTAATTTCCAAAGGTTGGTTTGCAAAGAACAGAATCCCACTCCTGGAGATTTCTTGAGGTATCTCAATACCCAATATACAACCTGCTGATGACGAATTGTGGGAGAGTGCATGAATCCACTTAAGACTCCCACGACGTACGTAATATATGAGCGAGTATGAGATAAGTATACGAGTCGCCAACCAATCGTTGGTACCTTGAAACATCAACTTTCTCCGCTTTAGTATCAGCATCAATCTTGTAATTAGCCTCAATAGGTGTATTCACAGGAGCACACCAAAGCATATCAGTTTCCTCCAGAAGATCAAGAGTATACTTTCTCTGAGAGATGAAGATCCCCCGACGAGACCTCACTACTTCAATTCCCAAGAATTATTTCAACTTCCTTAGATCTTTGACCTCAAACTCTTTGCCCAATTGTTCTTTCAAGCGCATGATCTCCTCTAGGTCATCTCTTATAATGATGATGTCATCCACATATACAATAAGTATCGATATTCAAGCTCCTCTCCTCTTAAGAAAGAGAGTATGATCAGCCTGTCCTTGAGTATAGCCTAGTTGAAACATGACTTTGTTAAACCGTCCAAACCAAACTCTAGGGGACTGTGTCAGGCCATATAGGGATTTCTGCAGACGACAGACCTTTCCATTGGACCCTTCTTTGGTAAAGTTAGGTGGGATAATCATGTTTACTTTGTCTTCTAGATCACCATGTAAGAACGCATTGTTGACATCAAGTTGTTGTAACTCTCATCCAAGACAATCAACACAAGAGAGGATCACACAAATATAGTTCATCTTTGCAACATAAGCAAATGTTTCTTGGTAGTCAATTCCTTGAGTTTGGGTATACCCTTGAGCAACCAAATGTGCTTTAGGCCTCTCCACCACCCCATCCTGATTCTGCTTAACAGAGAAAATCCAGCGTGATCCAACTGTTTGCTTCCCAGGGGGAAAACTTGCAAGCCGCCATGTTCTATTTTTTCTAAGACACACATCTCTTCTTACATAGTCTGTTTTCACTCCGGTATATGAATAGCCTACTGTCAGGTCTTAGAAATCACAATAGAGGAAAGAGATGAGATAAAAGCTCTGAGAGCCCGAGAGAGGTAATGATAAGAAATGTAATTGACAATGAGGTGTTTGGTGCCACCAGTATTACCTTTCAGACAAGTGAGGAGAATATGGAGGCCATCATCTGAATCTGGAGCAGAGGCAAACACCGACACCGGTGGAACATCCACGAACGGTACTTTCTCAGAGGCCTGAGGTCTGCGAGAGTATGCATATAATATAGGAGTAATAAAAGTGGGAGGAACAGAAGTAATACTGGGTGAACTAGGAGTAGGAGGAGGGGGAATATGAGGAGAAACAACAATCAGGAGATGTGAATCAATGTTCCCGTCACTGTTATCACTCATCTTCCCCTGACGATGACCAAAATATGACTCCCCCTCACAAAAAGTAACATCAACAGTGCAGTAATAGTGACGTGTTAGAATGCGATATCACCTATATCCTTTGGTGGTAGGAGAGTAGCCCACAAAAACACATCTGAGGGAGTGAACATCCAGTTTATCGCGATGCGTGGTATTAACATGAACAAAGCACACTGAACCAAAGATGCGAGGAGCGATGTGAGAGGTATAGACAATGTGTTGGCTAAACGGGAGAGGGGCGTATCGTAGGAAAGAGAGCATGACGGAAGACAATTAATAAGATGAGCTGCAGTCAAGACCGCATCGCCCCAATATGACTTGATTAGGTTCTTAGCAAGTAAGAAACACCGAGTAACCTCCAGTAAGTGCTTATTTTTCCGTTCGGCTACACCATTTTGAGTAAAAGTGTGGACATAGGTGGTTTGGTGAATAATGCCATGTTCGACATGATAGACCTCAGACACTTCCCGATCATCTTCCCACCATTATCACTACGAAGCATACGAATTGTGCCATTGAACTATGTCACAATCATTCGATGAAATGACCGAAAGCAAGTAGACATGCACTCTTCCTTTTTTAAAAATACAACCAAGTAGTACGAGAATGACAATCACTAAATGTAACAAACCATTTATAGCCAGATAAAGATAAAACGGGAGATAGACCCCAAACATCAGATTGTATAACTTCAAAAGGACAGGAAGAGGAAAAGAAACATGACTGAGACTATGACGTGCATGTTTTGAGAGTTCACTTGTGTCACAAGTAAACGATTTATGCAAGGGTGGCCAAGACGCAGATGCCAGCGCCAGATGTCATGTAAAGTCGGAGCACTTATGGTGGAGAGAGCACTGGGAGATAATGACTTGTTCAACAAGTACAACCCGCCAACGTTTTTATCACTACCAAGCATTCGCTTCGTATCCAGATACTGAAACACACAAACATCAGGAAAAAAGTTACAAAGCAATTTAATGAAGCAATTAAGTGGCTAATGGAGAGAAGATTGCGAGGAAATGATGAGACATGCAAAACCGAAAAACAAGATAGGTCAGGAGAACAGGTAATGGTTCGTTTGCCAGCAATAGAAGAAAGGGAACCATTGACAACAATAACCTTATCACGACCAACGAGAGGAGTATAAGAGGTAAAACCTGAGGCAGAGCCAGTTATTTGATCCGTCGCACCTTTGTCGATGATTCACTCGGAAGGGGATGAAGACACAACATGAGCACTGGAGATACCTGAAGTAACAAACGCGGTAGTGGAATCAACCGATGTAGAGTCAGAATGAGAACCAACATACGACGAAAAGCCTCTAACTCCATTGCAGAAAGGCCTCCAGAGGTATCCTTATAAACCTCTGTCGAATGCGCATAATATTGTGTGCGGGAACCAACCTGACGACCACTACCACGGTGACCACCTCTCCCACGAGCAGAAGAACCCCGACCAGAGGGAGCAAGATGAGGGTGTTGACGAAAACGGATGTTCTTAGTATGTTTATTCTTCCCACAGTGGCTGCATAAAGGCGGAGGTCCTCGAGCAATTCCAGCAAGAGAAGAGTGGTCGGTAGAGGAACCAAGAGTGCGCTGACAATTCTCAACACTGGGGAGCATACTGAAGGCTTCCCTAAGTGAGGGAAGAGGCTCGCGGTGGAGGACATGCATGCGAACCGCATCAAACTCATTATTGAGCTCCATAAGAAAGACGTGAACCCAAAAACGGTCTTTATCCTTCTGAAGAGCCCGGGAATCGGCAGTCTAAGCAGCTGTAATGGTGTTGAAGTAATCCAGTTCCTGATACAGACGTTTGAACTCAGATTAGTAGGCAGAGACAGACATGGTTCCCTGCTTCAGCTCTAAAACACGACGAGTGAGCTCATAAATCTGTGTTGAACTGCCTGCCTGAGAAAATGTATTACGAGTCTGTTTCCAAATTTCATGAGCAAAATCCAGAAGCATATATCTGCGATACACATGAGGGGATAAAATGAAGTAATCACGAGACAACCATGGAATTGTCCGCATCCCATTTTATCCATGAGAGATCGGTATGCGGTGGCTCAACAGTGGTACCATCAATATGTCCACATAGCTGGTGGCTGCGAATAACATGCTATGCCGCCTTGGACCATTCAAGATAATTTGTGTCATCCAAGCCAACTATTGTGATCTTTAAGGAGCCAGATTGACCGTGGCTCCGAGGAGGATCTGTAGAGAGACCAGTGTAGGCACCGATGTGGGAAGTGATGGGGGAACATCGGCCCATAACAAAGAGGAGCCCACTTTCGTCTATTCTCGCCGGAAGACGATCGGAGTAACGATCCGATACCGCGGATGCGCGTTGCGAACTTTCTTAATATATAACTTTGTTATTTTCAGTTTTATTTTCTTATATTTGACACGTGGACTCTTCGACCAATCATAGCCGTAGATTCCAGGTTGCCCTAATGCTTGGAATGTTATAAATAGGAGTGTTAGAGGCTTGGAAAGATTATTGCTGGTTTTGGAGGAAGTCATTCCCGGAACTCCGCGATCAAGCCACGGTGCCGACGCCGTGGAGCCATAGGTGCCGACTCCTAGCGGTGGAACTTCATCCCCAAGATAAACCCTAATCCCCTCCATCATTTTCCACCACCCCCTTCCCTATCCGGCCACCGAATCCCCTCCAAAACCCTACCCTAACCCCACCAGCTAGCAACCAGGGCAGCAGCCCCTCCGCCTCCCGTTTCCTGTTCCACCGCCTCGTCCAGTGCTTGGAAATCCACTGCCGGCCTGCTACCTACAGCCCAGCACCGGCATCCCCTTCCCCTCCCAAAACCGAACCCCCCTAGGGCCTCCTTTGCCCTAGCCGACCCCTCCTTCTCTTCCCCTTCGTGGATCCACTTCCCACCGCTTCGAAAACCCTAGATCTATCTTGATCTAGCGCTACCACCATCAACCGGCCTCCCCTCTCTCGGATCAGCCCCGATCCGGGAGATCCAACCCCGATCTACAATTCCCTATTACCCCTTCACCATTCCTAGCCCGGATCCGCCCTCCACCACCGGATCTACCCTCCCCTTGGCTGGATCCTTCCATATTTGGTCGGATCTATCCGTTTTCAGCCCACTGCAACCCTTCTCCACCGCGGACAGCCACCTTCCCGACACGCTCACCCGGATCTACCTTCAAAACCGCCGGATCTTTCCCTCCTTGGACATTACCTTGTTTGTGAGTTGTTTTGTTGTATGCACCTTTAATTTTCAGCACTTGAACGTTGTTTGGATTACTCATATTTGCTTGGATATTTATATGTGGAATTTTGCTCCGTAAAGAATTGTGATTGCAGGAAGGAGCCATCCGTGACGTGCTTAATTTGGCCCCCCGTTTGGAGGAAAGCCTTGCTTAATCGCCCTAACCGAAATTGTTTTCGCTTATATTATTGAATGCGTGGGTTGTGAATTTTATTTGAATTAATTGCCGAACGGATTCTGTGTATCTACATAGTGTTCACGTGTCCACTCACTCGAGTTAGCCTAGATTGCACGGTACGCATCCTACCCTACATCAAAAAGAAGATGAGATTTCAGACGAATAACTCAAAACTAGAAGAAACCACATCCTACGAGTGTCTCTTAGATCGTGTCATCGGAGAGGACACCAGAGGATGTGACCACGATGTCTCCGGCAGCCCCCATGAAGGACAAAACAGCCGGAGACAAAGGGCCGCCCAGAAAACCGGGCGGTGAAGGGCGCTGAAGCTGCGAAGGCCGTTGGAGAAGGCCGTGAGAAGGAGGCCGTGAGAAGGAGGCCCTAGGCGCTCGAAGCCCGAGGCGCTGAAAGGCCTAGGCTCGGGCGGCGGATGAAGAGAGAAGGAGTGGCGCCAGAACGATGCAACTAGGGCGGCGCCGGAACGAACGCGGACAATTCGACTTGGAGCGGCACCGGAACGAATGATGGTAGATGCGAAAACTGAAGCGACTGCGGGATCACGGCGGAAGCGGGATTGTGGAAGCGGGATCGTGGCAGAGGCGGAAGCGGAATCGCGGCTAGTTTCCGATACCAAGTAGAATCGAGAGAAAATTTATCCCAATGCCCTAATTCGAGCCAAACATACATATTTATAGGAACCAATAGACGTGACATATCACGTGTAATAAGTAGCGGGAAAATAAAACTTTAAATAAAAACGTGTACATTCAACTTTAATAACATGTATAAATAACTATAAATAACTATAAATAACTATAAATAACTAAGATATATGTTAAATTTAAATTTGTTATGGCCTATGATAAAATTTAGAAATAAAATAATTTGCATATTGATAGCCCTAAAAAATATAGTAAAAATCAAGATGAGACTAACACTATTTCCAATTAAAAAATCAAGTTAGAGATGAATTAGGTAGACTTTAAAATTAAGTTATTAAATGTAAAATATGAAAATTTCATAATTCTTGTTTTTGTGTAAATTTTTCCCCCAACCTTAACGTTTTAACTAGAAAAACAAATCATCCTTTTGTGCTAATTTGTATCTCATTTTTATATTTTTGTCCATCTTGAAGCATATTACCTTTTGATTTCTTTGTTATTAATCTGTTTTTTTCTTGAATCTCAAAATCATAACATATACTATTTTTGCCATTCTATTTTTTTATAAGTAATACTTATAAATGTTTATGTTAATGATTCTAAGAGATTTCAAAACGTTCATGTCGGACACATACAATTAAAGTAGTTACTATAAAATATTGAATTATATGCTTCCATTTAAATCCTAGTGCATCCTTTTTTCTCAGGTATCCAAAATTCTGCAATATTGCAACACTAGATGTTTGGCTGTTGTTCCGCAAGGCGGTAATACTGGGCTTGTGGGTGGAAGTGTACCTGTCTATGATGAGGTAATAATTCTATTATCTCTTTGGTAGTTTGTATTTGGAAATGAAAATGCTTCTGCATTTGTATATAAAAGAGCAAATGATATTTTTCTGTCTTCATTGTTTTAATTAATCAACCTCCCTTTCTATCGTTGCGTATCCCGGGGAAAGCCGAATTGCTGCTACCAGAAGAAACACCACTCATTTCCTCCCTCTTTCTCCTACTCCAGTGGCAGTCTCCGTTTTGGACTGTGGTATCTTCTCTGATACCTGAAAGCGGATAAGACTTTGGTTCAATGATTACAAAATCTCTAATCTGCATGATTGCAGTCCTCCATCTGAACCAAAAGAAGAGTAAACTTGTATCGTAATTTCTTGCAAGCTTTCAGCTAGTGCTAGATGTAGTTGTTAGAAAAAAAGGATTCACTAGAAGCTCATGCAACGAATGTCTTAAATCTGTTCAAGTGATCCCGATTCAACCATTAGGTCGGTCCAGGACAAATAAGTTCTAACCCAAATTCGGGCAACTGTAACATTATTCCTTGGTTGTGAGTTGAATTGTGAGTTGCTGTTGCCTGTTATCTGAAGTTGAAAACTCCATCATTACACTTATTCTGACTACTTTTGAACTGCTTTACAAATTCTCCTCCATTAATTTTTATTTTGGAACTCTTATGATCTCTTCGGCCCCCTGAAATTGGAAATTGGAATTGAGGCAACATAATTCCAATTCCAGTGCTCGGATGTTAGAAATTCCCTCGGAATTGGAATTGGAATTGGAATTGGAATTGGTCCATTTCCATGGAATTCAATTTTGTACTATGACCAATTCTTAGGGGTAAAAACAGATATTTCATGGAATTCATTTTTTACTATGGCCGTCGTTGCCCGATCTCATCGTCGTCGCCCGATCTCGCCGCCGCCGCCCGATCTCGCCGCCGCCGCCCGATCTCGCCGCCGCCGCCCGATCTCGCCGCCGCCGCCCGATCTCGCCGCCGCCGGATCTCGTTGTCGCCGCCCGATCTCACCACCGCATCCCTATCACGCCACCGCTCACTGCTGCCGCCCGATACCGCCGCCACCTGATACCGCCGCCACCGCCCGATCTCGCCGCCGACAACCGATCTCACCGCCGCCAACCGATCTCGCCGCCTCCGCCGCCTGATCTCGCCGACGCCGCCCGATCTCTCCGCCGCCGCCGCCCGATCTCTCCGCCACCACATGATCTCCCCGCAGCCACCCGATCTTACCGGCACTGCCCGATCTCGCTGCAGCCGCCCGATCTCGCCGCCGCCACTGCCCGATCTCGTCGTCGCCGCCTGATCGCGCCCTCGTTCTTGTCATCGTCGCCCGATCTCGGCATCGTCGACCGATCTCGTCGCCGTCACCCGATCTCGTCATCACTGCCCAATCTCGTTGTCGTTGTCCGATCATAATTAATTGTTGGTGCACTACTTAAAATTAATTTCTCTGGTGTTGTGTTCCTTTTTTTGTCAACTTCTATATTTTCTTAAAGATTGTAAATGAATAATTCCCTCAACTACTTGTTTTTGCTGCAATTACTTCGTCCTGAGTAACACAAGACTCCAACTTCAAATTGTCATGTCGCCCGATCCTGCAGGCATGAGAAAAAAAGAAATTCTAAAACAATTTCAATTCTAATTCTAGAAATCCATCCTGCAGCCGAACAACTGCATTGGAATTTAGACCAATTCCAATTCTCACAGGAATTGGAATTAGATGAATTCCAATTCTGGAGTAGAAGAAGAGGTTTTGTATGCTAGCCCTTGACCAGGAGCAGTTTTTAGATATCTCAGGATGTGTTCGACGGCTTGAAGATGAGATATCCAAGGAGAATGCATAAACTGAATGACCACCCCAACAACAAAGGATATGTCCGGTCTCGTGACCGTTAGGTAAATCAACTTCCTAACGAGTCTTTAATAGTATTCTGGATTTGGAAGAAGAAGATCTGCATCAGAAACATGTGCACACAACTTGTGATTGATATCCATAGGAGTGTTAACCGGTTTGCATCCAGAATAGCCAATATCCTGAGAAGGTCGAGACAGTACTTTCGTTGAGATAGAACGAGGCCATCAGGACGTCTGACGATCTCAATGCCAAGGAAGTATCGAACATTCCCCAGATCTTTTATTTGAAAAACAGAACTGAGGTGCTGTTTGACCACTTGTATTCCCTTTGAATCATCTCCGGTGATTAGGATGTCATCAACATACACCAAAAGAAGAACCGTTCTTGTTGTTCGATGTCGCGTGAACAAAAAGAAGTCCGCCGAGCTCCGAGTAAAGCCAACCTCCTGAACAGCTTTACTGAACTTATCGAACCATGCCCGAGGGGATTGTTTGAGACCATAAATTGACTTCTTAAGATGACAAGCTTGGGACTTCCCCGTGATCTCAAACCCGGGAGGCTGCTGCATGTAGACTGTCTCTTGAAGATCTCCATTTAAAAAGATATTTTTGATATCTAGTTGACGTAATGGACACTGACGATGCACAACAACAGCGATGAGGATACGAACCGTGTTGAGTTTTGCTACCAGAGAGAAGGTTTTTTCATAGTCAAGATTCTGTTGTTGAGTGAAGCCGCGAGCCATCAGTCCGGATTTAAGACGGTCAATTGTCCCATCAGGAGCATGCTTGATGATAAAGACCCATTTATAGCCAACAGGGGACTGTCCTGGAGGAAGAGGGACCAGATCCCACGTATGATTTGCCCAGAGAGCAGTCATTTCTTCGTCCATGATCGCCCGCCAGCCCAGATGTTGGAGAGCCTCCTGCACAGAATTAGGGACATAAATAGAGGATAATGTAGTGACAAATTCCTGAAGCGTCGGGGACAGGCGATGTAAGAATACATAATTCGCCATGGGATGTGCGATGGAAGCCTGCGTCGGATCAGCAGGTTGCAGAGCGCCAGAGGTGGAAGCTGGCTGCATTGGGGTGGCGGAATAAGGGGGGCGACGAGTGTAGAAACGAAGAAGAGGAGGTTGGTGGTGAAAAGGAACTTTGGTGGGAAGTGGCGGTGGTGGAGAAGACGTAACTGGAACAACATGTCGAGGTATTGATGGCGATGGAGGAGGTGGTGATGAAGTAGAAAAAACGGTTGATCTTCTAGAATGGTAACATCTGTCGAAGCAGTCACCTTGCGGGTAGTGGGAGAGTAACAAACGTACCCTTTTTGAGTACGAGAGTAACCAACAAACATATATTTTTCCGCCCAAGGATTGAACATGTCAGTGGAGGGCCCGAGATGATGAACATAACAAGTACAACCAAATGTGCGAGTGGTGAGAGGGAATGTTGGTGTAGAGGGAAAAAGGAGACTGAATGGAGTAGCGTTGTTGAGAACGGAGGAGGGTAGACGATTGATGAGATGACATGCCATGGAAACCGCAAAATGCCAATACACCTTAGAAACATGCATTTGGATCATGAGACAGCGAGCAACATCCAGAAGATGTCTATTTTTGCGATCAACCACACCGTTTTGTTGAGCAGTATAGACACACGAAGTCTGATGAATAATCCCAAATTCAGAGCAGAGAGTATTGAATTCATGACTAGTGTATTCTCGTGCATTATCTGTCCGGAGCGTTTTGAGTGTATCGGCAAACTGAGTGCGAGTCTCAAGAATGAAAACACAGAACACATGTGAAAGTTCGGAACGGTCACGAAGTAGGTACAACCAGATCATCCGTGAATAATCATCAATGATAGTAATGGAATAACCATAACCGAATACACTTGCTATTTTATAGGGGCCCTAAATATCAGAATGAACTAACATAAAAGGAGCAGAGCTCCGGGTACAATGAGGGGGAAACGAGGAATGATGTTGTTTCCCCAGAATACATGAATCACAGGAAAAAAATTTAAGCGGAACATCAGGAAGTTCCTTTCGGAGAACGGGAAGTAGAGCATGCCCAAGACGCCGATGCCAGTCAACTGAGGAGACGGAGGAGAGAATGGTAGGAGAGACATCGAGAAGGTATAGCTCGTTTTGCAGTCGTCCTCTACCAATGATATACTCTGTGTCCTGCGATCCTGCATCAGAAGAGAAGAAAGGGTGAACGTGATAGAACAATCCAAATCTACAGTGAGGCGACTAAACAGACAGTAAATGAAATGGAGAGCCCGTGACATGGAGAGCCGAACAAAGAGAAATAGAGGGATTGAGGGGTATGTCGGCAGAGCCGGAGACAGGAGCGGTGTTGCCATTGACAACCGTGATAAACTTTGGATGCGGAGAATCCAAGTATCGGGGTGACTTCAGGGATGTGATATGGTGAGTAGCACCTGAGTCCACTATCCAGCTCGGACTAGTGGAGAGACAAACGATACCTTCAGTTGAGACAGAGGCAACAGAAGCAGGCGAGTTGTGGAGCAACCTTTGAAGTTGTTGGAAGCTGGAGGCGGACTTCATCAATATCAGCACGAGTGGCTGACCGACTGTGGGCAACAACAGAAGCAGTTGGACGAGGAGGAAGACCATGTTTGCGGTAGCAGGTGGTTTTAAGATGACCATCCTTGCCACAAAAAGAACACTTAGGATGTAACTGGCCTCCTCGCCCCCCTCCCCCCCTCCCCCCCTCCCCCGAGAGCGTGAACGTCCTCCATGAGCTGGGGGAGGGAGAGGTTATAATGGTGCTGAAGAGTGTTGGAGAAGAGCCGGGGAGGACGGTCCGATAGTATCAGGAGGTGGTGAAACCTTTAGCAGCATGGATCACAAATTAGAGAATGAAGGAGTAGTAGCAGACGAGAGGATCTAGTCCCGAACACTCTGAAGATGAGGCTGGACACGAGCCATCATCATGGAAATACCGACTGCTTCCTTTTGAGCGCGCTGGACAGCGAGATCCATAGTAGGGGCTGATACTGAATCCAGGCTTCAACCATTGTCTTGGAACGAGCAACAAAGGAGGTTAAGTCAGTGGCACTGTCGGAGTCGAGGCTTTGGAGATCACTGGTGATGTCATATAGGTGCCAGAGACTGTCCTTGCCCGAGTAAAGAGAATGAAGCTCATCCCACATCACCTTAGCCTTCTCGTGATACATGGCCATGCAGTATGGTTCGCCATCAAGGGAGTTGAGAAACCATGTTTGAACTCGACCATCGTTGCGAAGCCAGTCATCTATAGGGGAAGAAGGAACATCCTGGGTTAGATGATGAAGAAACCCTTTGGACTGAAGGACTCGACAAACTGAATGCACCCACTTCACAAAGTTCTTCTTCCCAGTGAGGGAAATGGTGGTTATCCGCAATTCGTCACAGACTTTAAGGATGTGGACAGTCGCCCAGCTGGAATGGAGGTCACAGTAGAAGAACCCATGCCAGGCGGTTAAGAGACAAAGGGTAAACTGGTAAAGAGAGATAGCCCGCTCGGGAAGAAGAAGAGGCCGACAAGAGGAACCCCGACAAACACAGGGAGTAGTCCGAACGTGAAGCACCAGCGAACAGAGCGGAAACAACACAGGTCGCAACGGACAGAACAACCAACGACCAGCGAGCAGCGGGCAGCGGGCATCGACAAGCGACCAGTGGAGAAGATCGCAGCGGACAGAAAGCCACAATGGCTAGATAAGAATCCGTAGCGGACTACAGGAAGCAGGGAAGATCGCAGCGGACAGTGGCTACGGAGAATCCGTAGCGACTAGAGACGAGAATGTCGCCGGACAGGAGGCCGCAGCGGTTAGCACAACAGACAACGACTAGAGAAGACCGCAGAGAGGTGTCACTAGTAAATATACAGAGCGGACAACAGCTACATCGAATCCGCAGCGACTAGAGCAGCGACAAAAGCAAGCGAACAAGCCGCGCGATAAAGAAGAAGCGACTAGATCAGGCAAAGAGACAAGCCGCAACGAGAACATGCGGCGAGAGCAAGCAACTAGAGCAGGAGACTGCAGCGAAAACAAGAGGAACTCTGGGACAGACCGCGCGGCTAATCGGTCACGGATCAAGGAAAGACCTTGCAACAAAGAGACAGACCGCGCTACAATCCTCACAAGAAACTTTGACCAAGAGAGACGTTGGAGAGCGCGACTAGAAAATGGCGGCTAGACACGAAGAGAAGAGGCCGCAACACGAAGAGAAGCCCGACAAGAAAAGCGACTAGGAGAGGAAACCGCGCAAGAGAAGGCCACGGTTAAGCCAGTAAAGATCAAACCGACAAGAAGATCCGCAGCGGTGAGGCCGACAACAAGGTCTTCGCAAGTAGAGGAGAAGAGGTCGCCGCGACTAGATGAGACGAGGTCGCCGCGACTAGAGGAGGCGAGCTCGCCGCGACTAGAGGAGACGAGGTCGCCGCGACTAGAGGAGAGGTCGCCGTGACTAGAAGAGAGACCGACAACAGAATAGCAGCGACTACAACAGTGGAGAGATGCGACTAGGAGTGGAAGACCGCGCGAGAAGGGATGGTTCCACGGGAGAGAGAGGAAAGCTATAAAAGCGGAGCAGGAGAGAAAAGGGGGGGGGGGGGTGGTTCCACGAGAGGAGAGGAGAAGCCGGGTAGAGAAAAAGAAGACCACGAAGGAGACGCTGTTAGACAGAAGAGTCAGATAGCAAGGGAGCAACTGCAGGAGCTGGGCGGTTAGAAAAAGAAGTGTCCGCTCGAAACCGTAGGTAGGACCAGATGCCCAGATACCATGTAGAGAAGTACATGAGTAATGCAAAAAAATCAGTCAACCTTGTATATGCTTCTTCAAAATGTAAATACAAGTATGAGTACAAATATATAGGGAGAGAAGAGAGAGAAGGATCCCAAATCCAAGATGTGCGGCTAAAAACAAAAAGGAGGAAAATACATAAATAGACCAAAACATGGGAGATGACTCTCAAACCCGGGAGGTTGGTGCATATAAACAGTCTCCTGCAGATCGCTATTGAGGAATGCATTCTTAACATCCAGCTGATAAAGAAGCCAATGACGATGAACAAACAAGGAGAGAAGAACGCAGACCGTGTTCAATTTGGCCACCAGAGAGAAGGTTTCCTCATAATCACGACCATGTTGTTGAGTAAAACCCCGGGCCACGAGGCGGGTCTTTAGATGCTCAACGGTGCCATCCGCTGCATGTTTAACAACAAAGACCCACTTGCAGCTAACACAGTGTTCGCCTGCAGGAAGAGGAACCAGATCCCAAGTCCGGTTAGCCCAGAGAGCTCTCATTTCATCGTCCATGGCCGCCCGCCACCCCGGATGTTGAAGCGCCTCCTGCACAGTGTTAGGAATAGAAATATAGGAAAGCGAAGTGGCAAAGGCGTAGAGAGGTGGAGTGCGCCGATGAAGAGAAACGTAGTTGGTCAGGGGATGGGCCGTAGAAGCAGGAGCCGGATCCGCCATTGCCGGGGTGTCACTAGGAGCAGGGAGCTGGGGCAGGGAACCATCCGTGGAGCCACGACGAGTATAGACATGGATAACGGGCAGAGGAACCTTGGGGGCAGGAATAGAGGAGGAGGGAGATGGCAGAAAGGAGGGCGTGATAGGTACGGCAGGCCGAGGAAGAGCAGGAGAGGAAAACGGGGTGGGGGAAGGTCAGTGAAAGGGCTGGTCTTCACAGAAGGTGACATCCGCGGAGACGACCAGCTTGCCATCCGAAGGAGAGTAGCAAACATACCCCTTTTAAGTACGGGAGTAGCCAAAAAACATAAATTTGGCCGCCCGAGGAGCAAGTTTGTCGGAGGGAGGTCCCAGAAAATGAACATAACAAACACACCAAAAGACACTCAGGGTGAGAGAGGTTGGGTTGGTAGTAGGATAGATGAGTTGGATAGGAACAACAAAGTCAAGAACAGAAGAAGGTAGACGGTTAATGAGATGACAGGCTGTGGAGACGACAAAATTCCAATATTCGATCGGAACCTTCATTTGAAACATGAGGGACCGAGCAACATCGAGTAAATGACGATTTTTCCGTTCGACCACCTCGTTTTGCTGAGGGGTATACATACACGAAGTTTGATGTATGACGCCAAATTCGGTGCAGAGATCGGAGAAGGTGCGCCCCGTATACTCGCGAGCATTATCAGTGCGGAAGATTTTGAGGGAGGGTGGCGAACTGCGTACGCATCTCAGTTAAGAAGGCACGAAACACAGATGTCAGTTCAGTACGATCATGCATTAAATATCGCCATGTAGTACTCAAGTAGTCATCAATAAAATTTACAAAATAGCGAAAGTCATAGATACTAGGGACTTTATAAGGGCCCCATACATCAGAATGAACTAAGGATAAAGGAGTACTACTCCTAGGACTTGCAGGGGGAAGGTAGAACGATGTTGTTTGCCGTAGATACAAGATTCACAAGAGAACTCCCGTAAAGGAACATCAGGAAGAGCCCGCTTGAGAATCGGAAGAGGAGCATGCCCAAGGCGGCGATGCCAATCAATAGTGGAGACGACAGATAGAAGGGTGGGTGAGATATCCAAGATATAGAGCCCATTCAACAGCTGCCCCCTACCAATGATACTCCGGGTGCGACGATCCTGCATAAGAAAAGAAGAGGGAGAAAAAGTTATGCAACAATCAAGTTCGTGCGTCAGACGATTAACAAAACGTAAATTGAAAGAAAATCCCGGAACGTGAAGAACCGATGAAAGAGAAAGGGCCGGGGTAAGCTGAAGAGCAGCAGCGCCAAAGACCGATAGGGTGTCACCATTGACCACAGTGATACACGGGGGATGAGCCGTCTGGAGATACTGGGAGGGCTTCTGGGAGGTAATATGGTGAGTAGCACACGAATCGACGATCCAGTGGTGGCTAGGAGAGAGACAGGTTATACCTTACGCAGAAAAAGACGCAATCGAGCTGGAGGAGCGGCCGAGGGCACCCTGTAGTTGATGGAGTTGGGTGCGAAGCTCATCGATATCTTGGCGCGTAGTGGATGCCGGATCCTTGGCAGAAGCCCCAGTGGGAGCAGGAGCAACAAAGGAAGTATCAGTGAGGTGGGGAGGGAACCCATGCTTGCTGTAATAAGTAGACTCAAGATGGCCACCCCGGGCACAATATGTGCATTTTATAGACGAATGTCCACCACGTCCGCGTCCCCGAGACGGAGGTCGACCCCCTCGAGTGGAAGATCCACGAGCAGGAGGGGGGGGGGTCAGAAGGAGAGGCTATTGAAAAAGAGCAGGTGCAAAGCTGGGAGGAGCCTCAATAGGAGACATAACCCAAAGCAGGATGGAGCAGACATCAGACAGTGAAGGAGTCGTCGTGGAAGCAAGGATCTGGGCCCAAACACTATGCAGGTGGGGCGGAACACGGGACATCATCATCGTGATGGTGACAGCCTCTTTCTGGGCCTGTTGAGTAGCTAGATCCGTAGTGGAGGCTGATGTTGAATCCAAGCCTCGGCCAGTGTCTTTGCCTGGGCAACAAAAGAGATCATATCGCCGGGAGCACCAGGAGCAAGGTTCTGAAGATCAGAGATAATATCATATAAGTGCTGAAGACTGTTGTGCCCAGAGTAAAAGGAGTGGAGCTCCTCCCACATTGCCTTGGCCGTGTCATGATACATGACCATCCTGTAGGGCTTGGTGTCCATAGAGTTGAGGAGCCAAGACTGGACCCGACCATCATCGCGAAGCCAGTCATTGGAGGGAGCAACGTGGGTAGCACGAGTCAAGTGGTGGAGAAGACCCTTCATCTGCAGAACACGACGAACATAGTGAACCCATTCGACGAAATTGCGTTTCCCAGTCAACGAGATGGTAGTAATCCGTAGCTCATCACGGAGTTCAGAAGCCGTAGTAGCCGCACGGGCTGACCGAGCAGAAGTAGCAGCGGATGCATCGGAAGCCATGCGGCTAACAGGGAAGGCCAGGCTACTAGAAGAGAAACCAGGCAGCTAGCAGTGGAGGCCGGGCGGTCAGCAAGGTTTGGACCGGGCGACAAGCAGGAGAAGCCGGGCGGCTTGGCAAAGAAGGCAGGGCGGCTTGGTAGAGAAGTCGGCAAAGGGAGTAGTCGCACGGTCACAGCAGACACACCATTGACGAGGAAAGTCGCGACCAGGATGCGACGAAGTGAAGAGGAGAGACCGCTAGCGACAAGACAAGTCGCAACGACTAGCAGGAAGCGGGTAGAGGAGAAGTCCGCACAGTCATGGTAAATCTACCAGCGACAAGGAAAGTCGAGACCAAGATGCGGCTAAGGGAAGAGGAGAGACCGCTAGCGACAGGACAGGTCGCAACGACTAGTGGGGAGGAGGGTAGAAAAGGAGTCCGCACTGTCAAGGTGAGTCCACCAACGACAAGGAGGGATGCCGCGACGTAGATGCTGACTGAAACGAGAAAGAGAGAAGAGGAGGAACCTGCAGCGACTTGAGAGAGGTCGTGCCAAGCGGCAAGGAAGAGGCCGTGCGGAGAGCAAGGGGTAGAGGCCGCGCGGATAACAAGGGAGTCCGGACGGGCAGGAAAAGAAGTAAGAGAAGGTGGACCCCACGTATGAGAAAAGTTTATAAAAGAGAGAGAGGGTGGAGGAGGATGAAGCAAGGAGGCCACAACAGAAGTAGAGATAAGGGCACAACGGCTAGAGAAAGACATGCCGCTCGATATTGCGGATAAGCAAGAGAAGGGACAAGCCGCGCGGTCAGCCAGGGGACCAGGCTGTCTGCAAACAGACAGACCGGCTAACCGAGCTTGGGTGGTTAGGAAAGATGAGACCGCGAGTAGCCGCGAACAGAAAACCGAACAGCCAAGGAGGAGACCGGTTCCTCTGATACCATGTAAAGAATGGCCTCAAATCTTGTATATATTTCTCGAATAATAAATTATAAGTATGAATACACTTATATAGGAAGAGAAGAAGAAGAGAAAATCCCAATACAAGATGTGTGACAAATACAAAAAGAGAGAAAATAGAGAAAAATGGGCCCTTACTAATGCTTTTCTAACAAATATAAATAAAAATATATATATATCTTGCCGACATAGTTTATTAAAATTGTTGATTGCATTTAGACATGCTTATTAAAATTGTTGATTGCATTTAGACATGCTTATTAAAATTGTTGATTGCATTTAGACATGCTCTTAAATGTAATTTCTTCTTGGTGTAGTGAAGTAACAAGCATAAAAATATAAGCAGACACATAATATACCTCATTATTACCCCAACTACATGAATAATCATCAAAATATTTAAACCTCGGTGTTATGTTGTTAAAGGCGCGAGTAAGGCTCAATGCTCATCAAACTCATAGGTTTGCACGTTCGTGCACAGTTTTTGTGCCTTTGGAGCATAAAAGCTGTGTGTAGATGTGATTTCTGTTATAGTTTTTTTTTCAAAATAAATAAAGAAATAATGTATGTACTCAATAATTTATGCATGATTTAGTGCTTGTGAACATAATCGTGCGTTGAAACTTAGACATGATTCAAGTGACCACATTGATTCTATTTCTAAAAGATATTAAATGATAGTAATGAATGCTTAATGAATATAATAGATAAAGAATCTCATCAATAAGATAAGTGATATTTGATGCTGATTATTTAAAATGAATGTATTTGCGCCTTGCCTTCGTCCGGCGCGTGCCTGCGCCTAGACTCCAAGATCCCTCTGCGTCTTGGTGCGCCATGCACCTTTAATAACTAAGCTCTGGTGTAGCATAGCTTATGAGTATGGTCAAATAAAAAGTGCATTACAATTGATGCAAACTTTTGTGAAGAAATTGCACTTAAAGATTGTTTCCCAAAACCAAAACCGACCCGTTTCAGATCGGTTTGGCTAGGTTTTTTAGCATCGGTTTGGCTTTCTGGCGAACTTAAAACATTGTATTCAAAAATCGATTAATTTTTGTTAGTATTTTCTTGGATGGACGGCTACTAGTTGAGTGGAAGTAGGATTAACTATAAAATATATTATCCAAAAAAGAAGTTCATCAACATTTAAAGGAAAACTCAGGGAACATATGTAATAACATTTAGATTAACTAGTGCAATTAAGACAATAAGTTCAAGTATTCATTCAAAATGGAAACAATGAGTACAACATATTTAATTTGCGTTCATATGTATTTCGTCCTCAAGTCCAGTCACTCTTTTACTGTTAGTTTTCACCTATGACGAAGAAGTTGGATGTCTTGATCCAAATGAAATTATAATACATAAGTTTTGCTAATAGTTCTAATTTATTCTCTAATAGTTAGGTTTGGTTTTTTCGGTTTACCCAACCGATAAACTGAACCGAAATGATGTCGGTTTTCAGCCCCCCTAAACCGAAACCGAACCGAACCGATTGGTTCGGTCCGAAAATCGGTTCGGCTTGATAGGTTCGGTCTGGTTCGGTCAGTTTCAGTTTTTTATGCACACTCCTAATAGAAAGTACACCAATGTTTTTTATTTAAGTACAAAATAATTATGGTTGTCCCATAAAAATGTCTTGTCTTGTATTTCTATAGATTATCTTGTACTTTGTTATTTTGTCTCATATCTTGATACAAAAATGTAACATTATTTCCTGCTTAATACCATTTATAAAAGAAATTGTCTTTCTACTTAAGACTTATACATAGAATTTTCATGGCCAAAGTGATGCGGAACGGAGACACATACCCACACCGGATGACGAGTTTTGGGCTAGTTCGGGGCCAATTGACCACCTGCCATATATGACATTTCCGGATCAATGATCTGACTTCACGAATGCGCACGACTTGTCGTTTACTTACGATTTTCATATGTTACATTATTGTTTTGAATTATATTTATCGCAATCAGGCCCTCCACATCCACGTCTAATCACATCCGTTGATGCCGGGTTCCCTAAGCGCTTTTTTATTATAAATAGGAAAACATAGGGGTTGCCAACACTATTGCAGGTTTTTGAGAGAATATCCCGAAATCCGGTGATCCCTCAATAATGACGACTCCGTGAGGACCTATGTGATGACTCCTAGGTGGTCTTCTTCCACCCCAAGGTATTATCTTACCCTAGCCTTCATTTTCCGCCATCCCTATCCTTAGCTGCCCCTCATGTCACCTCCAAACAACTGTTTCTTACAACAAGCCGCCGCCGCCTTGCAACCCCTTCAAAACCGCCCCACCTACCTCTCTTAGCCGTCACTCCCCTTTCTAACCCCTACCAACACCACCGCCCCATGTCCACTGTCATGATCCGTCTAAAAGCCAAGATCAGAGCGCGCTTCTGGCGGGTCATAATGCCACATGCATGAGGGGAAGAAATTTATGTCTGTTAGGCGGGAGCTAATTTAATGTTATTTAGATTTAAAATAAATAATTTGGGGAAAATACATTATTTTATTGCAGAATCTTTAGAGTTTATCAGTGAGAAACTAAATGCGCATGTATTTTAATAAAGCTCATGACACAGTTTGATACAAATTTTATGCAATGAAAATCACAAAAAAATAAATATGCAATTAATACTAAATTCCAGTACATAATTTATAGTGTAGCAGTTGTCCATAACATAAGAAAATGACTAATCATAACTATTAGATAATAAACAAATCCGACAGTACATGAAATAAAATACATAAAACCTGACAAAAAAACAAATACGATAAACCTCCAGGAATCAGAAACTTGATGGCTGACACAAATCAGATCGGGCTCAGGTAGCAGGAGGCGCAGTCACGGACGCTAAGGAAAATTCCAAAATGAGAAGGAAAAGTCCCAGAACATTGAAATAAACATTGAACAAAGTAAATATAATACGAGCAATGAAATTTAGAAATATATGCGTACCAATTTTTGTGAGACAAAGCTAGCAAGACAGACAAGTAACTGAGTCAAGCAAAAATATCTAGAATTATTCACCTACTCCGGACTATAGCATATAAATGTTCATATAATAACATAAGATGTAACCAATGAAATGTGTAGGTGTTTTTATTTGATGCACATGAATCTTCAAGTTCAGATGCAAGTCTTATCAGATAATTCGTTCTTGCCATGATCATTTATTTGTTTCCCAGTCAAGAGGAAACTCATGTCATGGAATTGCATCAATTAAACACTATTTTTCAATGATTGATTATGATATTAATGAAGTAAATAATTCATGCTTTAGAGACTCTTAACGTATTATGGCATGCTATTGTTTTGTCAATTTAGATGTTTCAGAGGGAAGTTTATAAATATAAGAAAATGTGCAAGAAATTAAATTCAATATTTGCAAGAGAGAGAGATTTTTCTACTTGCCTTAAATATGCCTGAAAATAACGGTTGCGGGTAAGTGGCGCAAGGAAAATTATCAATCTTATTTCAAACATGTCATGGGCAAGCAAGAATGATACTTGACAATTTATTTTACATAATCTAAACATGAGAGAGGGGTTTATGAATTTACCTTCCTTAAAGGAGAGGGGAGGAGAGACTACCATGAGGAAATCAGGAATCGGCGCCGCTTTGGCTAGATAAACCCTAAATTAGAGAGGGTTTTGAGCGATCCCTCTAATTAGGTCGAGGAGCGGTGCCGAAAATTGCAAACACAACGCGGTTAGTCGGTAACAAGATGGACACACGCTTGGATCACAAAATATACAAAAATTTGGAGCGCAAATTTGCAAAATAATTTCAGAAAAATCTAAACAAAGGAGATTGAAGGAGTTCCTTATCCACGGAGGTCAAATCTGAGCCCAAGGAGGAGAGGGGAGGAAACCCTAGTTGTCTCTCTTGAAATCACCGGCCAAAATGAAGAGGACGAGTGGAAATTAGGGTTGCCGACCCTTGGGGGAGGGAGTAGGGGCTGTTGTCGCCCCGTGGAGGAAGGTGGGTTGCTGCCTTTGCTGATTGAAAAAGGAGAGGACAACTGGCCTTGAGGAAGTCGGAGGGGCTGAGTTTCCGCTAGCTTGAGGGAGAGGAATGGGGTTGCTGACCACGAGAAAGGAGGAGACAGAGGCGAGCGGCGAAGCTGGCGCGATCGGGAGGCGAGAGTCCCGAGATCGACAACGGCTTGCAGAAACGGGACGCGCGTGCAGGAAGAAATGGGGGGGGGGTCGCTCGGCTAATGATTTAGAAGGAGGGAAAGAAAAATAACCTAATATGCTAATTACGAAACCGCCATCAGGTTTTAATTTATTTGCATCCTTTTTTTTGGATTGTTACATCTACCCCTGTCCATCTGTACTCCCCCTTCATCCCCTTGTCTACAACTGGCCCCCAAAGCTCCATGAAGCCCACCCTTCCCTAAAAACCCCACCACAACTCCGATCTCTTTTCCCAACCTTCAGATCCAACCACCGTCATCCTATTCCAGCCGTTATCCTCTTTCGTATCATTCTTATTGCGTCATGCTTCACTGGATCTCCACGCTTTGGACAACCCCCTTATATTTATGAGTATTTTTTATTGTACGAACTCCTGTTTTTGATATTATATGTGTTTAGATCCTATTGTTGTTTGGATATTTGGGTTTGTGGGTATTATTTGTTGCTATTGTGATTCGCATGAAGAAGTCATTCGCCACACGCTTACCTATAGACCCATTCTTGAGAGTAGGTCCTTTTCACTCTTCCCATATCATTGTCCCGAGCTACATCATGGCCAAAAGTCAAGAGTCTAGTGTTGATCTCGTAGTGGCTGTCTCACCTGTTTATGGGGACATTACCTCTTACGATGGTACACATCTGGAGTATCATAACCCTGTTGATGGGTTCTTTGATGAGCCCCCCGTTGAGCCTCCTGATGAGCCACCATGTCCTTGTGAGGATGAGGTTCAGGGGAGCGATCCATTTACGAGTATTGTGTTATTGACATCTCTTCAACTATTGCACCAGATCTTGCTCTAGAGAGTGGATCATGGGTGTAACATCGAGTACATAGGGCTTTTCTTAGATACATTTGAGCATACTCCCGATTTATCGAGGGTAAACCATATGATCCACCACACTCTTGATGCGTTTTTGGACACACTGCCCGATGACCCGCCAGACGAGTTCTTTCTTATTAGAGGCACTCACCACATGCGAGAATTACATTCTATTGTTGATGTCTTTGTATTCATCAGGGTGATCGGCGCACTCACACAACTTGTATTTCAGTGCTACTTCTCATGTTGTCATTTGGGTATTTGTCGCACACTCGACGAGTATTTCTACATTCCATCTAAAGAGCCATTGAATATGTCTCCTCATTTTAGAGATATTCAATTCGTTATCAGATTTCCTCCTAGAAAGCATGTCTTTTTTGCCGTGTTTTATTTGCATGAGTTGTATGAGCCGGTCAGACGACAAATTAATGTTAGCAATGAATACTATAAAAACATGCAAATGCACACATGCAAGAGAAGATTTTTCTAGAAGATGAACATGTGATGACGAGAGTCCGCCCGGATAGGGTCCCTTGGGAGGCTGCCAAGAAGCCGAGCTCCAAGCGGATGGGTCCCTACACGATCATGAGGTGCATCGGTACAAATGGTTACGAGCTTAATATCACTGTAAGCATGTGTATCCATACGTTGTTTAATATTGTGGACCTGACACCGTATTACGAGCCTCACGAGTATGCGGATCCGAGTCGTGGAGACACTCCTTAATTGACACCATCCCATGCTCTACTCCACACCCAATCTACTTCTGAGCCCCACCTGCCTTTGGGTCAATCACTTATTTCTTCACCGTCTACACCTGTGATTGCACCGGTAACCACCGTCACACCTTTTGAATTTTGAGAGCATTACAAATATCGTGGCCTTCGAGTGTGTAGCCACGCCTGACAGACAGACTTTGGAGTACCATTGGAGCGGATGCCTGACAAAAAGAGGCAGGATTACCGTTGGCGAGAATGCTCTGTCATCGATGATATTTGGACGACCTCTGATGGACCTCATAAAGTCTTACCTGACATACACCTAGAGGATTCCGATCTCTATTCATTAGAAGTTGAATTCTTTCAATTTGGGGTGTATGATGTGGAGCGGAGATGCGGACCCGTGGCAGAGGACGAGTTTTGGGCCAGTTCGGGGCCAATTGGCCACATATCATGTATGAAATCTCTAGATCAACAACCCAATTTCACAGATGCATCTGGCTCGTTGTTTACTTACGATTTTATATATTACATTGTTGTTTTTGTGTTTTATTTGTTGTAATCAGGCCCTCCGCACCAATCATAACCGTTGATGCCGGGTGCCCAAGTGTGTTTTATTATAAATAGGAGGACATGGGGGATGCCAATGCTATTGCAGATTTCAGAGAGAATAATCCCGAAATCTGGTGATCCCCTCACGGTGACGACTCTGTGATGTCCTAAGTGATGACTCCTAGGTGGTCTTCTTCCTCCCTATGGTATTATCTAACCTTAGCCTTCATTTTCCACCATCCTTATCCCTAGTTGCCCCTCATATCTCCTCCAACAACAACAACACTCAAGCCTCTATCCCACTATAGTGGGGTCGGCTATATGGATCCTTTGTCGCCATTGTTCCCTATCTTGTCATAATCTCACTAATGCTTAAGTACAACATGTCTCCTCCAAATTGCTGTTTTTTTACAGCAGGCCGCCTCCTCTTGCAGCCCCTTTAAAAATGCCCCACCCCCTCTCTTAGCCACCACTCCCCCGTCCAACCCCCATCAACACCACCACCCCACATGCACCCCCTGTCTAGCCCTACAACAGCGCCGCCACCTCCACACCCCTATTTCTTGTCTCTGTCACTTCCAAGCACCCAACAGCCCTCCCCCTTCATCCCCTTGTCTACAATCGCCCCCAAAGCTCCATGAAGCTACTCTTCCCTAAAAACCCCACCACAACCCCGATCTCTTTCCCGAACCTTTAGATCTAACCACCATCATCTTATTCCAGCCGTTATTCCCTTACGGATCGTCCCTATCACACCTTGCTTCACCGAATCTCCATGCTTTGGACAATCCCCATATGTTTGTGAGTATTTCTTATTGTATGGACTCCTGTTTTTGATGTTATATTATTGTGTTTTGATTTTATTTTTGTTTGAATTTTTGAATTTGTGGGTATTGTTTGTTGCTATTGTGATTTGCAGGAAGGAGTCATTCCCCGCGCACTTAGCTTCGACCCTCCTCGCGAAGGAAGGTCGTCGATTGCTAGCCATAAAGAAATCAATCTTGCTTATTGTATAAATGCGTGGGTTAATGCTTGTTGCTTATATTTAATTATTGTAGTCGTTTCTTGCATGGTTGCATCATACTAGGATAGGAACTGTTGATCGGAACCTCATCGTCCACAAGTCGTGCAACCTAGTAGGTCTTCACCACTTAGCTTACCCTACATTTGTCGTGGATGCAGATGACCCGATTACAATAAATATCTTAAAAACAACAATGTAATACATGAAATCTTAAGTGAGCGATGAGTCAGACTAATCCGTGAGCTCGGATCGTCGATCCGGAGATGCCATATATGGCAGGTGGTCAATTGGCCCCGAACGAGCCCAAAACTCGTCCTCCGCCGCGGGTACGCATCTTTGTTTCGCATCACAAAGTTTATATTAGCTTACCCGGTGGCCAACTATTCTATATTTTTTCTGTTGAATTTAGAGAAACCTTATTAACACCTTTTTAGATGGTTTACCACTGGGTACCTGTTTATTTATTGTTATTAAGATAGCAGTGTTCCTCAAATAATGATTTTCATCGGTAGAGTGCAGTTTGTTTTGATGCCATCTAGAATGATTAACCTCTTTTGAGATAATCTAGATAACATCCAATTTAGCCACCAAATTGGATGCTATCCTGCTAACGCCAGTTTTATCTACTCATGTTATATAGATATCTGAATACCGGCGATAACACAAATAAATTACTTTCCATGTTACTGAGGAAACATACTGTTATGGGCCCACGAAGGGGGTAACGATGTGTGACCGCAGACACGTATATTTATTTCTCGCAATATCCCTTCTGTTATTTTAACGCTACTATATTTTGTCACATTTTGCAGCTATGTGAGTTTCATGAATGTAATATTTTGAGCTATGTAATTTAGTTTCTCCTCTTAATCTTCTCCCATTCTCTTATCCTCTCAATAGGGCTAGTGTCGAGCAAAACTCTCCTTCCTCTCTCTCTTGGTCGAGCTCCGCTTCTACTGTATTCTCCAACATTGGGAAAGCTAGTTTAAAGAAGGATCGAGATGATCCTTTGTGGGACTTCTTCCTATCATGAGCATGCACCCGCTCGCAATAAGCACACATCAACTAGGTTTTAGAGCCATTTCCTTCGGTGGATGCCGACCTTGTATCCTTCACACTCCCACTCTTTTCACAAACCGGCGGACTCTGTTTATTTCATTCCACAGGCAGTTGGACAACCCCCTCGCGCTCCACAACTTCCACGTCATTCAGTTTCCTCCGCCGATCGCTCATCCCTCACCAAACACTCATTTCACTGCCCCTTCTCTTCCAGCCAAGACTACTCTTTTGGCCAGGACTTCTCTTCCGTCCGAGACTCCTCTTCTATCAGGGACTTCTCTTCCTCGAACCTTCACTGGTCTGCTAAAAATCCTCTTCAGTTGGTCGATCGACGCATACCTAACTTTGAATGGCTTTCCATCCATCCTCCAATGCGACACAACTTCTCTGCATACCACATGCCCAACACTTTGAATCAAACTTCCCAACCCCTATCCTTTACTATTGCGACCTCCTATAACGCCCACTTGATTCTAACATCCATGGACAAAGGTAGTATTATTCTCACACAAGTTATGGTGACAATGCAAATGATGATTGCCTACTGGGCTCAACAACATGATAAATTTGTGGCCCTAGCCACCCACCTTGATGGCATGCATTTGCCATTCCAGCCAGTACACCTTCCTGCGATAATTCCATCCAGGATAGGCCGTAGTATATCATGCTCTTTGATTCTCTCAGAAATTGGTTTGCAGGAGGCACTGTTCTGTACCGTGTGAAATCGGATTTTCCCATATTTGACAGCAAGAGTGACCCCTTGATCTTGTTCACACACTATGAACATTTCTTCACTAAGCAACTAATGTTGTTGGAGGATTGGATATGGTTGGATTCTTTCCATTGAGCTTGACGTAGTTGAGGTACATATAACTTGTGTTGGAGACACCCAATTTACATTGAATAGACTTCAAACACCAGTTCAATCTGCACTTCAGACCAACTCTTTGTAGCTGTTTTGATGCAGATAGGCCCCCACAATGCCAAAGTTTTTTATACGCATTTTCGTTTTTTTAGTCATGTCGAACATTTTTCTCCTATGTCGCGCACTTGTTTCACATTTTTATTTTCATGTATTTTTTTATATATTCGAGTAGTTATAATGATGTATTCCCCATGACGTAATTAACTAGGTCGTACATTTATTTGCTCTAGATTAGTCGGAGGCGTATCCCTTTGATTTGGTAAGATCAAACTTTCTTTTCTCTCCTACTTCCATGTTGAGCTTTAATCCTTGATGGGGTTCCCCAAAAATTGTTCGGTCGTACCAGAGATTTTTCGCTGCGACCTCGACCTGCCCGTCAATACAATTCCAGCAAATCCATTCTTGTACAATTCCTAGTATGTTTGGTCCCCTAAACTGGCACCAGAGAACTTGTACGTGCAACATGCATCTGCCGGCAAGCCATGCCATGCTATGCACACCCTGCACTCAAGCATCTCGCGTGCCAGATCGGCCACCCGACACGGTCCCGCCTGCGGGAGCAGCACCCTGCGCGCAGTTGCGTGCGAGAGGATCCCTCCCGGGCCCAACATCGCGCATGAGCGCCTCCCGTGCGCACCAGCGTGCAGGAGCAACCCCCCACATGCTCTAGATCTCGGGGTCTCCCTCCCGCGCACACTAGCGTGCAGGGATCTCCCCCACCCACACACCAGCGCACAAGGATATCCCTCTCGCGTGCACCAGCGCGCGGGAGCACCCCCCTTTAGTGAGTGTGAGCATCCCCCTCCCCCGTGCGCCTCTCTCGTCACCTCCCGATGTGCTCGCCTCCCGTTGCGCCCTCCGTCGCGCTTGTTATAGGCCACCCGCCACGGTCGTTGCCGGTTGCACTTGTCGCCGCACTCGCTCACAACAGTCGACCTCACTCACGACCTTCACTGTCACCTCCCGATCGCCGCCGTCGCATCCCCCATCATGGGGGTACAAATTGTAATATCCCACACCATGGGGGTTCGAATAATAAAATTTTCCATAATGTGTGTGCGGATTGTAAAATTCCCTATCATGGGGGTGCGGGTCTAAAATTCCTCACCATGTGTGCGAAGAGTAAAATCCCCCACACTAAGGGTGCGAATACTAAAATCCCCCACCACAGGGGTGCAAATAGTTTAATTCTCCACCATAGAAGTGTGAGTAGTAAATCCCCCACTATGGGGTGCGAATAGTAAAATCCCAAATCACGTGGGTGCGAACAGTAAAATCCCCATCATGAGGGTGCGAATAGTAAAATCCCCCATCATGTGGGTGCGAACAGTAAAATCTCCCATCACGTGGTGCGAATAATAATATTTCTCATTATGGGGTGCGAATAGTAAAACCACGACCATGTGGTGCGAATAGTTAAATCCCTCATCATGTGTGTGCGAATAGTAAAATCTTCTATCATGGGGGTGTGGATATAAAATCCCCCATCATGGAGTGCGAATAGTAAAATCCTGCATCATTGGGGTGCAGATAGGAAAAACTTCAATCATGGGGGTGCAGATGACTGCACCCCCTAATGACGTACTTACTAAGACTCCACCTATAGAAGCTATAAAAAGGGACCTGGACCACCATTTGAGGGGGGATTATGTTTTAGAGAGCTCCTTAGAAGATCCCTCAGGATTCTCCCTCGACGATTGAAGATCTCCTTTAAGCTCAGATCTCCTTCATGCTTAATGATCTATTTGAAGCCCTTCGAAGATCTCCTTCACACTTGAAGATCTTCTTTGGTCCTTTAAAGGAGATTCAAATATCTCACTTAGCTTTCAACGCCAAGTTCCCACCGCGTGAGATGCTTGACGTTGTGATCCATAACAATGCCTCTGCGTTCACGAAGCGCACATAACGCCTCCATACTAACAATGCCTCTGCCCTCACAGTGCGCTCACAACACGTCTACTTTCACGATGCGCTCACAATGCCTCCGCGCTCATGGTGCGCTCATAACGTGCTCACATCGCCTGCGCGCTCGTGGTGCTCTCACAACTGCTCATCGCTCACAGTGTACTCACAACGCCTTCACGCTCACGACACGCTCACAATGCCTCCGCGCTCACGACACGCTCACAACACCTCCGCGCTCACAATGCCTTCACACTCACGACACACTCACAATGCCTCTGCGCCCACGACGTGCTCTCGACGCGCTCAAGACGGCTCCGTGCTCACGACACTCTCGCAACATTTCTGCGCTCACAGCGCGCTCACAATGGCTCCACGCTTACGGCGCGCTCACGACGCTCACAACGCCTCTACACTCACGACACGCTCACAACAGCTCTGCGCTCACGGTGCGCTCACAACACCTCTGCGCTCACGACACGCTTACAACGCCTCCGCGCTCACGACATGCTCACAATGCCCGTGCTCACGACATGCTTACAATGCCTCTGCCCTCATGACATGCTCACAACGGCTCCGCTCTTACTGCACGATCACAACGCCTCTGTGCTCCCATCGTGCTCATAAATCCCCGTACTCAGATACTCACAACGCCTCCGCGCTCACAACATGCTCACAACGCGTCGACGCTCATGACACACTCAAAAGGCCTCGACGCTCCCGGCGTGCTCACAATACCTCGGCTCTCACGACGCCCTCACAACGCCTCTATACTCACGTCACTCTCGTAACACTCTCGCCTGCGCAGGCGCCTGCAATTCCTTCCTGGCATGCGTTGCAATTTATCATCTTTGTTTTCTGTCCACAAAGATTATCAGGCTGTTCGCATTCACTGCCGTCATCGCCGTCGGTTCCGCCCGAATTGCCCAAGCTGCCCGAGGGGCAAATTCATCATATACGCAAAAATGGCGATCCGTGTGCTCTATATCGAGGAACGTGATTTGTCCGTCTGGTAGTTTTACAATGGTGCAATTATCAAGCCGCCCTTGTCAAAAGCTGTGAAGGAGCCCAGAGCCCTCGTTTTATGAGACCTTGCCTTCAACACCAGAGAGAGCTCATTTGAAGATTCTTCAGAGTTCTCCTTCAGTTTTCGAAGATTCGCTAAGATCTCCTTTGGCCTTTGAAGATCACCTCCCCCTTGAAGATCTCCTTCCCCTTCGAAGATCTCCTTCGAAGGCGATTCAAAGATCTCACATCGGCCTTTGAAGATCTTCTTTCATTTCGAAGACGACTCGAAGATCTCATTTTCGTATTCTACCAAACTCTCATTGTAACGAGCGGTTACTTGTCATCCTCGAGAATTCTACCATTTGTAATACCCAGAGAAGTAATGCAATTTGGTCAGCATCGATTCGGCCTTGTGGGTTTTTACCCTTTCCGGGTTTTCCACATAAAAAGTCTGCTTGCCTGCTATTGGTAATCTACTTTGACTGTTTACACGCTCAACGCGCTCTCAAGGTAAGACGGTTTGTTTCGACTAAACCGCGAGAGTGTCGAGCTAATCACAACAGTTCGACGCCGTTTGTGGAAACACCGCCCCCCCAAAGCTCTCTGAAGATACTCGAAAGACAGTACTCGCTTAACGACAATACTCGTGACCACCAGCAATTGGCGAGAAAAGTTACCCGTACTACCGAAGAGTCCATCCCTGGGGGCACGTTGATCCAACTCTCTCTCATTTGCTTATCAACGCACCTCTCGCGAAGGAGTCTGTGATTGTTCCCGTAGCTGCATTGGAAAGGTGCATGCACCAAATGGAAGAGCATTAGGCCGAGATGCTCGCTCTCCTAAGAAACTTAGGAGCTCCTCGAGCACCCAATCCAATCCCCGAGCAATGCAATCCATCTCCTCCAACTCCAAATTGTGCTCCGACGGAGCACGCCTCTCGCGAGCATCACATCCCTGAAGAAAAGTTCTCCAATGCGGCCAACTCATCACGCCCAATCCGTCCTACCAGAGAACCCGAAACTCATGATCGTCACCACCGCCCAGAAGCAGTTGGTTTCAGGTGTGCAATTGGAAGGCTCACTTGCAATGAAATTCGTGACGTGATTGCCAAAGAATATGGACAAGGCGGACGATGTGCCGCTTTTTCCAGCCTCCTTCTCCACCACGGCTTGCCGTTAACGCATGAGGTTCTGGCTCATCTGATCCCACGCGTCTTCATGCTCCCTAACATGACTCAACAGATGATCCGCTGGAGCACGTCAACCATTTCACCATCCTCATGATGATCTACAATGCCTTAAATCAACTACTGCGTCAAGTATTCCAGACAATACTGAAAGGGAATGCATGAACCTGGTTGCACTCAATGAGAGAAGGAGACATCGACAACTTTGCAGAACTTGCTCAACAATTCACATATCAATTCATTGCCAACCACAGAATTGTCTGGGACCCCTTCCACCTTTCAGGAATACGTCAGAACGAGGGAGAAATCCACATGAATTTCTTCTGTCGCTTCACTGCCAAGGCGCCACAAATTCTAGGGATGGACCCCGAACTTCTACGAGAAGTTTTTCTTGAAGGGTTACGCCCCAGTGGTTTCTACTCTGCGCTAATGCAAAAGACTGTACCCAGCTATTCTGACCACGTTCACCGGGTCGAGGCCCAAATTTCAGCTGATGAGGAAATTAAAGCTCACTGCCAACATTTCGAAGGGAGCTCGAAGATGAAGAGGGGGCATAAGTCATCACCATCGCTGGTTCCCAAGAAGAATGATGAGCGTCACGACAACCCCGCCGAGACCGAGGACCTCGTCAACATCAGGACTACACTTCCTTGAACACCACTCGAACCATCATGTTCCTTGCTATTCGTGATAACGATGCGCTTCGCAGGCCCGAGCTGCTCGCACCAAAGTGGGGAAATCAGTTGCAATACTTCGACTTCCATCGCGGGCATGATCATAGTACGAAAGGCTGCAACCGGTTGAAGATGGAGATTGAGTGTCTCGTTCAAGGTCTTCTTGGGAGGTTTTTACTGAACTAAGTTTCGAACCAGCACGCGCCACAAGCTGACAATCAAGCGGAGGGCAACGCCGTACCCCAGTGTGGATGAGCAAGAGGTACCAGGCAGGAGAACTTTCACTCTAATGGAGCGCGCATAGCCCGCGTCTCATCTATCAACAATATCAATTATTTGCTTCTTCCAGCTTTTCTCTTTAAAGCAGTAAGCCACAAGATTACGCATGCGCATGTATCCATTGCATTTTTAAGAATACTATAACTACCTTCTGACTCCAATAGCGATACAGATCTCTTGAAGCAAAACACTGAAGGTTAAGGCCACGACCTTCCGGTGACGACACCGAGTAAAAATTCTCAACTGGTAAGAGCATACAAAGGTCTCTGTTGGAACATAAATTACACATCTCTTGGTTTGAAAATAACAAATCCCATTATTTATTTGATCGTGCTTATCCCATGTTTATAGTGTGTAGGAAATACAGGTACAACGCTCCTATGCGTGCGATGCAGAATGAAGATGACGTTCTGAAAAGAGAGTTAGCGCTCGACGGTAAACAAACACAAGTCCAAAACTTCAAGAATTCAATGATTTATATAATTAAGAAATGAGTGTGTCAGATCGCACGATAGATTGATTCTATGTCAGACCGTGTTTTCAAGTGCCACGTTAATGTTAGAAAAATTATGCAATTTTAAATTCAAGTAATATTCACTTAAAATATTTTTCTTTAAGTGTTGTTGGAGGGAGTAATTTTCTTAATCTCCAGTGGGCTTGACCATTTTGGAACTTGTTTTTACAGGGGGCTCCGGTCAGGGAATCCGCTTAGGATAAGCAGTGCAGTCTTCTCAGTCAGTTTTGTTCAATTGTACCACACTGTTGTTTTACCTGTTATTTTATTTGTAGACATTATGTTTATGTTATACTTCACTCATGTTTGATGTATCAGTTTATTTCAGTTTGACAGTGTTTCATTTCTGATGAATTCAGCATGACATGGTACTCTTTTACCCCTAGTTAGTCTTTCTTTCACTGCATCCGCTATAAGTTTCTTTTTAACAATTTCATTTTTACTAACTTTATACCAATTTTTATGCCGTTAATTAGTTTACTTTTTATTGCGTGTACGACCGGACTGCTGATTTCCTGTTAAACTAAATTGGGGTGTTATAATTGGTATCAGAACCAAGTTTAGGACCCCTGGACCCAGGAAATTCACAGAGTCATATAGTTGTGTCAGAATCAAACTTTTGTTAGTAGAGTTATCGAGTTTGTCTAACTCTTAGTTTTCGCGGGTGTATGAAAATGCTTTCAGTAATGATTTTTTTAAGATATGTTATTTGTAGTAGTAATTCCTTTTTCTATGTCACTTAGGAACCTCGAGCTAATGAAGCGGGAGAACTATCACGTCAGAACACTGCTCTGGATATCACAATGAGTGATGCTAATGCACCACCTATGCCACCCGCACCAGCAACATCAGAACCTGCTGATTTGGCAACCCTGATTGCCAAGGCAGTAGCGTCACCAATCCCTACACCTGTAGCCATGGAGGTCTGTATTGACCGTTAATTAAGGGATTTTAGAGACCTCCACTCTTCCAACTACAGTGGAGTTGAAACTCCGATGGATATAGACGATTGAATTGCAAACACCAGAGATTTGCTTATGTTATGGAGTGTCCAAAAAATAAAAAGTTTCCCCGGACAACTTTCCTCCTTCGTGGTGAGGCAAAAATTTGGTGGACTAAGTATCTAGCAGATGATCCTGCCAAACTAAGGATACCTCAGATAGCGCAAGATGAAGGGGGCACAAGTAGGCATGCCTTCTGAGGTAACCCTTGGGTCCTATTCATAGTTTTCTGAAAACGGCCTGCAAATAGCCAATCTCCGCTGTTCTAAACAGTTATGTGCAGTTCAGGTTGGCCTGCCAACAACACAACTCTGCTGTTCTGGAAGGCTATGGGCAGGCCCGCGGGGGCAAAATGGTAAATAACATCATTGAACAATGGGCGAGTGGTCCCTGAGATCTCCACTCGCCCGGGGTGGCGAGTGCTCGATGGAGATGACACTCACCGCCTCTCCCTGGATCTTGGCAAGTACGGGCCCGGCTGGCCCTACTCGCCTGCCGCTTGCCGAGCTTCCCTGGGGCGAGTGTGAGTACTCCAACTCTTCTCGCCCCTCTATGATTCCACGTTGCCCGAGCGAGTCAGGGGCTGCCGAGCTCTGGCCCCCTTGGGTTCTCGCCCGGGACTTGGACTGCTCGGTCCGGCCGGTCTAGCTCTTGCCGAGCCCACTCGCCGGATACATGGTTGTACACTTATTATCACAGAACAAGGAGAAATGAGCTGTCACAAAGAAACCCAGATCTTGTAACACAATACACAATCATAACCTCTCATATAGGCCTTGGGACATGACACAATATTCTGCTTCTGCACTCGATCTAGCCACAACATTCTGCTTCTTGCTACGCCACATCACAAGGTTTCCACCAACAAAAACACAGTATCCTGTTGTGGACTTTCTGTCATCACGACCTCTACCCCAATCAGCATCAGTAAAAAGCTCAATTTTCAAATTGTTTCTGGAGAATAAGATATCATGACCAGGGGCTTTCTTCAAATATCGCAGCAAGCAATACACAACTTCTTGATCTCTGACTCTGGGAGAATGCATATATCTGCTAAGAATACAGACTGCATACGTTATGTCAGGGCGTGTGTGAGTTAGATACATAAGTTTTTCGACCAATATTTGATAACGTAATACATCCGTGTGATCACCATCACTATCTTCATTAATCCTGTGATTTTCCTCCATCGAGGTGTTCACAGGAACACAACCAAGCATAGCAGTTTCTTTTAAGAGATCCAATATGTACTTCCATTGAGATATAAAGATACCCTGCTCAGATCTAACCACTTCGATACCTAGTAAGAACCGTAATCTTCCTAAGGCTTCATTTGTTTCGGCGGTGGCGGGTCAATCCGGCGGGTGGAAACGGAGTGTTCGAAACGGAGGGGGGAGGTGACAGCTCCCAACAGAGCTTTTTGGGGCGTTTCTCAAGGCGGGCGGGTGGAAACAGAGCAAACGCCGCCGGAGGTTCATTTGTTTACCCTCCTTTCGACGGCGTTTGCCCAAAACGGAGCACCAAAATGTCCAAAAAAATAGAGCCTAAGTCTTTCACTTCAAATTCAGCAGATAAGAGGGTCTTAAGATTGACGATCTCCTCTATGTCATTTCCAGTAATCACAATGTCATATACGTAGCAAATTAGGACCACAACACATTGTTCATATCTCTGGATGAACATGGTATGATCAGATTGGGCTTGCTTGTACCCAAACTTGGGCATTGCCAGGAGAAATCCCTCGAACCAGGCCCTAGGTGATTGCTTCAGGCCATATTAGGATTTCCTTAGGCGGCAGACAAGCCCTTCAGCTCCTTTTTTCACAAAACCAGGAGGAAATTTCATGTACACCACCTCCTCCTCCAGCTCACCATGGAGGAACACAATTTTCACATCCAGTTGATGGAGGTCCCAGTCCAGGAAAGCAACACACAATAGCAATATCCGAATAGAGTCCATCTTTGTTGCAGAAGCAAAAGTCTCCTGATAATCAACTCCATGAGTCTGGGTGTATCCTTGAGTGGCCAGGCGTGCTTTGTACCGTTCCACCTTGCTATATTGGTTCTGCTTAACAGAGAAGACCCACTGAGAACCTATAGCTTTCTTTCCCGAAGGAAGAGCGGAAACATCCCAGGTGTGATTTTTATCCAAGGCTGACATCTCATCTTGCATAGCCTGTGTCCAAGCAGGTATCTCCAAAGCTTCTTGCCATGTCTTAGGAATAACAATTAGGGAAAGAGACAAAACAAAAGCCTGATGAAATCAGAGTAAGATGATGGTAAAGCACATGATTAGAAATAGGATGTTACGTACAAGTAACTTTACCTTTCTTTAGCAATGCAAGGGGAATATGCATATCAACATCATCAGAATCTATGTCTAAAGTCGGCACTGGTAGAGATGGAGCGGTGGTAGCCTGTGTACCTGAACAACGGTGGTATACATGAGGAAAAGGAGAAATCGTAGTAGAGGAGTTCGGTACCGGGATAACAACTATGGGTACCAAAGTGGAATGAGTGGAAGGAATGGAAGAGATGGAAGGGAGAAGAGGAAGAGGAACATGAGTAACATCTGTATCTCCCCTTGACAAAAATGATGAGTCGAAGGTAGAAAATAAGACTCCCCCTCACGGAAGGTGACATCCATAGTATAGAACATATGCCTGGAGGCTGGAGGGGGGTGATAACAGCGATATCGTTTGGTCGTAGAAGAATAACCATGGAAGACACAACGTTGAGACCGAGTGTCAAGTTTGCCACAATGGGGTTGGTGCACAGAGACACCCAAAGACATGATGTGGCAAATGAGAAGTATGAACTACGCCAGAGATAGAGAGACGAGCTAGAGGAGTAGTAAAAGAAAGAACATGAGAAAAGACAATTGATAAGGTGAGCAGGTGTAAGTACCACATCACCCCAATACGGTTTAGGTAGGTGCATTGTTAATCAGACACAAAGAACAACCTCGAGGAGGTGCCGATTTTTTCGTTCGACCATTCCATTCTAAGTAGAGGTGTAAGCACAAGTTTTTTGGTGGATGATATCGTGAGAGGTGAGGTAAGAGCCAAAGTACCACGATCATCATACTCTCCCCCATTGTCACTTCGAAGAATACAGATAGAGACATTAAATTGAGTTTGCACCATTTTATGAAAAGCTTGAAAACAGGGAAAAACTTTACTTTTCTTTTTCAACAGATAAACCCACGTAGTGCGCGAGAAACAATCAATAAAAGTGACAAACCTTCAAAAATCAGTTAAAGATACAATGGAAGACGACCCCCAAACATCAGAATGCAAAGGGAACGCTACTTTGAAAAGAACGATGTGAAGAAGTCTGTCACACATGTTTAGATGTATCACATACATCACAATCAAAGTTCTGAAGAAAAGGTAAAAAAATGAAATAATTTTTGCAGATAAATGAAGGACGGATATCGTAGACGCAGATGCCAGTGAGATTTTGTAATATTGCTGTTGGAGAGTAAATTGTGAGGAAAGGACGGAACATGAAGAATAGAAGGAAGAGATATGGACGGAGAACAAGAGATGTTGCCTGTGCCCACAATGGAGGACAACTATCCGTTAGCAAAAATAACTTTCTCCTTACCAGACAAAGGAGTATAAGAGAGAAAACCTGAGGAATACCCAGTCATGCGGTGAGTAGCACCAGAGTCGAGCACCCATTCAGATTGTGAGGTGGTGACATCACGAGCACTAGACATAACAATGATGACGAGAAGTAGAGCCTCCGGTGACCAGATCGGGCTGAGAGTGAAGCAGGCGACGAAAATCATCCAATTCCTGTGCTGTAAGAGAGGAGGAAGCAGAAGACTGAGACTCATCATAAACATCAGTAGTGTAAGAAATATCATAAGAACAGTAGCAACTGTGTCGATGGCCCCCACGGCCTGGTCCACGACCACGACCACGACCACACCCACATCCAGATGGAGCAAGATGCGGATGAAGTTTGAAACATGCATCCCGAGAGTGTTCTCGTCGACCACAGTAATCACAGGTAGACACATAAGATCTAGGAGTAGGAATAAGACCACAACCAATACTAGTCAGGGCAGAACGATCAGGAGGAACCATAACACTGAGAGACTTGCGGCGGTCTTCATCACCCAAAATCATACTGAACGCTTCCCGAAGAGAGGGAAGAGGGGGGCGGTGGAGAACATGTGTCCGAACCATATCGAATTCCATATTTAATTCCAATAAGAAGACATGAAGACAGAAGCGGTCCTCCTTTTACTTTAACCGGACGTCATCAACAGTATATGCTGGAGTGAAATGCACAAAGTAGTCTAACTCTTAATAAAAACGTTCAAACTCTGAGAAGAATGATGAAATATTCATCGATCCTTGCCGCAACTCCAAAATGCGGCGAGTGAGCTCATAAACTTGGGCGGAGCTGCCAATCTGAGAGAATGTTTCGTGAGCACGAGTCCAGATCTTGAAAGCCGTGTCCATCAACATATAGCTCCGATAGACCTTAGGAGACATCAAATGCAGGAGCCATAAAACAACTAGAGAGTTGTCAGAATCCTAATGCTTCTAGGAGGGATCCGTCACGGGGTGCTCCTTAATCGTCCCATCGATATACCCAAACATCTGTTGGCTACGGATGACATGTTGGGCTGCTCGAGAGCATTCAAGATAATTTGCATCGTCCAAGGGAACCGTGGTAATCTTCAAAGAGCTGGAGTGACCATGAGGCCGCTGAGGGTCACTCATCTGAGGCTGGATCACACCCGGAGAGGAACCGAAGAATCAGAATCACCCATATTAACGAGGGAGATGACACGCAAAAGGAGCGATTAGCAACAATAACACTGATTCAACATATATAAGCCACGAGAGGGGCAACAGATAAAAACCACAACAACAACAACCACATAGGAGCGGCAGTTTCACTAGAGAAGGGACAACGAAGAACAACAACAACGATTAGCGGCAACAAGGATCCAAGACAACAGCGAAATCAACAGATCTGAACGAAAATGACGACGACACGCAACAGAGGAGATGACGTCGATGCAACAAACGAGAACGAGAGTCACTGACGACACAGGAGGTGGCCCAGGCAGACGAGCAGAAGATCTGGTGCAAGAGAAGACCTCGGAGGAGGCGCTGGAGAGCAGATTTCAGAGAAACTCTCTAGAGCGGACTATGCGGAAGAACAGACGGGCTGCGTCATGGAGGGACGACGACAACATTCCTCTCAGCAGCCGACGATGGCTTGGAGGCCGCCCGTCATCCCCGTAATGCGAGCAGAAGGAGATGGCAACTTGTTGGAACCCCACCTCATTTAGGATTTTGGCTAGGTTCACTATTAGGTTTTCTCTGATGACCCGCATGTATACTCTAGGGTCATAAGTCTTTTTCTAGGTCTAGGACAGGTCAACAAACTTAGTTGGTTGGATCAACCTTCAGAAGACATAGAGACAGAAGATCTTCAGAGAAATGCAGTTTTCTTATAGCAGAAAAATCGTTCGAAGATTGCTGAACTAAGCTCGACTTTCGTCGATCGGAGATCGACGAACTCAGTTCTTTCTCTGAGCTGCGTTCCACGAAATCCTTGCTGAGATCGACGAACTCAGACTACTTCCTTGAGCTAAGTTCGACGAAATCTTAGCTGAGATCGACGAACTTTTATCTCTTCCCAGGAGTTCAGCTCGACGATATGACTATCTCAGTTCGACGATTTTGGAGCTCAGATTGGAAAGTGAATTTTCTGTTCAGAGATCTTGGAGCTCAGCTCGACGAAAGAGAGGCTCCGTTCAATGATTTTTATACTGCTTGTCTGCCTTATTCAGCTCGACGATATTGGATCTCAGGTCGACGAAATATGTTGAGTTCGACTATTCTATGACAGATTCTGTTCGACTATTTTCCATATAGTTTTCCAGTATTTTCCAAGGCAATTTGGTTTCAAATTTATTATTATATGCCTATAATATTCTGATAATTAATGCTACATATTCTCAAGAATATATCCATTCCAAGGCAGTATTAATTATAGTATTCACAGAGTAATTGACTTATTTTGTTGAAACCAAAAACTTGGTCTCTGTGGAGTTCAGGGTCCCTTGAAAGGGGTGACCTCACACCTACTACACTCAAGAGAACGTCACGGACCGAAGACTTGGGAAACTAGGAACAGACCCTCGGCTCTAGCGCGGAGGTCCCACCTCACACCCGGAAGGCTACCCGAGCTCTTCCCCTCCCTAGCCAATGCTCGAGCTAGGGTGCCTTGGAGGAGCCCTCTCTACCCTACCAAGGAGGAACTAAGGGAGGAGGAAGCCAAAAAAGATCCTCTCCAAAGGCACCCAAGGGGGTCTATTTATAGTTTTTCCCAAGCACATGACCCATAATGTCTGAAACGCCCCCAAGGCAAATAAGCCTTGGGCCAATAGGAAACCGCCACGCCGGGGGGCAAAGAGGTAAAAACATCCCGGGGGCAAAAACGGTAACGACAAGGACCAAAGGGGGCCAAGGATGGGGAGAGCCCACATGCCAAACCGCAGGGCGGACGAGACCCGGCCCCGGGCCGGTCTCGCCCCCACCAGCCCGCGGGGCGGGCGAGACCCGGCCCCGGGCCGGTCTCGCCTCCACCAGCCCGCGGGGCGGGCGAGACCCGGCCCCGGGCCTGTCTCGCCCCCACCTGCCCGCGGGGCGGGCGAGACCCGGCCCCGGGCCGGTCTCGCCCCCACCAGCCCGCGGGGCGGGCGAGACCCGGCCCCGGACCTGTCTCGCCCCCACCTGCCCGCGGGGCGGGCGAGACCCGGCCCCGGGCCGGTCTCGCCCCCACCAGCCCGCGGGGCGGGCGAGACCCGGCCCCGGGCCGGTCTCGCCCCCCACCCGCCCGCGGGGCGGGCGAGACCCGGCCCCGGGCCGGTCTCGCCCCCACCTGCCCGCGGGGCGGGCGAGACCCGGCCCCGGGCCGGTCTCGCCCCCACCAGCCCGCGGGGCGGGCGAGACCCGGCCCCGGGCCGGTCTCGCCCCCCACCTGCCCGCGGGGCGGGCGAGACCCGGCCCCGGGCCGGTCTCGCCCCTGCCAATCCGCTGCACCTGCCTCAAAGAAGGGGCCACCGGGGGGGAGGTAGAATTTTTCCCCCATACTAGTATGTTTCCAAGCCAGAGACAAAATAGTCCACCGAGAGTGCAAAGTCTCCAAAAAGCTTAAAAACGCGTCCGTCCTATTTGGGGCCCACTCTTCGCGAATACGGGGTTGTACACAATCCCCGCTCTTTTCGAGGTTGGCACAAGCTCGGAAAGAAACGTCCAACCCCACGTATTCGCGGAGTGTACTTTTTGCGCGCGACTACGGAGGGGTCAACCTGTCAAGCCAGCTAATGAGAGCCTGAGTGACGAGACGGCCTCGGGGAGGAAACACTCAACCTCCCCGAGTAGTCAACATGCCAAGCCAGCTAGTGAGAGCCTGACAGCGGAATCCATCTCGGAGCTAAAGGACTTAGCCTCCACGAGAGATCAACCTGCCCCGCCAGCTAGTAAGAGCCTGACAACGGAATCCATCTCGGAGCTAAAGGACTTAGCCTCCACAAGAGATCAACCTGCCCCGCCAGCTAGTGAGAGCCTGACAACGGAATCCATCTCGAGGTGAGACCTTCCCACCCTCTGAGAGATCAACCTGCCCTGCCAGCTAGGTGAGAGCCTGACAGCGGAATCCATCTCGAGGTGAGACCTTCCCACCCTCCGAGAGATCAACCTGCCCTGCCAGCTAGGTGAGAGCCTGACAGCGGAATCCATCTCGAGGTGAGACCTTCCCACCCTCCGAGAGATCAACCTGCCCTGCCAGCTAGGTGAGAGCCTGACAGCGGAATCCATCTCGAGGTGAGACCTTCCCACCCTCCGAGAGATCAACCTGCCCTGCCAGCTAGGTGAGAGCCTGACAGCGGAATCCATCTCGAGGTGAGACCTTCCCACCCTCCGAGAGATCAACCTGCCCTGCCAGCTAGGTGAGAGCCTGGCAGCGGAATCCATCTCGAGGTGAGACCTTCCCACCCTCCGAGAGATCAACCTGCCCTGCCAGCTAGGTGAGAGCCTGGCAGCGGAATCCATCTCGAGGTGAGACCTTCCCACCCTCCGAGAGATCAACCTGCCCTGCCAGCTAGGTGAGAGCCTGGCAGCGGAATCCATCTCGAGGTGAGACCTTCCCACCCTCCGAGAGATCAACCTGCCCTGCCAGCTAGGTGAGAGCCTGGCAGCGGAATCCATCTCGAGGTGAGACCTTCCCACCCTCCGAGAGATCAACCTGCCCTGCCAGCTAGGTGAGAGCCTGGCAGCGGAATCCATCTCGAGGTGAGACCTTCCCACCCTCCGAGAGATCAACCTGCCCTGCCAGCTAGGTGAGAGCCTGGCAGCGGAATCCATCTCGAGGTGAGACCTTTCCACCCTCCGAGAGATCAACCTGCCCTGCCAGCTAGGTGAGAGCCTGACAGCGGAATCCATCTCGAGGTGAGACCTTCCCACCCTCCTAGAGATCAACCTGCCCTGCCAGCTAGGTGAGAGCCTGGCAGCGGAATCCATCTCGAGGTGAGACCTTCCCACCCTCCGAGAGATCAACCTGCCCTGCCAGCTAGGTGAGAGCCTGGCAGCGGAATCCATCTCGAGGTGAGACCTTTCATGGATCATAAATATTTTCGGTGGTTTCTATCATTAATCATGGCTGATACAACGCAAGCTAAGTTCATTACAAAGAGATGATTCACTTCTCTCTTACCTCCCTCTTCCCCCGTGAATCATCCGATCCTTCCCCGGGTGCCCACATCAACCCTGTCCTCACATCTCTCCTCTGCTGCCTCGGGTCGGACTTCCTCAATCCGCACCGGGTCTTGCGCTTGTTGAGGCTGATGAGGTTGCGGTGCTGGAGCTCTTGTCCTTCTCAACTCCAGAAATTCGGGACAAGTAGATGTTGCGTGGCCTTCCTCCTGGTGGAACTCACAGTAGGGTAACTCTACTCTGACTCTTCTCCTTCCCGTTCGGTTCCTCCTCTCCCTTCGACCAATTTCCATCGCTTGCTGTGGTGGGGGTAGGAGTTGCCTAGGGGCTTGTCTCTGGAAGTTATACCTCCCTTGGCCCCCATGATAGTTCCCCCCTCCTTGGATGAGAGCTCTTCCCGGACCTTGAGCAGGTCCTCCCTGCTGCCTCCAGCCTGGTTCCGGACCCTCCTGTCCTTGGAACCCCTGAGCTCTCTGCTCCTCTCTCCTTCTTCCTTCCTGATGCCTTGAGCCACCCTGCTCCCTTGACTCTACCTCCGTCAACTTTTCCAACCTCTTGACAAATGCCGGGTTGGCTGCCTCCATGACAATCTCCACTGCCGCCCTTTCCATCAGCTCCTCGAAGGAAAGGGGGGCCTTCCCGGTCAAGCTCATCTTGAAGAAGCCCTCATTCAGCCCAACGGTGAAGGCCATCTGGAGAGCATACCCTGGCATCTCCTGGACCTCCAAGATCTCCTCTTGGAATCTGTCTACGTAGCGGGCCAGCGACTCCTCGGCCCCCTGCCTTATCAGGAAGATGGACTCGGGGCTCCTCTTCCGCTTCTTGGAGGTGGAGAAGCAAAGCTGGAAGCTCCGGCTCAAGTACTCGAACCCATAGATTGACCTTGGAGGGAGTTGATGGAACCAGTCCCTTGCCTTCTCCTTCAACGTGATCGCAAAAAGGCGACACTTGAAGGCGTCCGTCATCGGTCTGATGGAGACGGCATCCTCGAACCACTGCAGGTGCTGAACGGGGTCATCCTTCCCCGTATAGTAAGCCATGTCTGGCTCTCTGAACCCCTCGGGAACGGGAGCTGAGATGATCAGCTCGCTGAAGGGTGACCCCCTAAGGGGTGGTCTCGCCACCTCCACTCGCGCCACCTGCTCGCCTGGGAGGTTGGCGCTCGCCGGGCTGGAGAACAGCTCCCGGCCGGTGAGGTCTCGCTCGACCCCATCTCCCATTCTCTCCTTTCCTGGCCTTCTTCCTGGTGCGCTTCCCTCTCCCCCCGCTGGGGTCATCTCGCGTAGACCCCTGGGAGTCGACTCGCCGAGGGGGGGAGCTAGCTCCTGGGGGGTCGGGGTGGAGCTCCCACCCCGAGGAGCAATGCTTCGCAGCATCTCCATGATGCCTTGGATGGAGGCCATGAACTCTTGCCTCCCCACAAAAGGTCCTGAGCTAGGGAGCTCGCCGAGATCATCACTACCTCCCTCACCTCCAGTCATGACTCTCTCCCGAGATCTTCTGTGCTGGTCACTCTCCACGCTCACCGCACCAAAATGTTGAAACCAAAAACTTGGTCTCTGTGGAGTTCGGTGTCCCTTGAAAGGGGTGACCTCACACCTACTACACTCAAGAGAACGTCACGGACCGAAGACTTGGGAAACTAGGAACAGACCCTCGGCTCTAGCGCGGAGGTCGCACCTCATACCCGGAAGGCTACCCGAGCTCTTCCCCTCCCTAGCCAATGCTCGAGCTAGGGTGCCTTGGAGGAGCCTCTCTACCCTACCAAGGAGGAACTAAGGGAGGAGGAAGCCAAAAAAGATCCTCTCCAAAGGCACCCAAGGGGGTCTATTTATAGTTTTTCCCAAGCACATGACCCATAATGTCTGAAACGCCCCCAAGGCAAATAAGCCTTGGGCCAATAGGAAATCGCCACGCCGGGGGGCAAAGAGGTAAAAACATCCCGGGGGCAAAAACGGTAACGACAAGGCCCAAAGGGGGCCAAGGATGGGGAGAGCCCACATGCCAAACCGCAGGGCGGACGAGACCCGGCCCCGGGCCGGTCTCGCCCCCACCAGCCCGCGGGGCGGGCGAGACCCGTCCCCGGGCCGGTCTCGCCCCCACCAGCCCGCGGGGCGGGCGAGACCCGGCCCCGAGCCTGTCTCGCCCCCCACCTGCCCGCGGGGCGGGCGAGACCCGGCCCCGGGCCGGTCTCGCCCCCACCAGCCCGCGGGGCGGGCGAGACCCGGCCCCGGGCCTGTCTCGCCCCCCACCTGCCCGCGGGGCGGGCGAGACCCGGCCCCGGGCCGGTCTCGCCCCCACCAGCCCGCGGGGCGGGCGAGACCCGGCCCCGGGCCGGTCTCGCCCCCCACCCGCCCGCGGGGCGGGCGAGACCCGGCCCCGGGCCGGTCTCGCCCCCACCTGCCCGCGGGGCGGGCGAGACCCGGCCCCGGGCCGGTCTCGCCCCCACCAGCCCGCGGGGCGGGCGAGACCCGGCCCCGGGCCGGTCTCGCCCCCCACCTGCCCGCGGGGCGGGCGAGACCCGGCCCCGGGCCGGTCTCGCCCTTGCCAATCCGCTGCACCTGCCTCAAAGAAGGGGCCACCGGGGGGGAGGTAGAATTTTTCCCCCATACTAGTATGTTTCCAAGCCAGAGCCAAAATAGTCCACCGAGAGTGCAAAGTCTCCAAAAAACTTAAAAACGCGTCCGTCCTATTTGGGGACCACTCTTCGCGAATACGGGGTTGTACATATTTACTGAGACAGTTATGGTAACTAATTAATGGTTTTTTCTAGCCGTTCAACTCCCATGATTTTGGCAGTAAATCAAGAATAAGATTCAAAAATTCAAAAGCTTAATTTTTGAAAAGGATATATAAGGTTTCTTCTTTATCTTCAACAACAAGGGTGATATACAGATACAGTACAGAAAATTGTAGAAGAATACAGCCTTCACACATTCTCAGTACTTCTTCAATTTTGCTTCAGGAATTTCAAGAGACAACAAATCTTCATCAGTCTAACAATTTCCTGAAGATCATTCACCATCTGAAGGCGTACACCCTGTGCAAAGCTCTCATTCTCCTGAACTCTTCTACATCTTATGGGGAGCTTTGACAACAGCAAATCCACTAGTCTTCTCTCTGACTGTTGACAGAGAAGACATCATCTTTTACTTTCTTTTCACCACTGTACGAAGGGTTTTCTTAACTCCCTTCAAAAGTTATTAGTTTTGGTTGTCAAGTTTCCTGATCAAAAGACTTGTTTTGGTTTTTGTGCACCTGGCCAAAAGCTCAAAGAGTTGTTATATCTCCCTTAGAAAATAGATATTCTGGTGGCAGAACACCTGATCAAAAACCTGTAGTGGATTCCTACCAGAGTGGTAGAAGAGTGGATGTACCCAAGTTTTGGGGAACCACTATAAATTCTTTGTGTCGTCTGAATTGCTCTATTGTTTATTTCTGTGTGCTGTGATTGTCTTTTGTTTTTATTTCTCTTTATACATATAGATATCACTTATTTTAATTCCGCTATAAAAAGTAATCAAAGTTTTTTAAATACTCTATTGACCCCCCTGCTAGAGTTAAGTCAGATCTTTCCCTCACTTTCAATTGGTATCAGAGCCAAATTGTTTGGTTTCACAGACTAACACCTGAACCAAAAGATCTTTGGTAAATCTCATTTTTTCTAGTGTCTTTTTCAATCATGAAACAAAATAAAGAATACTCAAGCACCAGACCTCTAGTGTGCAATCTGAACAAGTTTGCACTTTGGAAGACAAGGATCATATTATATATGAATTCAATTGATGAAGATATCTATAATTCTGTTTTGACAGGCCCCCCTACTCCTTCTGCAACAACATCAACAAGTAGCTCAGTAGTTCCACCACCTGAGTGGACAGAAGCTCAAAAAAAGTTGAAGATAGCAGACGCTAAAGTTATGAACATCTTAGCTCAAATCATGTCTGATGATATATTTCAAAAGGTAGCTGAATGCACATGAGCAGAGGCCATTAAGATTCTCTCAACCAAATGATAGCAAGATCTGCTGATGAGAGGAAAGATAGAAGATCCCTTCTCATCTCACAATATGAGAACTTCAAAAAGGAAGAGTCAGAGTCAGTTGCTGATATGTGCAACAGACTCAGCTTGATCATCAATGAGTTGAAGAACCTGGACAAGAACATATCACTGACTGAGATCAATGATAAGATCCTTATATGCTTCCCAAGCACATGAGATTCTAGGATCTGACCAATCAAGGAGGCCAGAATACTAAATGAAATTTCTACTGAGTCTTTGCTAGCCAAGCTCAAGTCTTATGAGCAGCTTATCAAGACTAGAGAAGCAGCTGAACAGAAGACTTCTATCTCAGGAAGGAAGGAGCAAAATATTGCATTTAAGACACCTGAAGAATCAGAAGCACTGCCAGCAAATGAAGAATTAATGAATCTTCTGGCCAAAAGATTCTACAAGATGACCAAGAAGGACTTCAGGAGAATGTGTTCAAGAAATGAACACAAACCAAAGTATGATAAACCTCTCACAAAGGAAATTGTGTGCTTTGGTTGCAGGAAGCTTCGACACATTATATCTAAGTGTCCAGAGAAGCAAAAGAAAGATAAAAGGAAAGACAAGACTCCAAAAAGCACTACAACAAGCCTTCTTCCAGCAAGTATAGAAGAAAAAAAAAGACTGTTGCTGAGACTTGGAGTGAGTCTGAAGTAGAGTCTTCATCTTCCAGCTCCAGTGAAGATGAAGAAGAGGCTAAAGACAGAGAGATTTGTTTGATGGCTATCAATGCATCAAGCAATCCATCAGAAGCTGAAGAATTAGAGGCTGAGAATTCTGAGTCAGAAGAGGATCAGGTAATATCCTCATTCGATTTTACTTCAGAACTTTTTAAAACTGAATTTAAGTTGCCATGCAATGACCTAATTAAGTCTGAGAAGGAAATCAAACTTCTCAGAGATAAACTAATTGAATATGATGATTTGTTTTCTGAAAATATAAAATTAAAAGAAAAACTAGTACTGTAAATGCGAGGCTAGTACTGTAAATGCTAGGCTAAATGATAAACTAGGTTTAGGAGCATCATCTAGTCAGTCACCTATCCTTAAGAAAAATATATTATCTACCCCCATCAAATTTGTTTCTGCTAAGGGTAAAGAGAAAATTGTAGAAGTTAACAATAAACAAACAGAAACTTCACAGAAAAATCAAAGAAAAAGAAACATAAAAATTCACATAAAAATACTGTTCAACAAAATTCGTCAAACTCAGATCGACGAAATCAGTATTTTGCGTCGAACGACGATCGACGAACTCTGAACTCAGAGTTTGTGTATGATTACTCAAGAGAGGGTGCTTGACGAAATCAACATGTTTCGTCGAACAGAGATCGATGATCATGGAACGCAGAAAATGAGCATTATCATTCTCTGAACCGAGATCGACGGCATCAATACTTTTCGTCGACCTCAGCTCGACGAACTCAAATAAATTCGTCGAACACAAATTTTCAAAACCAAAAAGTTTAATTTATTTCAAAAATATAATCAACCACAGAAATTCATGAATCCTTTTACACAATGGATAATTCCACCTAGAAGATTTTATCCTCTAGGATATAAGAGTCAACCAGAATTTTCTTATATTTCTAGTTTTAAATTTGAAAAGAATCAAGGACCCAAGATTACCTGGGTCAAGAGCACATAATCTTTTATTTTGCAGGTAAAGAACTATCCTAACACAGAGGAACAGTGGTACCTGGATAGTCGGTGTTCGAAGCACATGACAAGAAGCAAGGGCAACTTAATCAACTACAAGTCAAAGCTTGGACCAAAGATGATAGTTGGAGATTCCAACTATGGCCAAACAGAAGACTATAAGAATGTCAGAATTGGAGCTGTTACCTTCAGGAAGGTAACATATGTGAGTTGTCTAAAACATAATATAATATCCATAAGGCAGTTATGTGATGAAGGTTATCAGGTAACTTTTAGTCAATCTTCTTGTATTATTTCTTCAATAAACAACAAAACTGTTTTAACTGGACTTAGGCAAAATAACATTTATGTAGTTAATTTCAAGTCAGCCAAGTCAGAAATTTGTTTGTTCAATCAGATTAACAATAATAATAATATTTGACATAAAAGATTAAGACATGTTAACTTTAAAAACATTGCTAAATTATCTAGAAACAATCTTGTTAGTTGATTGCTTTCTGACCCTTACAAGAAGGAAAGCCTCTACAGGGCTTGTCAATTAGACAAACAAACTAGAAATAACTTTAAATCTATTAATAAGAGTGATTCACGCAGAATTCTGTACTTGCTACATATGAATCTTTTTGGACCCATTGCTGTACAAAGCTTGAGAGAGAAAGCTTATACTTTAGTTATTGTAGATGATTTCTCTAGATTCACTTGAGTGTTCTTTTTGAGAAATAATTCAGATAACTTCAATGTTCCTACAGACTTTCTTAAGAGCATTCAGATTGAGTACTCTATTCTAGTTGCATCAATCAGAAGTGATCATGACACTGAGTTTGATTCTCTTCTCATGTAAGAATTCTATGAGAAGGAAGGTATCAGACATTGCTTCTCTGCTCCTAGAACTTCTCAACAAAATGTGCTAGCAGAAAGAAAAAATAGAAATCTAATTGATTCTGCAGGAACATTGCTTGCAGATGCTTACTTACCCCTATCTTTTTGGACTGTGGCTGTAAGCACAACAAACTATGTCATGAATAAGAGTTTAATACATAAATTCAAGGGCAAGACTCCCTATGAATTGCTCAAAGGGAAGCAACATAAAGTTAACTATTTTAATTTGGTTGTTAATGTTTTATTTATAATAATAACAAGAAATGTCTTAGAAAGTTTGAAGCCAAAGCTATAAAGAGAATTTTTCTTGGATATTCCCAAGTCAGCAAGGCATATAAGATTTTTAATAATTCCACCTTAAAAATTGAAGAATCTGTACATGTTTTATTTGATGAAACTAACATGTTTTACAAGGAGAAAGATTCTTCTACCATAGAAAATTTGTAGGTACCAAATTTGTGTGAGAAAATGTATGACTTAATCCTAACACAAGAGGATATATCCATCCTTCTCAACAAATTATTGCTGAAGACAGTGAAGAAGATTTCATTGAAATGATTGCCGACCTTACAACAACCAACATAATTGCACAAGAGGAATTAATTCCAAATGTTGTAGCTGTCCAAACTCCTCATACTGATCTTGTCACATTTAGAGATCATCCTATATCTCAAGTGATTGAAGACATATCAGTTGGTGTGCAAACAAAACATCAACTCAACCATGATTTGATGCATGCTTGCTTCATATCTCAATTAGTGCCCAAATCCATAAAAGATGCAGAGCAAGATCCACACTGGATTATTGCAATGCAAGAGAAGCTCAATCAGTTTGAGAGAAGCAGAGTTTGAGATTTAGTTCTAAGACACAAAGACTACCCAGTTATTGGAACTAAATGGGTATTCAGAAATAAATTGGATGCACAAGGAGATATTATAAGGAACAAAACAAGATTGATAGCTCAAGGCTATTCTCAGGAGGAAGGAATCGACAATTCCTTTGCCCCTGTTGCAAGGTTGGATGCTATCAAAATCTTTCTTGCTTATGCAGCATACAAGAAGTTCAAAGTCTATCAGATGGATGTCAAGATTGTTTTTTTAAATAGTGAACTCAAAGAGGAGGTCTATGTGGAGCAACCGTCAAGTTTTATCTCTCTAACTCATCCCTCTTTTGTTTTCAAATTGCATAAAGCTCTCTATGGTTTAAAGGAAGTTCCAAGAGCTTGATATGAGATCTTAGCTAGCTTTCTTTTAGAGCATAAGTTCACTAGGGGCATTGTAGATAGAACTTTGTTCATTATGCTTCATAAAGATAAAATATTATTAGTACAAATATATGTAGATGACATCATTTTTGGATCTACTGATTCTAAACTATGCAAAATATTTTCTGACCTGATGCATTCTAAGTTTGAAATGAGTAGCATGAGTGAGCTTTCATACTTCCTTGGTCTCCAAGTGAAGCAATCCCCTGATGACATTTTTATATCCTAGTCCAAATATGCTAAAGAGCTAATTAAGAGATTTGAGATGTCTGATGCCTCAACAATGAAAACACCCATGACTTCCAATGCTGTGATTGATTCTGATGAACAGGGCAAACCAGTTGATCAGAAAACATATAGGGCTATTGTTGGGTCCTTGTTGTATCTCACAGCTAGTAGACCAAATATTATGTTTCCTACATGCCTTTGTGCTAGGTTCCAAGTGAACCCTAAAGAATCTCACCTTATTTTCTTAAAAACGATTTTAATATATATAAAAGCTGCCCAAATCTAGGACTTTGATATCCAACAGAGTTAGAATTTGACTTAACTGGATTCTCAGATTCTGACTATGCTGGATGTAGAGTGTACAAAAAAAACACATCAGGAACATGCCAGTTCCTTGGTGATAGGCTTGTTTCTTGGTTTTGTAAGAAACAGACATCTGTATCAACTTCAACTGCAGAAGCTGAATACATAACAGCTAGCAGTTGTTCACAAATATTGTAGATTCAAAACCAACTTCTGGATTATGGTTACAATCTAAATAATTCAACTATATTTTGTGATAGTAGCAGTGCAATTTTCATTGCACAAAATCCAGTGCATCATAGTAGGATCAAACATATAGAAATAAGACATCATTTCATTAGAGATTGTGTAGATAAAAAAAAAATTAACCTTGTCTTTATCTCCACTGATTTGCAAGGAACATACATCTTCACTAAACCATTAGATGAGAAAAAACATCTGTTTTTTAAATCAGCTAGGCATGATTAATGTAGAAGGTCTAATTTGATTTCTGTCTGAGTCTTCAAGAATTCGTCACTTTTCGTCGAATGGAGGTCAACGATCTGTGAACTCTTCTTGAGATTTTTCGTCGAACTTAGATCGATGAAATCTCTCTGTGAAGTCATTTTTGTCGAACGGAGATCGACGATCTATTTTCCCCCGCTTCAAACTGAGATCGACGATATCATTTCTTCATGAATTTTTTTCGTCGACCTGAGATCAAAGCTTTTCTTTTTCGCAGGACGGAGTTCGCCGTTTCGCCTTCTGAAAACTTATAATAGGGTTTTCATCGAACTCCATCCCGCGCTTTTCAGTTCTCTTGCACTTGATCTCTTGTTTCTTTTTGCAGAGCAATTGCGATTTCTCCAGTCCTCCTCTCAAACATGAAATTTGATGCTGGTTTTGATATCGACCTTGGATCTTTCAGTCACTCGGATCAAATATTCAAGGATATCCTTCAGTTGTTCGAAGCTCATAATCTGCAATACTTCATGACAACCAGAATCAAACTCCCAGTTTCAGAGATAAAGGAATGAATGTTTACTGCAAAGTTCAGGATACCCAGCCATTGTTGGCACCATTTCTGGTAATCAAGTTATCTTAACTCCAGATGTTTTAACCGAGGTTTTTGGATTTGTTAATGGGGAAGATGATATTGAGTTATCTAGTAGTGAATTTACTGATATGCTAGATAGGTTGGGTCACTCCCAGGGAAACCCTAACCATTTACTCAAAAAGAATCTGTGTATAGAATACAAGTTTTTGACAGATTTAGTAGACAAAGTGTTATTGGGTAAACATTCTGCTCATGACCATATCAGCAGGCACCAATTCAACCTGATGTGTGCCCTGGTCAATAAGAAGTTAGTGAATTGGGGAATAATTTTCTTTGATTCTATCAAGAAGAAGCTAACAGGAAAATCTGGAGGATATGGAAGGATCCTAGGGATCTTCCTTCAGGCTAAGTGCCCAGAACTGTTGGTCTCCCAGACCACTTTCATCAATGCTTCCAAGAGGATTACATCGGCTCTCTTTGGAAAATGGGAGAGGACTATCCCAAAGCCATCCAGGGCATCCTCCTCCACAGCTTCAGAGGACACGAGCAGTCATAGCCACTCCCCCACCTCCAGAAGATGTTCTTCCATCCACCAGAATTCCTTCACCTCTTCAACAACAACCATCCACTATCATCCCTCCTACTTCACCTCTTCCATCACCATCACCTCAACATTCACCAGTCATTATCCATGAGGATACACCATCTTCATCTCCTCAATCACTTATTCATCATCATCATCTGGATGAAATTCCATCCACCTCTTCACAGCCAAATTTCAACTTGTTGTCACCTCCTCAAACATCTCTACATCATTCTCCAATCCACCATTCTCCAATTCAAACCCCCATCCAGGAAACCATCACTACCACCATTCCTACCACAGTTCCATCCAACATTCCATCTCCAGCACAATGTCCAATTCATTCGTCTACTCAGGACATCCCTTCATGCTCAGATAATCCCCTTCATCTACCTAACATTCCTTTTACAGATATCCAGTCAGGATTTTCTCTGTCCCAAATGTGGACATACATACCCCTATGCCACTCCTGATCCAGAACAACTATATCTGAATTTTTCTGATATTTCAAATGATTTGCTAAAATCCATTACTCCTACTCTCAGAAAACTCATAAATGAAGCCATTGCACCTCTTACTGACACCATCTCTCGTCTATCTGCTCAAATTGCTGCTATCTCTTATGTTCCTTCTTCTTCTACAGGTATGGCTTCAGGATTCTCTGAAATCAGACAGAGAGAGATGTTCAATGAAGAAGTTCCAACTCCTCCAGCAGCAGCAGCAGTTTCTCCAGCAGCAAAAGTTCCAACGAAAATTATTGATACTATTGATGATGATTCAGATACTGATATGATTTGTGATGAAGATAATGAAATAAGCACTGTTGGTGATTTCATGATATATCCCACAGTTGATTTGGTTTCTTTATTATAATCTTTTGATTCTGTATATAGCAACAATCTTCCAGTTCCAGCTGTTTCAGTTTCAGATATGTCCAAAGCTATAGTGTGTTATGCATCCCAAATAAATCCTGATATTTTGGGTCAACTCAGGACAAGCTTATTAGTTTCTAATAATGTTATAGAGCCAATAACTGAGCCTCAGACATTCTCTTCACCAACATATGGCTGGTGTGAATCCCCAATGCCAGACATGGATGAGATTTTGTTTGCTGATATGGAAGAAGAACATGAGTCTTTTCAGGATCAAATTGTTTCAGAAATTCAAGCAGAGCCTGTTGTTCCAGTACAGCCTCAGGCTGAATCTATTGGGCCTCAGCCTCATCCTCTTCTTTCTGAATATATGCTTAAACAGATTCATGATTTATATGATAATCCAGCTAACTCCTCTTCTGATGATAATGATGATGAAGAATCTGATGATTCTCAAGATACTACTTCTAAGAAGAGGAAAGCCAAGAAGAAGGCTCCAGCAAAAGCTGCCCCAAGCCAAATCCTACAACAGATATTCCCTACTATGTTCTCCACAATATAAAGCTCACTCCAGAATCTCCTAACTGGATGAGATACTCAAAAAATGAGCTGTAGGAAAGGAAGAAGAGAAAGAGATATGATTTTCCACCTAAGAAGTCTTGGAGAGGACCACCACCTCCTCCTCCAACTGCAGGTGATTCCGAAAATATTTCTCAGTATCAAAGGTCTTCATCTTATTCACAATCCTCCAGATCTTCTCAGAAACAAGACAAACCTTCTAGGTCTTATTCTCAAGGCAGCTCACAGCAACAGAGAACATCTCAAAGCAGCTCTCAGCAAAAGCAAGGATCAAGCCCAAAAAGGTCTTTTTCTCCTACTTATGATGCAAAGCTAGATCCAAATTATAGAATGGCAAGATTCAAGTAACTCATTGGTCTATCTCAAATTAACAAAGCCAAATTAGAAGGAAAAAATATTTCTCAGTATACAACAATGTCTTACTATAGGCAAAAGGAATCTGATAAATTCTAGGTAAAGAAAAACTTATTTGATCCTAATGCCTATATGCAGCTACATCCAGAGGAAGTTGTGCCCATAGCTTTTACTCCGAAATTTCTTGGCATTCAAGACCTGAAGATGATCCAAAGAGAAGCAGAAGATCCTACAAAAAAATTATATTCACTAATCCATTTTCTGGTTCTTCTTCTGAAGTGCCTAAGAAAGATCCTTGACTTATTTATGGTTCTGAACTATTTGTTTTTACTATCTGTTTAAAAACTTTCATAGTTCTGTAATATATCTGCTGAATGTGTTATTTCTGCATGATATATCTTTTTGTTTTTTGTTATATTTCTGTGTAAATAGTGACCTCACCCAAATAATGAGAGATTGTTGGAACCCCACCTCATTTATGGTTGATTTGGGCTAGGTTCACTATTAGGTTTTCTTTGATGACCCACATATATAGTCTAGGGTCATAAGTCTTTTTCTAGGTCTAGGACAGGTCAACAAACTTAGTTGGTTGGATCAACCTTCAGAAGACATAAAGACAGAAGACATAGAGACAGAAGACCTTCAGCGAAATGCAGTTTTTCTTAGAGCAGAAAAGTCGTTCGAAGATTGTTGAACTAAGCTCGACTTTCGTCGATCGGAGATCGACGAACTCAGTTCTTTCTCTGAGCTGTGTTCGACGAACTCAGACTACTTCCTTGAGCTGAGTTCGACGAAATCTTAGCTGAGATCGACGAACTTCTATCTCGTCCCAGAAGTTCAGCTCGATGATATGACCATCTCAGTTCGACGATTTTGGAGCTCAGATTGGAAAGTGAATTTTCTGTTCAGAGATCTTGGAGCTCAGCTCGATGAAAGAGAGGTTCCGTTCAATGATTTTTATACTGCTTGTCTGCCTTATTCAGCTCGACGATATTCGATCTCAGATCGACGAAATATGTTGAGTTCGACTATTCTATGACAGATTCTGTTCGACTATTTTCCATACAGTTTTCCAGTATTTTCCAAGGCAATTTGGTTTCAAATTGATTATTATATGCCTATAATACTCTGATAATTAATGCTACATATTCTCAAAAATTATCCATTTGAAGGCAATATTAATTATGGTATTCACAGAGTAATTGACTTATTTACTGGGACAGTTATGATAAGTAATTAATGACTTTTTCTATCCGTTCAACTCCCAGGATTTTGGCAGGAAATCTAGAATAAGATTCTAAAATTCAAAAGCTTAATTTTTGAAAAGGATATATAAGGTTTCTTCTTTATCTTTGTTAGAAAATCCCATTTAAGGGCCCATGTTGTTTCTTCTTTTTCTCTCTTCTTGTATTAGTCCCACATCATGTATTAAGATTTCTTCCTTCCTTCTTCTCCTATATAAGTGTGTGTATACTTGTAACTATTACTTGAATGAATATATACAAGGTTTTGGGCCTATTTCTACATGTTATCAGAGCCAGGTTCGAACTGAGCGGCCTGCCCTTTTTGAACCCGCGCGGTCTATCTTCTGTCCGCTACCTGCGCGGCCTCCTGCGGCCTGCCCTTCTGTCCGCTCCGCTCCTCCTCCACTCCCTCTCTCTCCCGTGGATCCACCCCCCCTCCGTCCTTTTTATAACCTCTCTTCTCTCCCGTGGGCCCCACTTCTCTCTGCGACTTCTCTTGCCGCTTGCGGTCTGTCTGCTTCTAGCCGCCCGGTCTTTATCTCATCTAGCCGCTCGAGTTTCTACTCGCGGCCTCTCTCCTCCAGACCGCTCTACCTCTCACGGCCTGTTCTCCTGCGCTGCGGCTTGCCTACGGCTTGTTCTCCACCCTACCTACTACCCGCTCGCACCGGACTCCCTTACTTGCTGCGGCCTACTCCGATTCGCTGCGGCCTGCCACTCCAGCTCTAGCTCGCTGCCCGCCCGGCCTGCCCCTCCAGCTCTGCTCGCTACCCGCCCGGCCTCCTGCGGCCTGTCTCTTCTGCGGGTTCTTGATGGTCGCTGCGATCTCTTCTCTCTCCGCTTGAGTCTCTCTCCTCGCGGGGTTCTTCTCCTCAGTTCTCTGGTCCGCCTGACCGTGCGGGTTGTTCCTCTCTCACCTGCATCTTGATCGCGGTTTCCTCCGGCTCTTCCCCTCTCTGTCCGCGCGACCTGTCTCTACCCGCTGCGGACTTCTCTGTTCTCGGCCTGTCTCTGCTCGCGACGGCCTGTCTCTGTCCGCGCGGCCTCTCTCTGACGCTGCAGTCTTCCCTACTCACCTCGACCGGCCCCAGTCCGCCGCAGTCTGTTCCTACTCGCCGCCGGCCTCCCCTCTGCTAGTCGCCGGCCTCCTCTCTGCTAGCCGCCTGGCCTCGTCTCTGCTAGCCGCCCGGTATTTTCTTCTGCTCCCAGCATGACGCCTGCTTCTTCAGCTGTCACCTCTGTTGTGTCCTTCTCTACGGAGGGTATCACCTGCCTCTCTCATCATCCTTGTTGGATCGTTGATTCCGGCGCTACTCACCATATCTCCTCCCAGAAGCCCCCAGCATATCTCCAAACGCCTCATCCTGCTCGCATCACTGGGGCCAACGGTGACACCCTCCCCGTCTTTGGCTCCGTTGATCTTCAGCTTACGCCAACCCTTTCTCTTTCCTCGGTTTTTCACGTTCCGGGATCTCCCTTCAATTTATTATCAGTTAGTCGTCTCACACACGACCTTGACTGTTGTATTACATTTTCACCCTCTTCTTTTCTTATGCAGGATCGCCGCACCCGGAGTACCATTGGTCAGGGGCAGCTGGTGAATGAGTTGTACATCTTAGATATCCCACCAACTCTTCTCTCCACCATCTCTACTGTTGATTGGCATTGCCGCCTTGGACATGCTCCCCTTCCGATTCTCAAGCGGGCTCTTCCTGATATATCTTTACAGGAGTTCTACTGTGAATTTTGTGTCTACGACAAACAACACCGTTCCTCTTTCCCCCCTGCCTGTACCAGGAGTACTACTCCCTTGTCGTTAGTTCATTCTGATATTTGGGGTCCTTATAGGATCCCTAGTATTTTTGGCTTTTGGTATTTTGTCACGTTCATTGACGATTACTCCCGTACCACGTGGCTCTATTTACTACGTAATCGCACTGAACTTCCCTCTGTCTTTCACGCCTTTTTACTTGAGATGCGTATGCAGTTCGCCAGTCCTCTCAAGGTCATTCGAACTGATAATGCTCGGGAGTATACAGGTCGTGCCTTCTCCAATATCTGCACTGACTTTGGTGTCATCCATCAAACTTCATGTGCGTATACCCCTCAGCAAAACGGGGTGGCCTAACGCAAAAATCGTCATCTTCTCGATGTTGCCCGCTCCCTTATGTTCCAAATGCACGTTCCCATCGAATATTGGAACTTTGCTGTTTCCACCGCCTGTCATCTCATCAACCGCCTTCCCTCCTCTGTCCTTGATTTTGCCTCGCCCATCCAACTCCTCTATCCTTCCATCCCCCTCACCTCTCTCACACCACGGATCTTCGGGTGTGTTTGTTATGTCCACCTTCTTGGCCCTCCTTCCGAAAAACTTGCTTCTCGGGCCGACAAGTATATGTTTGTTGGTTACTCCCGCACTCAAAAGGGGTACGTCTGCTACTCTCCTACTACCGGCAAAATGGTCGTTTCTGCGGATGTCACCTTCTGCGAAGACCAACCCTTCCACTTACCCAGCACCACCTCGTCTTCTGCTCCCTCGCCTTCTGCTTCCTCTCTTCCCCGGCCCGTTGTCCCGGTCACGCCATCTGTGCCGTCTTCTTCCTCCTCTCCCCCCGTTCCTCCTCGGGTTCCTCCACCGCTAATCCGTGTCTACTCTCGTCGCCCATCCAAGGATGCTCGCGTGACCCAGCTCCCTGCTGCCAGCGATAGCTCGGCTGCGGTCGATCACGCTCCCGTCTCTACATCTCATCCCTTGGCCAACTACGTCTCTCTACATCGGCTCACACCGCCTCTCTACGCATTTGCCACCTCCCTTTCCTCTATTTCTCTTCCTAACAATGTGCAGGAGGCGCTTCACCACCCAGATTGGCTTGCTGCTATGAACGATGAAATGCAGACTCCCTGGGCTAACCAGACCTGGGATCTGGTTCCTCTTCCTGCTGGCCACACCCCTGTTAGCTGCAAATGAGTCTTTGTCATTAAACATGCGGCAGATGACACTATCGATCGTCTGAAGGCCCGTCTTGTGGCACAGGGGTTTACTTAGCAACATGACCTTGATTACGAGAAAACCTGCTCTCCCGTGGCCAAATTGAACACGGTCCGCGTTCTTCTCTCCTTGGCTGTTCATCGTCACTGGCCACTTTATCAGCTGGATATCAATAATGCCTTCCTCAACGGCGATCTACAGGAGACAGTTTATATGCAGCAGCCTCCCGGGTTTGAGACCACGGGGGAGTCTTTGGTATGTCATCTTCGGAAATCCATTTATGGTCTCAAACAGTCCCCGCGTGCGTGGTTTGAAAAGTTCAGTAAGGTGGTCTGTGCTAGTGGCTTCACTCGGAGCTCGGCTGATTTTTCTCTCTTCACCCGACATTGGTCAACCGGGACTGTGATTCTTCTGGTCTACGTTGATGATATCCTGATTACTGGCGACGATACGGCAGGAATACAACAGATCAAGGCACAGTTGAATTCTGCCTTTCAAACCAAAGATCTGGGCAACCTTCGGTACTTTCTTGGGCTTGAGGTCGCCCGACGCCCTGATGGTCTTGTATTATCTCAAAGGAAGTACTGTATGGACCTCTTTCGTGATGCAGGTTATTCTGGGTGCAAACCTGCGGAGACTCCTATGGACGCAAATCAAAAGCTCTCGGCCCATAGCTCGACTCTGACAAGCTACTTACAAATCCGGAATATTACAGACGCTTGGTTGGGAAGCTGATCTACCTTACGGTGACTCGACCAGACATCTCATTTGCTGTGGGAGTTGTGAGCCGTTTCATGCACGCTCCTCGGACATCTCATCTTCAAGCTGTCGAGCGCATCCTTCGATATCTCAAGATCTCCCCCGGACAAGGACTCGTGTACAAGCCATCCACATCTCTATCTCTTATCGCGTATTCTGACGCTGACTACGCAGGATCTATTGATGATAGACGCTCCACAACTGGATTCTGTACTTACTTTGGTGGACACCTCATAACTTGGCGTAGCAAGAAACAAAATGTGGTTGCGCTTCCTCTGCCGAAGCCGAGTACCGGGCTATGGCTGCTCTTTTCTCTGAGCTAACCTGGCTTGAAGGCCTTCTGGGAGACTTAGGTGTTCGTCTCTCATCTCCGGCAACCTTATTTTGCGACAGTCAGACAACAATTCGTATTGCCAAGAATCCGGTTTTTCACGAACGAACAAAGCATATCGAAGTTGACTGTCACTTTATCCGGGAAAAGGTACAATCAAAGAAGATAGATTTGGAGCATGTTCCTGCTACCGACCAAGTTGCGGACATCCTGACGAAAGCTCTCTCCAGGCCGCTATACTATCAGTTCTTATCCAAGCTTGGCGCCTACGACTTGTACGCTCCAGCTTGCGGGGGAGTGTTAGAAAAGCCCATTTAAGGGCCCATGTTGTTTCTTCTTTTTCTCTCTTCTTGTATTAGTCTCACATCATGTATTAGGATTTCTTCCTTCCTTCTTCTCCTATATAAGTGTGTGTATACTTGTAACTATTACTTGAATGAATATATACAAGGTTTTGGGCCTATTTCTACAATCTTCAACAACAAGGGTGATATACAGATACAATATATAAAATTGTAGAAGAACACAACCTTCACACATTCTCAGTGCTTATTCAGTATTGCTTCAGGAATTTCAAGAGACAACAAATCTTCATCAGTCTAACAATTTCCTGAAGATCATTCACCATCTGAAGGCGTACACCCTGTGCAAAACTCTCATTCTCCTGAACTCTTTTACATCTCAGGGGGAGCTTTGACAACATCAAATCCACTAGTCTTCTCTCTGACTGTTGACAGAGAAGACATCATCTTTTACTTTCTTTTCACCACTGTACAAAGGGTTTCTTAACTCCCTTAAAAAATTATTGCTTTTGGTTGTCAAGTCTCCTGATCAAAAGACTTGGTTTGGATTTTGGGCAACTGGTCAAAAGCTCAAAAAGTTGCTATATCTCCCTTAGAAAATAGATATTCTGGTGGCAGGACACCTGATCAAAAACCTGTAGTGCATTCCTACCAGGGTGGTAGAAGAGTGGATGTACCCAAGTTTAGGAGAACCAGTATAAATTTTTTGTGTCGTTTGAATTGATCTATTGTTTATTTCTGTGTGCTGTGATTGTCTTTTGCTTTTATTTCTCTTTATACATATAAATATCACTTATTTTAATTCCGCTATAAAAACTGATCAAAGGTTTTTAAATACTCTATTCACCCCCCTCTAGAGTTAAGTCATCCCCGTAATGCGAGCAAAAGGAGATGGCGACTGTTGATCCTGAGCAGAGGTGCGGATGCGGACGAGAGCGAAAGGTAGCGAAAACTGGAGATTAGGGTGCACAAGATTTTTTTAAGCTCTTATACTAAGTGGAAAGAATAAAGCTTGATTGATGCTCCAAGAGATCACTTACTCATACATATACTTGAGTAAGAGAAAATCAAAATACAGAAGATGACCAAATTACCCGAATCCGGGGTAAATACAGAAAAGATGACGTGAAATAAAACTAAATATATTACAACTATGAGTTGTTGTTGTTTAATGGCAGAGTGTGTATTCCGGATGTCAGTCATCTTCGTGAGGACATTTTAGTTGAGGCTCTTAATTCAAAGTATTCCATACACCAGGGCAGTACAAAGATGTATGCGAATATCAAGAATTCAGTTTGGTGGTCAGAGCTCAAAGACGATGTATCAAATTATGTAGGAAAGTGCGAGACTTGCAAGTTGGTTAAGACAGAGTGTTAGAGGCCTGGAGGCAAGCTACAACTTCTTCCTATTCCTAAGTGAAACTTTGAAGACATCTCTATGAATTTTGTGCATTGCCTCCCTAAATACCAAAGTGGGAATGCCTTGATTTGGGTGATTGTGGATCGACTGTTCAAGGTTGCACACTTTATTCCCAACAAGAGGACCGACCAGGGTCCAATGTTGGCTCAGCTATATGTGGATGAGATAGTCCGACTTCATGATGTACCAAAGTCTATTGTGTCAGATAGAGATGACAGATTTACCGCCAAGGATTGGAGGTACGTCGAAGAGCGTTTCGGTACTCAGTTGAAGTTTAGCATAACTTTCCATCCCCAGACTGATGAACATGTTGGGCGTACAAATAGAACCATGAAAGACATGTTTCGCATGTGTATCTTGGACTTTGGTGACAAATGAGAGAAGTATGTCACCTTAGTGAAATTCTCGTATAATAATAGTTTTTAGGCGAGTATCAGCATGACACCTTCCGAGGCTTTATATGCCAGACGTTGTCGAACACCTTTATGTTGGGCAGAAAGTGAAGAGAGAAGTTCTAGCGATGAATCATGGATAGATAAGACTATAGACCGAATCAAACTCATTCAGGAGCGAATGAAGATAACACATGGCAGACAAACCAAGTACTTTGATCAAAGGCATAGAGCAGTAAAATTCAAGGTTGGAGACTACGTTTATCTGAAGTTTAGACCAGTCAAGGGGGTCTCTAGGATAAAACAGATGAAAAAGTTGAGTCCCAGATTTGTTGGTCCATTCGTGGTGCTAGAGCGCATAGGTAAGGTTGCATATAGGTTGGCCTTACCCGAGAATATGAGTGAATTACATGATGTATTTCACGTCTCCTATTTGAGCAGAGCAGTCACAGATCCTAACCAGGTGATCAGTACTAAGGATGCGCCGATTGAATCAAATCTGAATATTAGTATTTTGCCAGTCAGGATTGTGGACTCGAGTATTCAGAAATTCAGGAACAGAGAGATCCTTATGATTAAGGTCATTTGGATGAATTGTGGTCGACCAGAGTATACTTGGGAAAGAGAGGACGAACTCCGTGACAATGAAGATTATCTGTTCCTCTTCGATGCAGGTATGATATTAATTTTTGAGGATGAAATTTTATAAGGAGGGTAAATTTGTAACACCCTAAATTTTAATGTCGCGATAAATTTAAATTTCAGGGTTCGTTCGCGAGTCAATTTATTCAAGACGACGACTTGTGGAGGTAGCAATCTATTTTAATATATATTTTTATTTTATGCATGACAAAGAAATAATGAGTCAGCAGGTAATTGTAATAATCTGCAGTGGTCGCAATGATTAAATATTTTGCGCGAGTTTACTTCGCAAAATAAATCACTCATGGTTTTCAGTCAATTAGTAATATTGCTAATAATATAGTAAGATAATGATAATAGTGACATATCCAAAATTTTCCCACTTAAACAGATTTTTCTCCCCGATACCCGGTGCTCGGTTATAGCAACCGCAAGGCCCTTTTATTATTGCGATTTCGGGATTTATTTGAACCGCCCGATCCTTATTCCGCATTCCCCTTTTTCTATTTCCACAACTCCCTTGCCGAGCGGCAGTTGTTCCGCTCGGTGCTTCACACTGTTTCCTCTTGGCCGACTCCCGATACCGCAAGTTCTACCTGCAACGGGAGCCCAGTTCGACCCCTCCTTCCTCGCCGGAACCAAACGCCGGTCTCTCCTTCCTCCTCAGTATTCCTAGTCGGCCATCTCCTTCCTTCCAAGCACTTAAAGAGATAGTTCCTTAATCCTAGCCGACGGGAAAATTTATGAAACGCCGTTTTCTATTTTGGTAAGTGTGAGATTGCCTTTTCTCCTTCTATGTTAGAGTATTCTTCGCTTCTATATTGGGTATAAACACTCTTGCTTTTTCGATTTCAGATTTAGAAGGGGTTAACTCGTTCGTGTGCTAAGTCTTGACCGATCTTTGTTTAAATTCCCGCCTTTAGATCGAGGTAATGCATATGTTTGTGTTCTTGTTTCACCATAAATAATTATTTGTCATCATTATGAGTTTTTTCCACCGAAAACCCTAAGGGCGAAAATGCTTAAGTTTGGATTTTCGATTGGAAAACAGATTATTGGGAAGAATGTTGTAGTTAAGAAGTTTGTGGTGGACATATTTATTCAAAGGGAATCATGTGGCTTCGCCGCGTTTACGAGCGTCGAAACACCGCAATAAGAAACTCGACCCCATTTAGTCTAACAGTTTAGATTTTTTTAAATTCATGTATTAACTATGTTGGTATACACATTTATAAATTACAAGTTCCTGTAGTCAGAATTAAGTCAAAGGGGTAGGTATACACTTAGGCTAAATTAGCAGATTCAATATCATGAAAGTCCTAAGCCCTGTACATTTAACTAGAGCGCTATTCCGAGTTTGACTCACTGAATGCTATTCTAAATTAATTCAGAAAAATAGCAAGGAAGGTTCACCCTCATGTTTTCTGGTGGAGCCACACTACCGTGTTCTCAGGGCCAGTATGCCCCCACTCAAATTTCAAGCTTAGGGTCGATGAACCTTGTTACAAATATGAAACACCTCAGATAAGAGTCTGTGTTCCACTTGAGGGACATCCAGTTCACGACACCATCAGGTTTGTCACTCAGACTGTAGTTACTAGTTTGTGCACAGTCGTCCTTAGTGACGAGAGTTATAAGATAATAATGAAACTGGTTGAAATTTACAACAAACACAAGCCCAAAATTTCAGGAATTCAACGATTTATATAATTAAGAAAAGAGTGTCAGATCACCCGATAAGTTGATTCTATGCCAGACCGTGTTTTCAAGTGCCACGTTTAACGTTAGAAAAATAATGCAATTTTAAATTCAAATAATATTCACTTAAATATTTTTTTTAAGTGTTGCTGGAGGGAGTAGTTTTTCTTACTCTCCAATGAGCCTGAACCTTTTGGAAATTGTTTTTACAGGAGGCTCCGACCAGGGAATCCACTTAGGATAGACGGTGCAGTCTTCTCAATCGTCAGTTTTGTTCAATTGTACCACACTGTTGTACATGTTCTTTTATTTGTAAACATTATGTTTATGTTGTATAATTCACTCATATTTGATGTATCAGTTTATTTCAGTTTGATAGTGTTTCAGTCTCTTAGTGTTATATTCAGTTTTAGTTGGCTCTATGAATTCAACATGACAAGGTACTCTTTTACCTATAGTCTTTCTTTCACTGCTTCCGCTTTAAGTTTCTTTTTAGCAATTTCATTTTTACCTGGTTTATACAATTTTCTATACAATTATTTAGTTTACTTTTTATCGCAGATCCGACCGGACTGCTGATTTCTTATTAAACTAGGTTGGGGTGTTACAATATACATAGTAAATGATAAAGGAGTGTTAGCTGGAATAGGATGGTATATTGGAGTAATGGGTAGAAGTATAAGCGAGTACTCCTCCAGAAGAGATAAGGAGCTTGCTTACAACATTGGTGAGGATGCCCCTAAAGAGAGGTCTCATATTAACTCTCATATTCATGAAATGTGACATCTATAGTGTAACAACCCTGTTTTCTTTTTATTAATATATATAACCAGAGCCCTCCCCCGATCTCCTCACTCTCATGGTCCAAATCCCTCAGAAATCCTTCCCGATCCCGCTCCTTCGCCCCCGATGGCCCCGCCTCCGCCTCCCGGGCGCCCGACAGTTCGCTCCTCCGCCTCCAGTGGCCGGCGAACCCCCCCTCCAGTGCCGACGCCTCTTCCCCTTGCTTCACTGTCGTCTCCAGCTCTCCCTTTGGCCAACAAATCCCGCAGTAGCCCCTCCTCTCTTGGCCGGCTGCATCCAAGGGGGCCGACAACGTTCTCCCTTGCTCTTCTCCTCCTCCGTCCAGTGAGGGCAAAGACAACGTTCTTCTCCGACAACCCTAGCTCCTCGTTCCAACCAGTGGATTTCGTGAGGGCCTCCTAGAGTTTCGCTCGAAACCCCTCTTCGTGGATTGTTGGGCCCAGATCGGGTCTCCTTGGGTAAGGAATTCTGTCAATTTCTTTTTTTCAGTTTGCCCTAATTTTGTTACGATAATTTTCGCTCCCCGATCTAGGGTTTCCGACGATCCAGCTTATGTCCATCGTATTACCCGCTATTCCCGGATTTGTTTTTGTTTTCCGGTGCACCTCCCTGGATCTAGGTGGTGGAATCGCTTCAAGCTCTCTCCGAATTAGGGCTTTTCGCATCCAAACTCCACCAAGATCCCCGATCCCTCGCGGTAGCCTCTTCTCCCCTCGCTCCTGAGGGAGGTAAATTTCTAAACTCCTCTCATGTTGTGTAAGTGCGATTATCAAACGCATGTGCAAGCATAGAAATCTTGTTAATTCAAATTTGATATATATTGTTGATCTTGAACAGGTTTAGCTAGAGCTTTTAACCTCGCTTGCGCCACTTAGCTATCGTTAGTGATTTCGACGTCACCTTAAGGCAAGTGAAGAACTCCCTCTCACTTGCAAACTTTGGAATTTAACCTTGTTATCTGCTCCCTATGATATTTACTAACGTTATTTTTGGTAAATCTCTGAACCCCCGTAATATTGTCATAAATTAATACTGTTGGATATTGAATATAATATTTGTATTGATTACGTTATTTGTTTCCTAAATAGATCGATTCCTATTTAGGAAATATGAGAGCACACGGATCAGTGACGTGTCATATCGTTGTATTTGTATAAATACCCCCATGTGGATGAATAAACTCAATTAACTTTTCTCCTCCAACATGGTATCAGAGCCTTAGGGCTACAATACCTCTCCCGTACGTTCTTCTTCTTTCTCCCGCACGAACAACCCGCCGACCTCCGCCCGCAACTCCGCCGACCTCCGCGAGCAACTCCCGACCCGCTGGCTCCGGCGGCCCCTAGCCCCACCTAGCCACGACCGATTCCCCCTCCCGCTCCTCCGCCGCACCCCGCACCCGCCTCCATACGCTGTACGCACGCCGCGCCTCCCGCGCCAGCGCCTGTCGGGCTTCGGCCCTCTTCCAGCGGCCCCTAGGCCACCGCCAGCACCTCCGGCCCCTGTCCTGCGTCGTCTCCTTGATACCGCACATGCGGTGCTCCTCCTAATGTCCTTTCCGGTGCTTACACCATTTTTTTGGTTCTTTCCTCTTTCTATGAGGCCGACCTAGTTTCTATCTAGGCTGCTCTTTGCTCTCCCGGGGGATCTTGCTTTGTATGTTTGCTCACCATGGCCGGGACCGATGGCTCCCCTACCGAATCTTCCACCACCAGTACACCCCCAACTACCGTGACGTCCAGCGGCTTCCCTCGCCCGGGACATGACCACAATACGCCTCAAATCACGTCGATTCGTCTGGATGGTACCAACTATCTCCCGTGGTCTCGGGCTATTACTCTTGCTTTGAAGAGCAGGAGGCTGTTTGGATATGTCATGGGCACTACACCCATACCTCGTTCAGATTCCCCAGATTGGGTGCAATGGGAATCAGAGAACTCCCTCGTCATGTCCTGGCTGACTAACTCCATGGTCGAATCCATCACTCGCAACAATCTCTTTCTGGATACGGCTGCGGACATTTGGCGAAGGGCGGAAACTACCTACTCCTGTCGCGGCAACGCGGCCCAGATCTTTCAGCTACGACGAAAGATCTTCCTTCTTCGCCAAGGAGATCGCCCTCCGTCTGCCTACTACCTCGAGTTCACCCAGCTATATCAAGAGTACGATCACTTTGACTCCATTACTTTGACATCACCTGAGGATGAGCTCCTTGTTCGCGCACGGGAAGATCGCAACCGAGTTTTCGAGTTCCTTCATGGGCTACATAGGGACTTTGACCAAATCAGTGTGCAGATACTTGGCCGCTCACCCTTACCCTCTCTTCCAGAGGTTTTCAGTCTCGTTCAGCAGGAATTTGATCGGAGGCAAACTTGGACTCCTGAGCCTCCTCCAGATGGTTCGGCCTTGACGGCCCCGGTTGGGCTACGAGCGGCTCGTGATTCTCGACCGAAGTCAACTGACAAGGATCGCCTCCTCTGTGACTATTGCGGGAAGAACCGTCATACACGGGAGACTTGCTTTCGGCTTCATGGGTTCCCTACACCCCGTGGTGGATCTTCCTCTCGTGGCGGTCGCGGTCCTGGTCGCACTTCGGGTCGCTCTACCCAGCCTCGCTCCGCGCACCTGTCTGATGTTTTCGACGAGCCACAGCTTCCGACAACTCCCACATTGACTCTGACGCCTGATGAGGTCCTTGCTTTCCGACGCCTGATGCAGGGCCCATCACCAGAGCCACATGCCTCTTCGTCCTCATATGCCCATCAGGGGCCTTCCGGTGCTCATGCTGCCTCCACCCGTCCCTCTACTCACTGGATCATTGATTCTGGAGCAACAGACCATATGACCGGCTCCTCCTCAGGTTTTGTGTCCTACCTTCCGTTGTCTGGTCGGGACAAAGTGAGCATCACAGATGGTTCCCTCTCTCCCATTGCCGGAAAAGGCTCCATCCCGTGCTCCTCCCTAACTCTTTCCTCTGTTCTTCATGTTCCGAACTTTACCCGCAATCTCCTTTCTATTAGTCATATAACCAATTCTATGCACTGCTCAGTAACGTTCTTTCCTTCTTCTTGCATTTTTCAGGACCTGAAGACGGGAACGGTGATTGGAACTGGTAGTCTGGTGGACGGGCTATATGTGTTCGATTCTTCCACCCCGGCCTCTCCTCCCCGAGCTCTCCATGTGGATCAGACAACTACTTTGGAGTCCTGGCACTGTCGGCTGGGACATCCGTCTATCCATTCTATGAAACGTTTATTTTCTAATTTCCCGTCTGGGTTAGTTGATAAATTTCGTTGTGATGCATGTGATTGTGGTAAAAATCATCGTACCTCTTTTAATCATATTTCGTCTCTAAGTCCCGCTCCTTTTCATTTGATACATAGTGATGTTTGGGGTCCTTGCCGGGTTGCATATATTTCGGGTTGTTTTTGGTTTGTAACTTTTATCGACTGTTTTTCACGTACCACCTGGTTTTACCTTATGAAAGCAAAAAATGAGATCTTTCCCTTGTTCCAGCGATTCTACAACATGGTCTCTACACAGTTTTCGACCCCCATCAAGATTCTCCGCACTGATAATGGCCGTGAATTCATTGATTCCACTTTCGAGCAGTTCCTCGCCAACCGGGGGATTATCCATCAGACATCCTGCGCCTACTCCCTGGCTCAAAATGGGGTGGCTGAGCGTAAGAACCGCCACCTATTGGAAGTTGCTTGGTGTATCCTCCTCCACATGCAACTCCCTAAATACTACTGGGGGGATGCTGTACTCACCGCAACGTACCTTATAAACCGTATGACATCCCGTGTTCTCGGTTTCAAACTCCCCTCACCACACTTGGGGTTCCACCTACCACTCTCCCACCACTTTTTTTTGGGTGTATTTGTTTCGTCCATATCCACCACCGCCCGAAACTTGATGCTCGTGCGCACAAGTGCGTATTCATTGGCTACTCCCCTACTCAGAAGGGATATAAATGTTTTGACCCAGTCAACAAGAAGGTTTACGTTACCATGGACGTTACCTTCCGAGAATCTGAAAGCTACTATGGGTCCTCACTTCAGGGGGGGTCTCTTCCCACAACGGAAGTGAGTACCTTACCTTACTCTGACACTCCTCTACCTATTCCTCCGGTATATCATCCCTCTCAGTCTACACCTCCTACTCCTTGCGCCCCTCCTGTCAAGGTCCCTGTTACTAAACCTCCGCAGGTTTACTCTCGTCGACCCAAGGGGTCGAACACGCAGCCCAACATCTGGATATCAGACCACCCACCTGACCCGTCGTCGGGATCCATCATCCCTACGGAAGGTACCTCCACTCAACATCCATTATCTCACTTTGTTTCTTACTCATCCCTAACAGCTTCCCATGGAGCATTTGTTTCCTCTTTGTCCTCTGTCTCCATCCCCACTTCATGGCAGGATGCCCTTTCCGACGACAGGTGGAAGTTAGCAATGTTCGAAGAAATGAGTGCCCTGGAAAAAAATGGCACATGGGACCTGGTACAACTGCCACCAGGAAAAAAGGCTGTTGGATGCAAATGAGTATTCACCGTCAAACAGAACCCCTCGGGCATTGTAGAAAGATACAAGGCACGACTCGTGGCAAGATGCTATACTCAGACAGAGGGCATATACTACCAGGAGACCTTTGCTCCTGTTACAAAAATGAATTCGATCAGAATCCTCATATCTTGTGCTGCCTGCAAGGATTGGCAACTCTGCCAATTAGATGTGAAAAATGCTTATCTTCATGGCGACCTGGAAGAAGAGATCTACATGGCTCTCCCTCCGGGACTCGGCCCTAGCGGATCAAAAGGGAAAGTGTGCAGATTACAGAGGCCACTCTATGGCCTGAAACAATCAGCCAGGGCCTGGTTTGGAAGATTCCACAAAGCCATGAGCAGGTTTGGGTACCGTCAGAGCAATGCCGACCACACCCTCTTTATCAGAATCAACAAGGGGAAGTTAACCGTCCTGATTGTCTACGTGGATGATATCATAATCACTGGGGATGACAAGGAGGAGATTCAAGCACTGAAGGAGAAATTGGCAAAAGAATTTGAAGTGAAAGATTTGGGAAATCTCAAATACTTTCTCGGCATTAAAGTTGCAAGATCAAAGCATGACATTTTCCTATCACAAAGGAAGTATGTGCTCGATCTTCTTGAAGCCACTGGGATGAGCGGGTGTCAGCCTGCCGACACCCCAATCGAAGCCAATCACAAGCTAGGCAGAGAAGATGGCGATGTGATCGATGACATTCCCAGTTACCAGAGGCTGGTAGGGAAATTAATCTACTTATCTCACACTCGACCAGATATCTCTTATGCTGTGAGAGTTCTCAGCCAGTTTATACACTCTCTAAAGGCCCGTCATATTGATGCCGCGCATCGTGTCCTCCGATACCTCAAGTCCTCACCAGGGAAGGGCATCCTGTTCTCACAAAATAAGGAGTTGATTATTGAAGTTTACACTGACGCGGACTGGGCTGGATCGCCCACCGATAGGTGCTCCACAACTGGATATTGTTCCATGATTGGTGGGAATTTGGTCAGCTGGAGAAGCAAGAAGCAACATGTTGTTGCTAGGTCCAGTGCTGATGCCGAGTTTAGAGCAATCGCACATGACATTTGTGAAGGATTATGGGTCTCCACTATCCTCAAGGAACTTGAGCTTAAAGGAAGTGAGCCCATCAGATTGTATTGTGACAACAAAGCTGCAATCTCCATTGCCCACAATCCGGTACAACATGATCGTGCGAAACACATTGAGATTGACAGACATTTCATCAAGGAAAATATCGACCGAGGAACTGTTGTTATCCCATTCATACCATCTGACCAACAGTTGGCCGATGTTCTCACAAAGGGTCTAAGTTCCAGTATGTTCGAAGATCTTATTGGCAAGTTCGGCATGACTGACATCACACGCCCAACTTGAGGGGGGGTGTTGGATATTGCATATAATCTTTGTATTGATTACGTTATTTGTTTCCTAAATAGATCGATTCCTATTTAGAAAATATGAGAGCACACGGATCAGTGACGTGTCATATCGTTGTATTTGTATAAATACCCCCATGTGGATGAATAAACTCAATTAACTTTTCTCCTCCGACAAATACGATAAATAATCACCTAAGTGTGAAACTCTACAAGAAATCCGTAGTTGTAAGCAAATCTTTGAACTGTAGTACCTAACTGAGCATCTGTCTGCCGTCATGGTCACGTTAAGTAGAATTACTTTTCCGACAAGACTTGCACGCAGATCTGATCGTGAACCATGTGCGTCCGCTATAGCACCTACACCCTTCATAGATCACGACTTACAACATATTACATGTATAATTTTAGACTTTATCCCGGGATAGTCTATCATTTCAGATATGTCTGTTTGAATTATATGTTGGTATGTTTACTAGTTTTGTTCAAGATATACCAGTGTTCGATTATGCCTGTTTGATTTACTCGCAATTTAATTGATTAATTTGCTCGTGTTTTAATTCCTATGTTCTGAGACATTTTTCCTCTGTTTTGGATTTGCCTTAGGGTTCGTGACTGCGGCGCCTGCTTCTTGAGTTACTTCCCGTTCACCTACAGCTTCGCTTGGAGGTTTTTCATTTGTAGTTGCTTACATCATGTTCTATGTATTTGTTTTCTTTACTGTCAGTGTGATTTATCATGTACTAGTTATTGTAAGTCATTTTCTCTTATATTTGGACAACTACTAGGTTGTTTCTGATGTACTACATCATTTTATTTATGACATATTCATCACTGTTGCTTATTGCATTCATTTCTGTTTCAGCACTGTGTGTAGCATTAAACTTTTCAAAAAAATGCGTGTGCATTAAATTCTCACTGTTTTAAAACTTTAAGCGCTTCCGCATATTTATAAACCATAAATTCTTCAAACAAAATAACTATTTCTAAAACTATTTTCAGTATTCTCTGCATTCGCCTTAGCAAACATGATCTTCTTTCCGCACATGCCTGTGACATCACGGCCCGCCCGAAGCGCACTCTGACTTTCGTCGAGACGGGTGGTGACAGTTGGTATCAGAGCCAGGTTTGCTCCTAAAAAAGAAGTATTTTGAAATTATTAAATATTTTGAACTTTATTATGTAAATATGTGTACATGTATCATTGTTTCACTCACCGTGTCATTATTTGTTGTTCGTGACTGAAACACACAAACACTCACTCATAAGCATGAGTTGTATGCACACGAATGTTAAGGGGTTATTAACAAACTTAACATTTTTGTGCATATGAATTCCCACTAGTATATACACCGCTTGCGAATATTAAATTGTATGAGCGGTTTAATATTCTCAAGTGAGTTGACATTAGAATCATAATATGCATGACATGTTAAGTGATATGAGCGATTAACATGACATGTTTATCCATTCATGTACATTTTTAGGAATGCATTTTAGACATAATTGCATTGCATGCATAACATAACTCATTGCACAAGTGTTAATCCAAGAACAACATATGATGATTGTGCACGCATGAATTTACAAATTGTTTGACATTGCATGTGATTCGTTGTCATTTTACCGTGAGCATTACCTAGAGATATTAAATGAAAATGCTGTAACTAATATATGAGTTATGTATTCGATAATATTAAAATGTTAAAACATTTTATTTCTTAATCTTCTATGATTAGCTTGACTGTGTCTCCTACTCGTTTCCTTTGTGTTCCTCCTTAAATGACCCCTAAGCGATCGCAGCGTAAGAAGGCTACCCCTCCTATTGGAGCAATTTCTGGAGACGTCACTGCCCAGCTGTTGAGGCAGATTCTCGAGCGTCTCACTCGCTTAAAAGAAGATCGACAAACTCCTGATACAGTTCTTGATTTCGGCAGCGCAGGAACAGCTGGGGTCGCTACTACCTCCGCTTTTGGGACCACCCCTCCCGCACCTGGTACTGGAACTGGCTCGCTTGCTGACCCCCTGGTGACCCCGCTCGTGCCATGTATGGTTGCTCCTCCTGTAGCGATGTCAGATACGCTGGCGTTCAAGAGGCTGAATCCGCCGTCCTTCAATGACAATCGCGAATTCTTCGTCATTTAAGAGTCTCTCCCAGATGGAGAAGCACTTTGAGTATGCCGGTGTTCCTGATGCACAAAAGGTTCTTCTTGCGGCCTACCAGCTGACTGAGGATGCATACACCTGGTGGCTTCAGCGCTGCAGTCTCTCCAACTCTTCCGCTATGACCTGGGAGCAGTTCAAGAATGCCCTCATGTAGAAGGCCCTCCGAGTTCGTGCCGCAGAGTTCGTGCCTGATGAGTCTAAAAAGATCAGTCGTTTCGTGAAGGTCCTCCGACATGACTTCCGCCAGCTTGTGGTAGCCCATGGCGCCACCACCTACGCCGAGGCTGTTGGAGCCGCCTTGCAGGTTGAAGCTATAGAGCTCGATCGTACTGCCAAGAAACTCCAGCATGATACGAGCAATGTTGCTGCATCTGGCCACAAGCGCAAGGGTGCTCCACCTCAGGAGCAAGGTCCCAGGTCCCATGTCCCAGGAAGTGTGTGCCTACTGTCACAAGGTTGGCCACATCGCCCAAGTCTGTCGTTCCCTCCCGAAGAAGCAGAAGATGGTTGTGCCTGCACATCAGCCCCAGGTGACGCTTGCCACTGCCTCCTCCGCCTGTGCCTTCTGCAAGAAATCGAGCCACTTGGTGAGAGACTGTCGCCGTAAGATGAATACCTGCTTCAGATGTGGGCAGGTTGGGCATCAGATCAAAGATTGCCCCGCGAAGGAAAGCCCGATCCCCGCTCAGCCTCTGCAGGCTATTTCTGGAGCCCAAGAGAAGGGCAAAGCTGCAGTGAATGTCCCCACTCAGGGCGAGGCGCTCGCATCTACCTCCGTCATCTCTGATATGTTTTATGTAAATTTTTAAATTTCCTGCATCCTTTAATTACCTGACTTAGTATTGATAATCTTGAAATGTGTTTATGATATTTAATTATATGGAGTTTTAGAGTCAAGAATAAGTGGATTCAAATCCTTTTCGACTCTGGGGCATCTCTCTTTTATATCGCGCCATATCGTGAATCTCCATGGTTGGCCTACTTCGCCACTTGAAGTCCCTTTCGAGATTTCTGTGCCCTGTCATCTGCACCTGTCAACTAGAGGCATTCTCAATTGTCCGATACTGCTTGGTGAATTGCAAGTCGTCGCCGATCTCATAGTCCTGGATATGACAGAATTCGACGCAATCTTGAGTATGAACTGGCTGGTCGCGTATCGAGCAAAACTGGACTGTCTGGCAAAGAAGGTAAATCTCAGTATCGATGGGAAGGACTACAACATGCATGTTCGGACCTCCCACAACCACCTGAAGGTAATTTCTGCTGTGCGCGCCACTCAGCTTCTTAGCCAGGGATGTTTTGCTTGCTTTGTTTATGCTTCACACTCGGATGCTGTCATACCTCAACTTGAGTCTATCCCGATTGCTTCCGAGTTCCCTAACGTGTATCGAGCAAAGCTGGACTGTGTGGCAAAGAGGGTCAATCTCAGTATCGATGGGAAGAACTTCAGCGTGCATGTTCAGACCACCCGCAGCCACCTGAAGGTAACTTCTGCTATGCGCGCCAATCGGCTTCTTAGCCAGGGATGTTTTGCTTGCTTTGTTTATGCTTCACACTCGCATGATGTCATACCTCAACTTGAGTCTATCATGATTGCTTCTGAGTTCCCTGACGTGTTCCTCGCCGAGTTGCCTGAAATGCCTCCCAATCGTGATGTAGAGTTCTCCATTGATGTAGAGCCTGGAACGCGCCCATATCTAAAGCTCCATACCGTATGACACCGCGAGAACTGGAGGAGCTTAGATCGCAATTGGATGTGTTGCTTGAGCGTGCGTACATTCGTCCCAGCTCTTCTCCTTAGGGAGCCCCCGTTCTCTTCGTTAAAAAGGACGGATCCATGAGATTGTGCATCGACTATCGGGATCTGAACAAGGTAACAATCAAGAATAAGTATCCCCTCCCGCGGGTGGATGACCTATTTGATCAGCTCAAAGACAGTACCGTCTTCTCCAAGATCGATCTCAGGTCGGGTTACCATCAGCTGAAGATCAAGGAATCCGACATACCCAGGACAACCATCTAGACTCGGTATGGACATTTTGAATTTTTGGTGATGTTCTTTGGTTTGACTAACGCCCCTTCTGCTTTCATGGATATGATGAACCGTGTCTTCCGTGAGTATCTGGATAAGTTCATCATCATGTTCATTGATGATATCTTGATTTTTTCCAAGACTCGTGAGGAGCATGCTGCCCATCTTAGACTCACTCTCTCCACCCTTCGTCAGCATCAACTATATGCCGAGCTGGCGAAATGTGAGTTTTGGCTGGATCGTGTTGCCTTTCTAGGGCATGTCATTTCGGGTGATGGACTTTCCGTTGACCCTGCCAAGATATCCGCAGTTATGGACTGAAAGTAGCCTTCTACCCCTACTGAAATTCACAGTTTTCTTGGTTTGGCTGGCTATTACCGGCGTTTCGTCAAGGATTTCTCCTCTCTTGCTGCTCCTTTAACTAGGTTAACTCAAAAACATGCCAGGTTTGAGTGGTCAGATCAGTGTGAGTAGGCTTTTTCTGAATTGAAGCAACGTTTATGTTCAACGCCAGTTTTAGCTCTTCCGTCAGAGGGGTTAGACTTTTCAGTTTATACCGATGCTTCTGAAGTTGGATTGGGCGGTCTCCTGATGCAAGAAGATCGTGTTATCACTTATGTGTCGAGGCAGTTGAAGATTCATGAATGCAACTACGCCACTCATGATCTGGAGTTCACTGCAGTAGTGTTTGCTTTGAAGCTTTGACGTCATTACCTCTATGGCGTGAAGTGTCACTTCTTCACTGAGCATCAGAGTTTGAGGTATATTTTTGTCCAGAAGGACCTCAATCTTCGTCAGAGGCGTTGACTCGAATTCATAGTAGATTATGACTTGCAGCTCACGTATGTTACCGGTAAAGCCAATTCAGTGGTGGATGCTTTGAGTCGTCAGACTTCTGTTGCCCCCAGTGCACCTATGTCAGCTTCTCTCGCGGCCCTGGTTGATGACCTCGAGCGGATGGACATATCCTTCTCACCTGGAGGTCAAGGGGAAGTCTCTGGTCCGTTATGGTAGAACACGTAAAGGACTTGCAGCCATCTGATCCCGCACTCCTGCGCATTCGCCGACATGTTGAACTCGGTACTCTTCCAGATTTCTCTATCTCTGACGATGTTCTGCGCTTCCGAGGTCTCCTATATATTCCCGATGTTCCTGAGTTGCTGGATAGTATTTGCCGAGAAGCTCACGAGTCCCGCACATCTGACCATCCTGACAACAACAAGATGTATCATGACCTGAAGCAGATGGTGTGGTGGTCTGGTATGAAGAATTATATTACACGCTTCAACTCTCGATGTCTGACATGCCAGAAGGTGAAAGCTCAACGTCAGCCTCCTGGTGGTCTTTTACAACCTTTGCCTATCCCCTAATGGTAGTGAGAAGATATCTCTATGGACTTCATCACTGGTTTGACATGCACTCTGAGAGAACATGATGCGATTTAGGTCATAGTAGATCACATGACTAAAGTAACTCACTTCATCCCGTACAAGGAAGGTCATTCCACCGAGAAGATGACCCGGATTTATGTTTTTGAGATTGGTAGGCTCCATGAGATTCCTCTGCGAATTGTTTCTGATCGTGGCTCGAGATTTATATTGCACTTCTGAAAGGGATTTCAGCAAGCTTTGGACACCAATCTCAACCTGAGCACTGCTTATCATCGAACAACTGATGACCAGACCGAAAAGGTTAATCAGATTCTTGAAGACATTCTTCAGTGTTACATTCTGGACTGAGCTTGGGATGAGCACCTACCTTTGGTTGAGTTCATCTACAATAATAGCTATCAAGAGAGCCTCAAGATGACCCCCTTCGAAGCACTGTACGGGCGTCGTTGCAGGACCCCGCTCTACTGGTCAGAAGTTGGTGAAAAAGGTGATTTTCGGGCCTGAGCTACTCCAGGAAATGGAAGAAGCCACAAAGAAGACTCGTCTTCATCTCAGTCGTGCCATCGAGAGGCAGAGGAAATATGCTAATCTGCGCCGTCGTCCGTTAGAGTTTGTCGTGGGTGATCATGTATTCCTGAAGGTTTCCCCTACTACTGGAGTGAAACGGTTTGTTCGCCATCATAAGCTCAACCCGAGGTTCGTAGGTCCGTACGCCATCTCAAAACTTGTTGGAGGATCTGCCTATCGTCTGGAGCTACCCGCTTCGTTGTCAGGTGTCCATGATGTCTTTCATGTTAGTCAGTTTCGGAAATACATCCACGATCTTAATCGTGTTTTTGAAGAAGTTCCAGTGATTCCTGAAGCCATTCTGTCTTATCCGATCGAACCCTCGAAGATCGTCGAATATCGAGAACGCAAGCTTCGCAAGAGAACCATTCCTATGGTGAAGGTACTTTGCGTGCATGACAAGTCTGTGGAGTACACTTGGGAACTCGAGTCTCTAAGTCCGACTTTCTTGGTATTTCAGTATCTTTCATAGTTAGCTTTCATGCGTTAATCTACAAACTTCTGTTTGAAGTGTATGTCGTCTGAATCTTCGCTGTTTTAGTCTAATTCAGAGAATTGTAAGGAAAGTTTCGGGATGAAACTTCCTAAGTAGGGGAGAATGTAACAACCATGTTTTCTTTTTATTAATATATATAATAATAATAATAAACAACAATAATAATAAAAAGAAATAATAAAAAAAGACTTACCTTCCTTATAACCCGAGCCCTCCCCCGATCTCCTCACTCTCATGGACCAAATCCCGCAGAAATCCTTCCCGATCCCACCTCCTTTCCCCCCGACGGCTCGGCCTCCGCCTCCCGAGCGCCCGACAATTCCCTCCTCCGCCTCCAGTGGCCGAATAACCCCCCCTCCAGTGCCGACGCCTCTTCCCCTTGCTTCCCCGTCGTCTACGGCTCTCCCTTTGGCCGACAAATCCCGCAATAGCCCCTCCTCTTTTGGCCGGCTGCATCCAAGGGGGCCGACAACTTTCTCCCTTCCTCTTCTCCTCCTCCGGCCAGTGAGGGCAATGACAGCGTTCTTCTCTGGCAACCCTAGCTCCTCGTTCCGGCCGGTGGATTTCATGAGAGACTCCTAGGGTTTTGCTCGAAACCCCTCTTCGTGGATTGTTGAGCCCAGATCGGGTCTCCTTGGGTAAGGAACTCTGCCAATTTCTTGTTTTCAGTTTGTCCTAATTTTGTTACGATAATTTTCACACCCCGATCTAGGGTTTCCGACAATACAGCTTATGTCCATCGTATATCCTGCTAATCCCAGATTTGTTTGTGTTTTCCGGTGCATCTTCACGGATCTAGATGGTGGAATCGCTTCAAGCTCTCTCCGAATTAGGGCTTTTCGCATCCAAACTCCACCAAGATCCCCGATCCCTCGCGGTAGCCTCTTCTCCCCTCGCTCTCGAGGGAGGTAAATTTCTAAACTCCTCGCTTGCGCCACTTAGCTATCGTTAGTGATTTCGACGTCACTTTAAGGCAAGTGAAGAACTCCCTCACTTACAAACTTTGGAATTTAACCTTGTTATCTGCTCCCTATGATATTTACTAACGTTATTTTTGGTAAATCTCTGAACCCCCATAATATTGTCATAAATTAATACAATAAATAATCGCCTAAGTGTGAAACTCTACAAGAAATCCGTAGTTGTAAGCAAATCTTTGAACTGTAGTACCTAACTGGGCATCTGTCTGCCGTCATGGTCACGACAAGCAGAATTACTTTTCCGACAAGACTTGCACGCAGATCTGATCGTGAACCATGCGCGCCCGCTATAGCACCTATACCTTTCATCGATCACGACTTACAACATATTACATGTATAATTTTAGGCTATATCCCGGGATAGTCTATCATTTCAGAAATGTCTGTTTGACTTATATGTTGATATGTTTATTAGTTTTGTTCAAGATATTCCAGTGTTCGATTATGCCTGTTTGATTTACTCGCAATTTAATTGATTAATTTGCTCAGGTTTAATTCCTATGTTCTGAGACATTTTCCCTTTGTTTTGGATTTGCCTTAGGGTTCGTGACTGCGCCGTCTGCTCCTTGAGTTACTTCTCGTTCAGCTACAGCTTCGCTTGAAGGTTTTTCTTTTGTAGTTGCTTACATCAGGTTCTATGTATTTGTTTTATTTACTGTCAGTGTGATTTATCATGTACTAGTTATTGTAAGTCATTTTCTCTTGTATTGTGGACAACTCTTAGGATGTTTCTGATGCAATAGATCATTTTATTTATGAATATTCATTACTGTTGCTTATTGCATTCACTTCTGTTTCAGTACTGTGTGTAACATTAAACTTTTCAAAGAAATGTGTGTGCGTTAAATTCTCACTGTTTTAAAACTTTAAGCGCTTCCACATATTTATAAATCATAAATTGTTCAAACAAAGTAACTATTTCTAAAACTATTTTCAGTATTCTCTACATCCGCCTTAACAGACATGGTTTTCTTTCCGCACATGCCTGTGACATCACGGCCCGCCTGAAGCGCACTCTGACTTTCGTCGATATATGTCGTGGCATATGGTCACAAAAACTTTCTTGGTCACATGATCAAAGCATCTGTATCCCTTTTGAGTTGTGGAATACCCGATGAAGACAGATTTTAGGGCGAGATAGTCAAGTTTTGTTTTTTGATGTATTTGAACGAAACACACACATCTAAAGACATTAGGATGTAGATTAGTGGGAGGGACTTGGAGAGTGTTGAGGGGCGTTTTATTCCTGAGAACTCGTGTATGCATACGATTAATGAGGTAAGTTGTGAGAACAAATCCCCCTAGTAGTGTTTTGGAAGGTGCATCATAAGTAAGAGACGCATGATCAGTTTCATACGATTCTTGCGTTTTGCCTCATCATTTTGAGTAAGTGAGTAGACATATGATGTTTGGTGGATAATGCCATGGTCACTTAGATATCATTCAAACTGTGAATCAATATACTCACAATCGTTGTCAGTACAAAGAATTTTAATGGTGATATTGAATTGAGTGACTATCATTTTTTAAAAAACGCATAAATAAGTGAAACACTTCATTTTTAGTTTTCATTATATACCCAGGTTGTGTGCGAGAAAAACAATCAATGAAAGTAATAAGCCAAACATTCCAAAAAATTGAAGCAACAAGGTTGGACCTCCTAACATCACTATGAATAACAAAAGGCGTAGAGCTAAGTGAATAAACATAATTAAAAGAATTTTGGCAGTGTTTGCTTAGTTCACATACATCATAATGAAATTGTCCAATAACAATGAAAACATAGTAGGAAATAAAAGTTTCATAGAAGAGATAGAGGGATGTACTCGATGACGATGCCAAGAATTTAAAATAGAGGATTGATCAACATAAAGAGCTTATGGTGGTGAAGCAGGATCAACAAATTCAAACCCGTAAAGTTGTAAAGGCCATCACAGTCTACCAGAGCCAATCACCGTCCCCATTTTCAGGTCCTGAAACACACAAGAGATATGAAAGAAAGTCACGGAGCAGTGCATAGAATTTGTTAACTGAATAATGAAGAGAAGGTTAAAAGTAAACTTAGGGACATGCAGTGCAGAAAAAGGGGTGAAAGAAGAGCAAGGGATAGATCTTATCCATCCACAATACTTTCCTTGTCTCTACCAGACAAGGCAAGGTGGGACACAACCTGTGGTAGAACCGTTCATATGATTTTTTACTTTAAAATCAATGATCTATTGAGTAGAAGGGCGAGTTGATGTAGCATGAGCACTTGGTTGCCAGGTCTAGATCTTCATTTCCGACGCCAGTAGAAGAGTTGGCAAACAGTCACTGAAGGTTGCAGGACCCGCACGGGACACGCAGGACATGCGTGAGAAGATACGACACTTGCAGGAGTTGACGTCTACGGGAGTCGGAATGGGTGGAGTGATGCGGAAGGAGCAGGAGCGGAGTCGACGATGCGAGGTGCTGAGTCGACGAGTCACGGTATGCTTGAAGTTTGAGTCGAACGCGTGCAGGAGATGAGGGAGGTTTCACCCTAAGGCGGTCTGATACCATTTTGAAAAATGTTCAGTTGCATAATCTAATATATATGATCAAGTGGCAAGGATGAAAAATAATTAAAAATAGAGAAATACAGAAAATATGATCTAATAAATGCTAACGGAGTCAATTTATACCGACAAGATTACTCTGTAAATTTCTCAAATATCTTACTGATTTATTGTGTTCAAACACCCATAAATGTGACTAACGTGATTTTTGGTTCTTTTAATTAAATAGACCTAAAAAATCGGGGTAAATTTATGCCACCCTAAACTCATTTTGAGGTTTCTTCTATCTCCTCTAGGGAATGTTATTTCATATTGATGGGGATCCATCAGATCGTGCACCTGGAGTGGTTCGCCGCAAGGCGGGACCCACGTTCATTTATTCGCTCATGAAGACTTGATCGAATCGCCGATCCGACTTCGCGGTTGCGTCCGACACGTCGTCGCGAATCAAAAACTCGAAGTGCACATATCTGGTACTGAAGACCGTCTTCTGAATATCCACGCCCCGAATCCTTAACAGATGGTAGCCCGACCTCAGATCTAACTTTGAGAAGGTGCATGATCCAACCAACTGGTCGAACAAATCATCAATCCTGGGAATCAAATACTTATCTTTTACTGTCAGTTTGTTCAATTCACGGTAGTCTATGCACAGTATTAGACTACCATCCTTATTTTTCACAAATAGTACGGGAGCACTCCAAGGTGAAGTACTGGGGCGTATAAAGCCCAAGTCAAGAAACTCCTGCAACTGACTCTTCAACTCCGCTAGTTCTCTTGGAGCCATCCGGTAGGGGGATTTGGCTACCGGTGTAGCCCCAGGCTGTAGGTGTAACACCCCTTCCCAGTTTTACAATAATCCGCTGTCCGGCCGGGTCAGCGATATAAAGAGAATTAGGAAACAATATCAAAACTAGTACACAACAGGTATAAATAGAAACTACTAAAAAAATTTTAAACTTTCAACGGAAACTATGAAGGAAAACATAAGGGTAACCACATACCTGTATACTGGATTCACAGAGCCACTGAACATGAAATAAGATGAAAGAACTGTAAATCTGATGTAGCATAATAAGTCTGATACATGATATTTCAAACATTAACCAAATACAATATCCATGATTACAAGTGTCTTCTGAATACAAGAAAACTGAAAAGGGAAACAACTACAAAATGACACCACAAGGACGCTCATCCTAGACATAGTTTCCCACCCGGGTCACCTGTAAAACATTGCCCACGAGGGTCAGAGTAAGGAAAAATAACTCCTCATAGCGACACTAAAAACTTTTTCTTAAATGATGAATGCATGACCTTTGAAAAATAGTTTTGTTCTTTAAAACCTTTATGTTAGATGATATGCATGCGTTTACAATGCTTCGTGGTCAACAGACCTACTCGTTCTACGTTCATGAACTTTCATTATATTTACCCAAGCCCCGACGTTCACTAACTAGTGCGCTGTCTCACGTCAGGTTTATGCTTGAGTTCTAGGTGGCTTTTGTTCGACACTTTTACTTAAAAGACTCAAGGCAGAGTAGCTCCTAACACGCAACTGAAATCTGACGACCCGAGACCGTCTGACGAATTCAATTGTTCTGGTGTCGCGCGGACACGGTCTCGAATCTACTAACTGTCTCAAAGGAGAGTCAACTCCCGAGACTTTACTACTTATAGGATTCCATATATCCTATGAGAAAGGTAGTGCGCCTCTACCTAACACGTGGAGACTTATGCGTGCTTACTGACCCTTTTTCGGTCTACTGCTACTCTGCTTGGGACATCACTTTTTGGTGTACTACTGAGCGACCCTTGCTTTTCTTGTGGTCGACTAGAAGGACATTCACGCCCTAACTTCGATGAAAGGTTTCGAGCCTAACGTTCCTTACATGATCTGACTGTTCGGGTCTTGGAAAAGGGTGTTGTCCTTCTAATACTTTCACGACAGTTTTCTTACCGTCGCACCTTTCTATACATGGTTATAGTGAATGTACAAAATTTACACATGTGTACATAAAAATAATTCATTGATATATCTAACTAGAAAGAATTAGAATTCCTTACAGTGGTGGTGCGACGCTCGTACACTCGGCGCGACGACATTTGCTTTTCCGACGGAAATCTGACTACTGCGGACTTCCAGAACCTTTCCCCGAGACCACCAAAAATCTGTAATCCAAAACAACCTAAATTACACATTTTTCCCCCTTTAGGGTTAACGGTAAAAAAAACTTAAAATGACTAGGGTAAACACAAAAAGGACCCAAATAATGTATTACCTCTACGTGAGAGCGAATTAAGGCTCTCAATGTGCCCAACTCTAGATTCGCGGTGGATCTATAACTCCAATCCCTAATTAGGGTAAGAGGAAAATGCGAAGAACGTTCGGATCAACTTCCAATAGAAGGATTTCCACGAAAAATGAAGACTAGAGAGGAATTAAACTCACCGGAACCAAAGCGATGCCTCAACACCCTAGACTTCCACCGGTTAGGGTTGAAACCGGACCTCCTACCGCAAGGGATGGGAGGAGGGAACACGCAGGCGCTGTAGAGGAAGAAGGAAAGGCAGACTCTGAGAATCGGAGGGGGGGTTAGGCGCGATAGGGCAGCTGGAGGCGGAAGACACGGCTAGCGGGAGGAATCGAGGTCGGCGGAGGCACGATAGCGGTTTTCTCCCGTGAAAATGCTTACGGGAAATTTGGATATTGGCTTGCGGGCTTATATTCGGTAGGGTGCGGTTTTTCAGTAACCGCTGGGAAATATTAAAAGGTGAGAATTGCTATTGGCACCCCAAAAGTGTGTTGCGCTTCGCTATTAAATCAAAATGTGTTACACAAACTTTACGACTGACATAAATTACATACGTACGCGATTATAAAACATACTACCATTGTACCTCGACGACGCGCTGCCTCGATCAACATCCTTCGCGATTCGACCCTACAATTTAAATAAATTTTGGGTCAGTTACGGATGTTACAAATCTCACCTCCTAATAGAAATTTTCGTCCTCAAAAATTGTAACCATACTGAATCAAAGAAAAACGTATACTCTGCATTGCTCTTAAGCTCATCCTCTCTCTCCCAAGTATACTCTGGACGACCACAGTTCATCCAAAAGACTTTGACCATGCGAATCTCTTTATTTCTGAGAATTTGTATCCTTGAATCCCCGATTTTGACCGGTCTAATCCCAATACTAAGATCTGTCTCGATTGGTGCTTCCTCGTTACTGATGATCTAACTGGAATCTCTGACTGCTCTACTCAGATAGGAGACGTGGAATACATCATGAACACCACTCATTTCCTCAGGTAAGACCAACCTATATGCAACCTCACCAACTCGTTCCAGTACCTCAAAAGGACCAACGAATCTGGGACTCAGTTTCTTCATCCGCTTTATTCTACAGACTCCTCTAACTGGTCTGACCTTCAGATAGACGTAGTCTCCAACACTGAACTCTACTGACCCGTGCTTCTGATCATGATACTTGGCCTGGCGATCCTGAGCTGTCTTCATACGCTCTTGAATGAGTTTGATCATATCAGTGGTCTTATCAATCCATGATTTCCTGATGCTAGATCTTTCTTCACTTTCAGCCCAACACAACGGTGTCCGACAACGCCTACCATAGAGAGCCTCAAACGGTGCCATCCCAATACTAGTCTGAAAACTGTTATTGTAGGAGAATTCCATAAGGGCAAATCTTCTAAAGTCCTATTGGTGCGCTCAGTCTGTCCATCTGTCTAGGGATGGAAAGCGGTGCTGAAGTGTAACTTGGTGTCCAACCGCTCCTGGACGTATCTCCACTCCTTGGAGGTAAACCTGCCATCTCAATATGAAACAATAGTCTTGAGAACACCGTGAAGTCGAACCATCTCGTCTATGTATAACTGTGCCAGTTTCGGACCTTGATCCGTCTTCTTAAGAGGAATGAAATGGGCGACCTTAGGGAGCCGATCCACTATATCCCATAAGGAATCATTCCCATTCTGCTATCTCAGAAGACCATGGATGAAGTCCATGGATATATCTTCAAAAGTCCACTCAGGAATGGGAAGAGGCTGCAACTTGCCTCTAGGCCTTTGACACTCGGCCTTAACTAGCTTGCATGTCTCGCACTTTCCTACATAATCAGCAACATCACCTTTCAAGCTTGGCCACCAGACTACCTTCTTGAGATCTGCATACATCTTCGTACTGTCCGGATGTATAGAATATCTGGAGTTATGTGCCTCAAATAGAATGTTTTCGCGAAGGTGACTAACATCGGGAATATACACCCTACCATCATGCAATAATAAATCGTCCTGTAAAGTGAATCTCTCCTTCTGACCTGTCTGCATTGAAACCCGTCAGACCCTAATGGTAAGCTCAAGATCGGCGCGGTCATCAACCTACCCTTCAAGTTCTCAAAAGCCAACTCGCACTCAACTGTCTAATCCAAACCCTTACCCTTCCTGGTGAGGGAAGTCAGTGGTAAGGCTATCTTTGAGAAGTCCTTGATGAATCTCCTGTAGTAACCAGCTAGAGCCAAAAAGCTGCGAACCTCTGAGACTGTTGTCGGCCTTGGCCAATCCTTAATGGCCTCTATCTTCTTCAGATCAACACTAACTCTTTTCTGACTGATGACATGACCTAAGAATGCAATCTCTGAAAGACAGAACTCACATTTTGTAAACTTGGCGTACAACTGGTTCTTCCTGAGGGTGCTCAATACAATCCTGAGATGAGCGGCATTTTCTTCTGCACTCTTAAAGAACACCAAAATATCATCTATAAGGACGATAACAAAACGATTCAAGTACTCCCAAAATACCCTGTTCATCAGGTCCATAAATACTGAAGGGGTATTGGTCAGCCCAAACGGCATGAATCTTCGTTTGGATCACTTAGAGAACGCCAGAGACACTCCAACACAGCATGATGATTCACTTGAGGGAGACCCTGATAGCCCCCACGTATCGACCAGCGCCCGCGAGTCGGTCAACCTCCAGTAGACCGCCATCGTCGTGATATTCCTCATAGATCCCCAGCTCCGTCGGCAAGGCGAAATCTGGACCCAGTATGTGATAGGCTTCCACATCAACATGATGAGTACCGTATGCCACGTCAGCCTCAACCTGACCCCAGAGATCTTGTACCCCTACAAGGTCCCCGTGATCATCACCGCGATGAGTATTATCCCCCGGGTCGTAGAGAGCGCGGTCCCCCGCCCGCTCGATACGACTTCGCCCATGATGATTATCCTGAGTATTTTCCCGACCTACGAAGAGGTGACCACCATTTTGACATCACTCGTCGCATTTGACTCGACGCCCCTTCGTTCGATGGTCGTCTGGATCCTAAAGCTTTCAGCGATTGGCTCCTGGACATGGACCACTATTTCGAGTGGTATGATATGAATGACGAGCGTTGTGTTCGCTTCGCAAAACTGAAGCTGTTCGGGCAGGCTAAGATATTCTGGATTAGCGTAGAGTGAGCCTTGGAGTGAGATTGGTATTACCCCATCACGAGGTGGGATGAGATGAAGGAAAGGTTGAGCGACAAGTACCTCCCCGCTTCCTACCGAGACAAGTTATTTGAGCAGTTACAGAACTTATGGCAGGGGACACTTACTGTCGCTGAGTACATGACTCGCTTCGACGAGCTAGTCGTTAGGAGTGACGTCTTAGAGGAACCGATCGACACTGTCTCCCGTTTCAAGGCGGACCTTTGTTCTGAGATTTGGAGAGAGTTGATTCCACATCGCTTAGAGACCGTCGATCAGATATTTCAGCTCGCTCTCGAGTATGAGCAGTACCTCTGGTCATTTAGCATGAGATAGTTCCCCTCATGGACTGACTCCTCGACTTTTAGGAAACCTGCTCCACCCCAGACCACCACGTCCGCGCCCTCACTTGTTCCCACGGACACTAAGGGCAAGGCCATTACCACTGATGGCCAGCGATCTGAGGGTATTTTGTGTTATAGATGTTCTGGCAGAGGACACGTGGCGGCGTAGTGCCCCACGCGGACCCTGCTATTTGAGGGTGAGGAGCAGGATTTGGAGGAAGATGAGGAGGCCACAGAAGAAGTTAAGGCCAATGACGAAAAAGGTTGGGAGAGTGACGCCGAGAGGTCAATCGAGGTGGGTGTGATTAGACGCCTTCTACACACCCCTTGTGTTGATGAGGATTGACGACACACCACCATCTTTTACACATACTTTCCCAGTGCAGGCGGTCCCTACAAGTTGGCTATCGACAGTGGGAATTGTTGGAACATCGTGGCCCAGAAGGGGCTTGACCATATGCAGGTGAAGGCAAAGCCACACCCCCACCCATATCGTGTCGTCTGGGTAGATAAGACGACGATTCAGGTCACCCAACGTTGCCTCGTCCCGATCACTATTGCTTCATTTCAGGACAAGGTCTGGTGCGATGTCATTCCCATAGACGTCGCTCATGTATTGCTTAGCCGCACCTGGATTTTGTGTTTCGGCCGCTGAAACACGTGTCTTTTACGACAAGGAGAGAAAGATTATGTTGACGCCCATCCAGCCCCGGGATAGATCCAAGGGTGTGGTTGAGCCATCTGTGAGTACGAGCGCCTCGAGGCCCCTGCACATTTTGATGCGAGGCGAGTTTCTGCGAGATAGTACTGAATCGAATATCATCTACGTTGTGGCCTCCACCCAGGCATCTGAGGACACCCCTGTTGACCACCCGCTAGTGGTGCGTCCCCTTTTAGATGAGTTTGCAGACATCATGCTTGACGAGCTCCCCGATGAGCTGGCCCCTCCAAGGGACATTCAACATGCTATTGACTTAGTCCCGAGGGCTTCCCTCCCGAACCTGCCCCATTATCGTATGCACCCTGATGAGCATGCTGAGCTCAAAAGGCAGGTTGACGAGCTTCTTCAAAAGCAGTTAATTCGTGAGAGTATGAGTCCGTGTGCGGTTCCCGCCCTTCTGACCCCTAAGAAGGACGGTAGTTGGCGTATGCGAATCGATAGCCGCGCCATTAACAAGATCATGGTCAAGTATCGCTTCCTGATCCCACGACTCGACGATCTGCTAGATACTATGTCCGGTGCCCAGATCTTCTCCAAGATTGATATCCGTAGTGGGTACCATCATATACGTGTTTGTGAGGGCGATGAGTGGAAGACCGCATTCAAGACAAAAGACGGTCTTTATGAGAGGCTAGTCTTGCCATTTGGACTATCTAACTCCCCGAGCACATTCATGAGAGTTATGATACATGTGTTACAACCCTACATGGGCAAGTTTCTGGTCGTGTATTTTGATGACATACTGATCTATAGCCAGACAAAGACTGCCCACCTCGATCACTTGAGGCTTCTCTTTGGCACCCTCCGCCAAGAGAAATTGTATGTGAATCTGAAGAAGTGCTCATTTCTCTCTGAGTATGTTCATTTTCTGAGATTTATTGTATCCTCGACTGGAGTATCTGTTGACCTCAAGATGGTCAAATCCATTCGCGACTGGCCCGTCCCAACGAACATCCATGAGCCTCGCAGTTTTCACGGACTTGCTACCTTCTACAGGAGGTTCGTCCAGGGTTTAGTACGATTATGACCCCCTTCACGAGCTGTCTCAAGAAGGGAGAGTTCCTGTGGACCCTCGCAACCACTAGAGCCTTCGAGGAGATTAAGGAGAGACTGACGACGACTCCTGTTTTGGGACTGCCGGACTTTAGCCGTGTTTTCGAGGTCGCGTGTGATGCGTCTGGTGTAGGCATTAGTGGCGTATTGAGTCAGGAGAGACACACAATTTCTTATTTTAGTGAGAAGCTAAACGAAGCCAAGCAGAAATACTCGAACTATGATCGAGAATTTTATGCTATTGTCCAGTCTCTGCGCTACTGAAGACATTATCTCCTTTCCCGGAAGTTTGTGTTGTATTTCGACCACCTGACCTTACATTATCTCGATTCGCAGCGCAAGCTGGGACACCGACATGCCAAGTGGGTCGAGTACCTGTAGGACTTTCATTATGTTCTCAAGCAACGAGCTGTTGTTGAGAACAAATCGGCTGATGCGTTGAGTCGTCGTGTCTTCCTGTTGCAGACGATGATCGCTAGCGTGGATGGTCTTGAGAGATTGATTCTGGATTATCCAACATGCCAAGACTTTGGCGAGATTTACACCGCCCTGTCCCGAGACCCACCAGACCCTGTTGAGGGATATCCGATCTTTGATGGATACCTGTACCGGGGCTCCCGCCTGTGCATTCCCCAGACGTCGTGTCGTGATTATTTGATTTGGGAGTTGCACGCGGGCGGAGCTGCGGGGCACTTTGTGCTAGATAAGTCCATATCCATTGTCAAGGACCGTCTCTGTTGGCCCAGCGTTAAGGACAGGGCTCGCGTTGTCCGCCATTGCCATATCTGCCAAACGGCGAATGGTACCAAACAGAACACGGTTCTGTACATGCCTTTACCTGTCCCCCGCCGCCCTTAGGAGGACATTAACATGGATTTTGTTCTTCGACTTCCCCGCACCCTATGGAAGCACGATTCCATTTTCGTGGTTGTCGATCGGTTTTCAAAGATGACACTCTTTATTGCTTGTCGTAAGAAGGTAGTCGTGACTCACATAGCGTCTATCTTTATGAGGGATGTCTTTCGATTACATGGCCTATCCAAATCGTTCGTGTCAGGCCGCGATGTGAGGTTTATGAGTTACTTCTGGAAGACTCTGTGGCGTAAGACTGACACCATCCTTAGGTTCTCCTCGGCATATCATCCCCAGATGGACGAGCAGACCAAAGTAGTGAACACGAGCTTAGGATATCTTTTGCGGTGTCTAGTAGGAGAGCATGTGGGTAGTCGCGACTTAGATCTTCCAATTGCAGAGTTCGCCTATAATAGCTCAGTCATTAGGTCTACCGTGTTGAGTCAATTTCATGTAGTATCAGGATACGACCCCAGAAATCCCATCGACCTCGTCCCGAGTCCTTTAGAGTCGCACCCTAATGAGTCTGCTGAGTCATTTGCATGAGTTGCATGAGTCGGTTCGCCGACGAATAACAATGAGCAATGAAAGTTATAAAACCCATGCTGATAAGAGAAGGCGAGAACAAGTATTTAATGAAGACGAGAAAGTAATGGTGAGAATCCGCCTAGAGAGGCTCCCCTCGGGGCCTGCCAAAAAGTTAAGCGGCAGGCGAATGAGTACTTACTCAATTATTAGTCGTATTGGGACAAACGCCTACCAGCTCGATATCCCGACAAGTATTGGAATTCATCCAGTGTTTAATGTTGAGGATATGACGCCGTACTATAGGTCACACGAGTATGTGGACCCGAGCAGTGGAGATGCCCTGCTGTCCCCACCCCCACTTTCGTTGTCTTACCACTCTCGTACTCCACTTACGTCTGATGGCCACCACAGTTCACCCCATGCTGCCACCCACCCACCTGGGGACTCGTCTTCTTCGGTTTCACCTCCGGCACCACCGATCACACCGGGATCCACCTTTCGAGAGATGAGAGATGAGTGCATCACAAAGGTCAGATCCCATCAGCTTGTTCCCACCATGGACGGACCGCGATGTCGCTACTTGGTACATTGGCAGGGCCGTCCCGACGCAGACGACATTTGGATATTACCGGCAGAGCTTGATCGACTCGCCCCTGGACTTCGACTTCAACACGATCATCTCCATTTAGGGGTGGGCATAAGGCCTGGCAGACCCAGGCCGGGCCCGGGCCTGCCAGGCCCGGGCTTTTTCAAAAAAGCCTGGGCCCGGGCCTGGTTTTTGCCAGGCCCTGGCCGGGCTCAGGCCTCCTCCTCAGGAGGAGGCCTGTCTAGGCCCTGTAGGCCGGTCCAGGCCCAGGCCGGGCCTGGGTCTGGCCCTGCTAAATAAATATATAATTATTTTAATTAAATATTTATTTCTAAAATAAAATTATCATTATTAATTTAGGCCAAAATTAAAAAAAACAATTGCATTATTATTTAAAAAATCAATTACAAATTTACAATAATCTCAAAAAATTTTATAATAAAGTTTAAAAAATTCAAATCTAAAAAATTCAAATCTAAAAATTCAAATTTTACAATAACATCAAAAAATTCAAATCTAAAAATACAAAAAAAGTGCACTCTCAATCACTCGAAACTCGAAGGTGTCGTTCTGGTTTGATCTTCACCGGCCAAATTTAGGCCGCTAAGCTCCTCTTTAACCTCGGACGAGTTATCTTCGATTGATGCAACGTGTTGTCTCCTATTCATAACATTCAGGTGGTCCTTATAACATATGCAAATTTCCAAAGACTCGTCGCTCAGGCGGCTTCTTCGCTCGTTCAGAATCCTGCCACTTAAAGAAAACACAGATTCCGAAGCTACTGTACTAGCTTGGATTGTTAGTAAATCTCGGGCCATGAAGCTCATAACAGGATACGTATTAACTTTATTTTTCCACCATTCTAAAATATCAAAATTTTCTATTTCATTTGAACTCATAAATTCTTGAAATTGTGTTTTCGTATATAATCCTAATTCATTTAAAGTACTTGACGTTCTTTGTTTTTTGCGGGCTGCTAATTTTAAAATTTTATTTTTAAAACTATCTTTTGTTTTAGGTTGTGTGCTTTCTTCTCTAGGTCGCGATCCATATATTTGATCGTAATAATTATAAAACTCGATAAAATCATTATTAAATTTTGAAACGCTTACATTATCATAATATATAGATGTATAATTTAAATTCAAATTGCTATTTATTTCTTTATTAGATTTTCTACGCCATCTACACCTATTAAAAGATTTAAAGCCGCGACGCATGAAAACATAGCAGACATTTATCTATAATATTTTTAAAATTTTTCTTCCATTATTTTAATTAACGGACGCCAACTTTCATATTTTTTATAAACACTAAATTTTTCTGCAATTAATACAAAATTTTCGATAACCAGTGGACTCGTCAGATAATAAACGCCGGATAAAATTGTTGTTGATCTATAAAAAACTTCTAGCAAATCCATATAACTTTCAATCACATCGCAATCAGAATCTTGAAGATCGTGCATTTCAGACATACTATAAAATTCCATTAGTTGTGTTTTTTGTCGCACGGCTCGTTTTAACATTTTATAGGTTGAATTCCATCTTATAGGCATATCAAATTCAGGTTTTAAAAATTTATGACCCTGTGCAGTTACAAATTTTTTAAAATCTTGTTTTCGTTTTTTAGAACTGTAAATATATTTTAACATAATACGAATTTTATTAATAAAAGGTTCTATATATGTTAAACTATCTTGCACAACTAGATTTAAAACATGACATACGCAACGAGTATGAAAAAAAATTCCGTTTAATATTGGTTTCAAATCTCGTTTTAAATACTCGATTGATACCGTATTATTTGTAGCATTATCAAAAGAAATACTAATAATTTTTTCTTTAATTTTAAATTCACGAATACATTTAGTAATTACGTGATAAATAGCTTGACCTGTATGTGGATATTCAAAACATTCAAAACATATAATACGTTTATTTAGCTCCCACGAATCGGAATCGATCCAATGACACGTAATACATATATACGATAATCCTGCTTTAATATTGCTACTCCAGACATCACTCGTTAGACTAACTCTACCGTCGAAAGTTTCAAAATAATTAATTAAATTTTGTTTCGATTGTAAATAAGCTTTACATGCATCTCGCTTAAGAGTAGATCTATTTAACTGCTGATATTTTGGTTGAAGTCCTGCGTGTATGTAGTATGTCTCGTCCTCGTTGTCGTAGTGTCCGAATGGTAATCCTTGTTTGATGACGTTCTCCATTTGCAGCTCTCGTTGATGCATTTGATTGTACGTACAAATTTGTCCGCCTGCCATAATTTGTGCTTGACTTGTCTTTGGGGCTTGTTTAGCCAGACACGATTTGATATGTCGCGCGAGCGTCGAATTTCGCTAACGGTCAGAAGTTTGGAGCAGTGTTTGCACTTCGCCTTAAATTCTGCGCCCACACGCACTTTTTCAAAGTGCTCCCAGACTGGAGCCGTGTGCTTGTGCTCCACAATTTCATGTGCGACGGATGTCGAGGACACTGACATCGAAGAGGAAGACTCCATCGAAGAGGAAGAAAAATTTAAGAATTTAGATTTTAGAGAGAGAGAGAGAGAGTGAGAGTGAGTGAGAGAGAGAGAATGGGGGGGGGGGTTAGAGGGATTATATTTATATATAGTTTAAATTATAATATAATAAATATATAAATATATAATATATAATAAAATATATTTAATTTAAATAATTTTTTTTTAAAAAATAAGACAGCCTAAACAGCCTAGTGGCTGCCTAGGCTGCTGCTTTTTCCTGGCTTCTTGCCAGGAAATGACATTTCCTGGCAAGATGCCAGGAAATGAGCCTTAACGACTTTTTAAAAAGAGTCGTTAAGGCTCTGTTGCTCTTAACGGCTCTTTAAAAAGAGCCGTTAAGGCTCTGTTGCTCTTAACAGCTCTTTTTAAAGAGCCGTTAAGCCTGCAGCGCTGGGCCTGGGCCAGACTTTTTCAAGCCTGGCCCAGGCTTTCCACGGCCTGGTCCCAGGCCAGGCTAAAGCCCGGGCTGGTCCCCGGCCAGGCTAAAGCCCGGGCTTAGCCCGAGCTTAGCCCGGGCTGGGCACCAGGCCGGGCTAACGGCTAAAAGCTGGGCATGGTTAGGGCCTTAAAGCACGGGCGTGGGCCTGGATCGGGCCTGCCCGGGCCCGGGCCTTTCAGGCTTTTTCCAGGCCGGGCCTAGGCCGGCCCGGCAGGCCCGGTTTTTATGTCCACCTCTATCTCCATTCATCGGAGATGAAGACTTTTTAGTTGGGAGGAGTTGATGAGGATCCATCAGATCGTGCACCTGGAGGGGTTCGCTGCAAGGCGGGACCTACGTTAATTTATTCGCGCAGGAAGACTTGATCGGATCGCCGATCCGACTCTGCAGTTGCGTTCGGCACGTCGCCGCGAATCAAAAACATATATTAGTTTATATTTTTGGGTTTATTATTTATGTATTTTTGTGGCCGACCCCACCGACCAATCATAGCCGTTGATGGGGAAGCCTTAACTTTGTTTTTTCTTATAAATAGAAGTGTTAGGGACTGAAATGAGGCATTGCAGGTTTTTGGAGATTGAAATCCCGGAAATACGTGATCACCCCTCGGTGCCGACGCCGTGGAACCCTAGGTGACGACTCCTATGCGCTCAAACTTCCCCCCAAGGTACTACACATCCTTAGCCTTCATTCTCCCCCTCAAAGAACCCTAGCCGAACCCCCAAAAGCCTCCCCACCACCGCCTACCTCCCTGCATAGCCGCTGTGTTGCAGGCCTTCCACTCCCTTTCTCCTCCAACCGGCCACCGCCGGCTCTCCATCTCCCCACCGCCAACGGCGCCCCTTCCCACACCACCCCGGGACAAAACCGGCATCCCCGTCCCCTTCCCCTACAATCGTCCCTCTTCACAAACCGCCAGCAAGACCACCTCCTCCCCTCCTCTTTGCGGAACCACCTCCAAACCGCCCTAATTCTCTAGATCCATTCAGATCTTAGAATTTCATCCCCCGATCCATTATTTCCACCATCCACACACCTTTCCCTCGCCCGGATCCAACCCTAAATAGCGGATACACCCTTCCCTGGCCCGGATCTACTTGTACGTGGCCGGATTTACCCATTTCTCGTCCGATCTCATCATTTACCGCCGAGGACAGCCACCGCTTTCATTTTCACGCCGCCGGTTCCACCTCCGATCTTCGATCGACACATCCGGACCCAAATTCGCCAGTGTGTCGGTTCGGCCCGCTTTTTTGTGAGTTTCGTGTGGTATTGACTTATTTGCTAGTAGAAAATTGTTTTCGATACGCTATTAATTTGCAGGAGTTATTCGCCGCACGCTTTGCTTTGGCCCTCCGAACGGAGGAAAGCCGTTATAAAATTGCCAAATTAATTAATTGTTTTCAATTTTGAATATTTGCATGGTGTTAGAAAATTTCATTGCTCAAATTTATTTGTCACCGTAACTGACGGCCGCATTGCATTTAGGATCATACTAGAGAGTCGCTTTTGCATTTATACCTAGAGTTCTAGGTTTTGTGCACCCCTTAGCCTACCCTAGATCACATATCATGCACCCAAGAAAATACAGTACCTCCTTTTCCGCTGGATCATTTTTTCCCACCACATTTCATTTTTTCAGCTCTTGCCATACAATACTTTCTTTTCCAGTTGGGAGACTGAAGGAATTCTTAGAGAAGCTCTATTTCAAATTTCACCTTGGTTTATTAGAGATTCTAGTAATCTGCATTTGGCTGCTAACATCAACAATTATTACTTACATGTTATCAAAATGGTACTTGCAGGTAATCATAAACCTTTCCTCAATGGACAAGAATATTTCCTTTGATAAGGTAGGTATTCAGGCTCACAGTTATCAAAATTTGCTGCATTCTAATCAAATTATAGAATATGGGGTGTGTGGATATGTGGTATTTATTTTTTTGTGAGAATTGGAAATATTAAATGATATTACTCCCTCTTTATACATAGTAGTAGATGAAGATGTTTGTACATTTGAAGATGTGAAACTAAATACAGTAAGGACAACTATAGTGGTCCCTTATGCAGACTTTTGATCTCAGGCTTTAACACTCTCTCAAGCTGTTCAATATATTTCAATCATCCCATCTTGGTACAAATATCTGAAAAAGTGGAAGAAACTGGTTTGGTGAAGACGTCAGCCAACTCTTTATCTAAAGAAACAAACAAAGTGCATATATGTTTTTTTGATAATTTCCTTTTTGATGAAGTGACAATTATTTTCAATATGCTTTATTCTTTCATTAAACACTGAATTTTGGGATATGTAAATTATGAATTTATTATCATAAAACATTGATAATGGATAATTGTAAATTTCTCTAATCTTTTAGAAGTGTTCTCAACTACTTCAACTCACAAACAATGTGAGCTATACTTCTGTATTTAGTTTCAACACTTGACCTAGACACTACTATTTGTTTCTTGCTTTTCTACTGGACTAAATTTCAACATATGTGCAGAATCCAGAAGTGGATTTTCAATCTCCTTTATCATTTGCATAACTTGTATCAGAATAACTTTAGTGCATAAGTGAATGTTTCTTTAAAACAACGTTCTTTTTCCTAAAACCGTTTGATGCATCTTAATATTTTTAAAGCCACTCGCAGATGACACTCTCTAGGAGTCTGCATAAATTAACTAACCTTTAATGACATAAGAGATGTCAGGTCTGGTTACAGTAAGATAGATAAGTTTATCAACCAGACACTTGTATTGAGTAATGTCTTATAGGAGAGGGAGTGTCTCGTTCCAAAGTTTGTCAGTGCCCATAGACATGAGATTCCGAGTAGGTTTCTTTCTAAGGAGACCGACTTCATTGAGTAGATCAAGGACATACTTACGTTGGTAGAGAACTATGGAGTTATTATGTCACACAATTTTAATTCCCAAGAAGTTTCTTAGACGATCCATATCTTTGGTAACAAAATACTCCCAAAGATATTTCTTGATTTTCTCTATTATAGAGGAGTCATTTCCAATAGGAAGAATGCCGTCAACGTAGACATCGAGAATGACCAAATCATACCTGGTTTTCCGTATAAAGAGAGTGATCAACATTGCATCGAGTGAAATCAATGATAGATACGACTTGGTTAAATTTGTCAAATCATGCGCAAGGACTTTGTTTAAGAACATAGATGGTCTTCTGATGCTTAAACACCTAAGAATCTCCTTGAGCTACATAACTTGAAGGTTTCCTCATCAAGATTTCTTCATGCAAGTCACCATAAAGACATTATTGACATTAAGCTGAGATATTTGCCAATTTCGGTTGACAACAACAGAGAAGAGTACCTAGATAGTACTAATAAGATCAACTAGAGAGACGTCAAAAGAAAGCAACACCATATTTCTGGGTGAGCCTTATACTGTTCCACAGTGTTTCCTGAGAGAAACTTGATGACAAAGACCTAGCGATACCCGTAAAAATCTACCCCAGATGGGGTTGGGACAAGAGTCCAGGTACCCCGTGATGTTAAGGCAGAGATTTCCTCATCCATGACTGCTTTACAATAAGGTATATAAAGAGCTTCTTCATGTGTATCAAGAACGGTGGTAGAGAGTTCCCATGCAAATTTACTGCAATAGACTGAGATTGACACTTGAGACAACATTAGTAAGAGGATGTTTTGTGCTCCCCTTTACCTCTTTGCGCAAAGCAATGGGGATATCTAGGTGTGAGTCTACTATAGTGTGGGAACCTTTCAAAGAAGAGAGCGTCGACTTGAGATCTGTCGGCAGGGAGTTTTGAGAGAGGATAGGCGGGGAAGTAGGACGTCGATGATAATGATATGAAAAGAGTGGAATGAGAGAGACACGTTAAGGAGCTGGTTTTAGCTATGAGATATCATGGGAAGGAACATGAATGATGGAAACAGTGAAACAAAGGTGGGGGGAGGAGAGGTTTTAGAGAGAGGAGAATAAATCTCGAGAGGAAGGGTCCCTTCATTCTTGAAAAATAGGCCCTAACCTCAAAAAGACAAAAAGGGTGACGTCAGTAGAGACATTTTGTCGTTTGAAGATAGAGTCGAAACGTCGATCTCTTTTGAGTTGGAGAGTACCCCGCGAAGAAACATTTGGTAGCGTGCAAGTGCTGAGTTTATTACTGTAGAAATGGAGAAAGCCAACCTTGTATATATGTCCACTTGATACAAATACAAAGAATGAGTACATATATATAGATGAGAGAAAGAGAGAGAAAAGTCCTATACACAATGTGGGACTAAAGAGAGGAGAGAAAAAGCAATAAATGCTATACAAATGGGCCTAATGTTAAGTGGGCTTTTCCAACACTCCCCCGCAAGCTGGAGCGTATAGGTCATATGCACCCAGCTTGGACAAACATTGGTAGAACAGAGTGCTTGATAAGGCCTTTGTGAGGATGTCAGCAACTTGATCAGTTCCTGGAACATGCTTTAATTCAAGTTTCTTCAATTGAACCTTTTCACGAACAAAGTGACAGTCAACCTCGATATGTTTTGTGCGCTCATGAAAGACCGGATTCTTTGCGATGTGTATGGCGGCTTGACTATCACAAAATAGAACAGCAGAGGAGGGGAGTTTTACTCCCAGGTCAGTAAGAAGACTTTCAAGCCATGTGAGTTCTGAAACAACTGAGGCCATCGATCTGTATTCAGCCTCTGCAGAGGAACGAGCCACCACAGCTTGTTTCTTACTCTTCCAAGTAATAAGATGCCCACCAAAATACGTACAGAACCCACTAGTTGACCTTCGATCGTCCAGGGAACCCGCATAGTCGGCATCAGAATAGGCAACCAATGCGGGAGCAGAGTCGGAGGTTTTGTAAACCAGCCCTTGGCCTGGAGCTCCCTTAAGGTATCGGAGAATCCGTTCAACCGCTTGGAGATGAGAAGCCCGGGGGCATGCATGAACCTACTGACAACCCCAACTGCAAATGATATATCTGGCCTTGTGACTGTTAGATAGATCAACTTGCCCACAAGGCGTCGATAGTATTCCGGGTTCGGAAGTAGCAAATCGTCATCCGAAGCATGAGCGCATAATTTGTGATTTGCCTCCATCGGGGTACATGCTGGCTTGCAACCAGACTGACCAGCATCTTTGAGAAGATCGAGACAGTACTTTCGTTGGGAGAGTACCAACCCGTCCGGCCGCCGGGCGATCTCGAGACCAAGGAAGTAGCGAAGTTTCCCCAGATCTTTAGTCTGAAAAACAGTGCTCAGGTGTTGTTTGACGTCTTGAATCCCCTTTGAGTCATCCCCAGTGAGAAGGATGTCGTCAACATAAACCAACAGAAGAATGGTGCCAGTGGCCCGGTGTCGGGTAAAGAGGGAGAAATCTGCAGAGCTCCGAGTGAACCCCATGTCCCGAACTACCTTGCTAAACTTGTCAAACCACGCCCGTGGGGACTGTTTGAGACCATAAATTGACTTTTTGAGAAGACAGACCCGAGACTCCCCCGTGGTCTCAAACCCGGGCGGTTGGCGCATGTAGACAGTTTCCTGAAGGTCGCCATTCAAAAAGGCGTTCTTGATATCAAGTTGATGAAGTGGCCAGCGGCGGTGTACCGCGACGGAGAGAAGAACGCGGACAGTGTTAAGCTTGGCCACCGGAGAGAATGTTTCCTCATAGTCGAGGCCCTCCTGTTGTGTGAAGCCACGGGCCACAAGACGGGCCTTCAGTCGGGCAATAGTGCCATCCGGAGCATGCTTGATGACGAAGACCCATTTGCATCCAACAGGGTGCTGACCGGGAGGTAAGGGAACCAAGACCCAGGTCTGGTTGGCCCAAAGGGCCGTCATTTCTTCGTCCATGGCAGCCCGCCAGCCAGGATGGTGAAGCGCCTCCTGCAAAGAGTTAGAGACTGAAACAGAAGATAAGGAGGTGGCAAAGTGAAGAAGAGAGGGGGAGAGGCGATGGAGCGAGACGTAGTTCGCCATCGGATGAGCGGTGGAGACGGGAGCCGGAGCAGCAGGGAGCAGAGCACCAGAGGGCGAAGCCGACTGCAGAGGAGCCACAGAATGAGGAGAGCGACGAGAATAGACCCGGATAACCGGAGGTGGTGGACGGACCGGAGGCGGGGAAGGGAGAGAGGCTGAGGAGTGAGGAGCAGGAATGACAGGACGAACGACGGGAGCGGGAGGCAGAGCGATATCCGGAGCAGGGAAGAAAGGAAGATCTTCACGGAAAGTTACGTCAGGCGAGACAGTAACCTTGCGGGTAGTAGGCGAATAACATACATAACCCTTCTGAGTGCGCGAGTACCCAACAAAGATCTGCTTGGTGGCACGAGGGTCCAACTTGTCCGTGGAGGGACCGAGGTGGTGAACGTAGCAGGTACACCCAAACACCCGTGGCGGAAGAGGAAAAGGCGAAGTTGTGGGAAAGAGGAGGCTGAAGGGAGTAGCATACTGGAGGACGGAAGACGGGAGGCGGTTGATGAGGAAGCAAGCCGTGGAGAGAGCGTAGTTCCAGTACGGTTTGGGGACCTGCATTTGAAGCATAAGCGAGCGAGCGACATCAAGAAGGTGACGATTCTTGCGCTCGGCGACACCATTCTGTTGCGGAGTGTACGGACAGGAGGTTTGGTGAAGAATGCCGAATTCAGAGCAGAGAGTGGCAAACGTATGGCTGGTGTACTCCCGCGCATTGTCAGTACGAATAGTGCGAATAGGCGCAGAGAACTGAGTGCGAGTCTCGAGGATGAAAGTCCGGAATACGCGGGGAAGTTCAGAGCGATCCCGAAGGAGATATAACCATGTCATGCGAGAGTAATCATCAATAAAAGTAAGAAAATAGCGATAGCCAGAAATACTAGTAACTTTGTACGGATCCCATATATCGGAGTGTACTAAAATAAAAGGAGCGGAGCTCCGAGTACAATGAGGGGGGAAAGAAGAACGGGGCTGTTTGCCCAAAATACATGTGTCGCAACGAAAAGCGGGGAGAGTGACATCAGGAAGAGCCTTCCGGAGTACTGGAAGAGGAGCATGTCCCAGACGGCGATGCCAATCCGAAGAGGAGGTAGATGCGAGGACAGTAGGAGAGTCGTCAAGAAGATAGAGCCCATTCTGCAGCCGTCCTCTACCAATGATAGTCTGCGTCTGCTGATCCTGTATGAGAAAAGAAGAAGAAGTAAATGTCACTGAGTAATTAGAATCAGTAGTAAGGCGACCGACAGAGAGTAAATTGAAAGGAGAGCCCGGAACATGTAGAGCCGAGCGTAGGAGGAGAGAAGAGGTGAGAGAAATATCAGCACATCCAGAGACGGGAACCGACGCCCCATTAGCAACAGTAATGTACTTCGGGTGAGGTGAAGACAAGTACTGTGGTGGCTTAACAGAGGTGATATGATGAGTGGCACCAGAATCAAGGATCCAGCGCGTGCCAGAGGATAGGCAGGCGATACCTTCATTGGAGAGAGAGGCAGCAGAGGCAATCGAGGCAGGCGGACGGCTGAGCAAGCCATGAAGATGCTGGAGCTGAAGACGAACCTCGTCGAGCTCAGTACGAGAGGAGGCAGAGTCGGTAGTAGCAGCAGAGGCATGTGGACGAGGAGGTCGGCCATGTTTGCGAAAGCAAGTGGCCTCAAGATGACCAACTTTACCACAGAACGAGCATTGAGGCCTAGACCGGCCACCGCGTCCCCGACCGCGAGAGTCAGAGCGGCCACCACGGGCAGAGGGGGGAAGAGGTAATAAGGGAGCAGGTGCCTGTTGAACAAGGGCCGGAGAAGGAAGTCCGGGAACATCCGGAGGCGGGGAGACTTTGAGAAGCATTGAGCACACGTCGGAAAAGGACGGTGTAACAGTAGAGGAGAGGATGTGAGCCCGGACACTGTGAAGATGAGGGGCACCCGGGCCATCATCATGGCGATACCCACAGCTTCCTTCTGGGTACGTTGAGCAGCGAGATCTAGAGTGGGAGGCTGATGGTGGAGCCAAGCCTCAACCAGAGACCGGGCTTGAGCAACAAAGGACGTCAAGTCGGTTGCGTCACTGCTGTCAAGGGCCTGGAGAGCGGTGATGATATCATAGAGATGGTGGAGACTATCTTTGCCGGAGTAGAGGGTGTGTAGCTCGTCCCACATGCCTTTGGCCGTCTCATGATACATGGCCAGACGATAAGATTCTCCATCAAGAGAGTTGAGGAGCCAAGTCTGCACACGCCCATCATTGCGTAACCACTACTCAGTAGGGACACCAATAACGGTCTGGGTCAGATGATGAAGGAATCCCTTGGACTGAAGGACACGGCGAACTGAGTGTGCCCATTCCACAAAGTTCTTCTTGCCAGTGAGCGAAATTGTAGTGATCCGGAGCTCGTCGCGGACTTCCGGTATAGAGGCCGGGCGTTCAGGAGGAACTGCCGTACCGACGGAGTCTGCAGATGTAGACATGGAGGCCGCAGCGAGCTGGAAGGAGGCCGCAGCGAGCTTGAAGGAGGCCGCAGCGAGCTGGATGAGACCGCAGCGGGCTGGAGGCCGCAGCGAGCTGGAGGAGACCGCAGCGGGCTGGAGGCCGCAGCGAGCTGAAGGAGGCCGCAGCGAGGGGGAGGAGGGAGTCCGCAGGAGATTCGAACCTCCCTCTGATACCATGTAGAAATGGAGAAAGCCAACCTTGTATATATGTCCACTTGATACAAATACAAAGAATGAGTACATATATATAGATGAGAGAAAGAGAGAGAAAAGTCCTATACACAATGTGGGACTAAAGAGAGGAGAGAAAAAGCAATAAATGCTATACAAATGGGCCTAATGTTAAGTGGGCTTTTCCAACAATTACGATGAGATGTAGGAGTGTCGATGAAGGCAGTACATCCAAACACACAAGGTGAAGAGAAACATTGTATTTGTTAGAAATAGAAGAGAGAAGAGAAATGAGTCTTATTCTAACTGATAGAAGAAGGTAAATGCTTACTTAGAAAACAAGAAATTAGAACCGCATGACCCTAATAAAACATTCATCCGATATAATAGTGCCCGAGTAACATCGAGGAGATGCCAAATTTTCTTTTTGGCTATCCCATTTTGTTGGGACGTATGCACACACCGGGTTCGATGAATAATAATACTATTTGTGGTGCAGAAAGATAAGAACTTCTAACTAATGTATTCTTTTGCATTATCGGTTTGAATAATATTGAGTGACATACTAAACTGAGTTCAAATTTCATTATAAAATTTTGAGAAGACAAAAAACTTCAGAATGTTCTTTTGAAAGATGCACCTACGTACATCTAGAGAAATTATCAATAAAAATTACTTAGTACAAACTACCTACACCGACAGACTTGGTTGAACTAGGACCCCAAATCTTCAACTGAACACAGTCAAATGGACGAACAAAACCTTTACATAGTTTAACAAAAAAATATGTACGATGATGCTTTCCATATTGCCAAACCTCACATTCTAAAGTGGAGTCGTTCTTGTAAGAGAGAATGAGTTGGTGAAGGAGGCACAACGATAGATGAACAAGATGATGTTGCCACTGGAGTTGATAAGTGGAGACAACATATGCAGAGATATTGGGAAGATCATCGAGGTAGTAGAAACCACAACGTTCATTCCTAATAGTAATCACTCTCTGCGAGTAAATTCCCTAAAAATAACACGCAGTTGGAGAAAATGAGATAGAGCATTGCAATTCTCGTGAGGGAGCATCGACATGCAACAAGTTGCAAGAGAAATTGGTTACAAATAGAGTGTTCAACTCCAAAGCCACACTGAAGCAAGAGAGCCATCAACCACAAAGGTCGAGGGTAGTTATGTTTCTTGAGGTGCGAGAAGACAAGGTGATTTCCAGTCATATCATTAGTGACACTTGAGTCAATGAGCTACTTACCCTGAGTAGCAACATGCGCGCTACCTATCGAAATGGCAATGTAGGCAAATTTCTTGGAAGCATTAACGAGAGCCTCAATATCTACCAAAGTGAACCAGCGGATGAACTCTGGTGGCGCGTGGACAGTGAGGGAGAAGGATCAGGTGCAATAATGCTGATATGTCTATGAGGACGGAGGTGAGGATGTTTGATAAAGCATTTTTCGGATGGGCAAGCCGTCCATATTGGGAACGAAGAGGGCGAGGTCCCACACAACCTCCAGTGCGACCTCCACGATTGCTTTGAGCTCCGCGATAAGTTGTATAAGCAAAATTGTCAGAGAGTGGAGGAGACACAATCAGAGGCCACTGCAGAAGGTTAGTAGCCGCAAAGATGCGAGTAACAGTACCATCCATGGTGGGAGTGTTAGGTTCTCTCAAGATTTGTTTGTGGATCATCTTATATGAATCTGGAAGATGAAGATTTCATATCACCAGAAGTTCCTAAAAGTATTTCTGCCAAGTGGTTAGGTCAGCAGAGAAGGGGCAATGCTGGAGAAGTTCTGCGCTAAGACATTGATCTTCCTGATACGCAACATTAGGAGAGAGAATTGGCCGAGCGAAGAGATGAAAATACATGGTGTAAATGCAAGATATTTTGGCATCCTTGGAGTGAAGGGAAACAAGATGGTCCTATGCGGCATCATAGTATCATCATAGCAGATGATAAACAAATCTGTATCAGAAAGGATGTTCGCAAGCCATGTGTGAACAAGAGAATCTTGGTGTACCATTTAGCATAGGCAGGAAACACATGGTTAGGAGGAGCGTCATTGAGATGGTGACATTTGCTTTGAGAGCACAAAAGGAAGATGAATGAGACACTTCAATCTGGATAATTTGACCAAGTTAATTTTGATGTCGTGCCGAGATTTCCAGCAGCGCTAGTGGATATAAGAGGGTGCAGTGGATTGGCCATAGTTCAAGCAAAGCAAGCTAGGCGAACTCACATGAAGAGGTGGCGAGTTTGGAAAGAGAACTCACTGGAGTTTGCAAAACATGCATTAGAGCTCGCGGGAAGTTTCGACGGGTTCCTGCTGGAAGAGATCGCAAAGACGGTAGAGGCCGGACTGGGAAAATTCATAAGAATGAGTGTATTCGCAGCTTGCAGGAGGTAGAATGTCGAAAACTAGTAGATAGTCCAAGTATCGCTCGCTGGAACAAGGTAGGGCTGTTCGGCGAGTTTGATGCTCTTAAGATGCCCGTCACACGCTTGATGCAACAGAGATGCTGGAGAATCCGCAAACGGAGATACTGGAGAATCCGCAAACGGAGATACTGGAGAAGGCACAGATGGGCTTGCATCAGTGAGTTCTGTTGTTCGAAGCGAAGCTACTGGAGAAGTCGTAGACACTCAAGCGCACGTGAGGTCTCGCAGATGACTCGCTGGAGTGAGTACTCACAAATTGCTGGAGTTCTGCAGGAGGAGATTGTTGGAGCTCGGCTTATAAATATCACCGGGAGGATTATTTTGGTCCTCGCTCGGGAGAGCAGAAAAAGGGTGAGCTCTCCGTTGTGAGATTGTCTGAGAGCGGGATTACTGGACTCAATTTGATTGCACCAGAGTCTCGAGTTTGATTTATTCACATGATTGGGATTGCTGTCTTTTGAGGTCGGGACTGACACACGAAATCTGAAATATTTCCTGTGGCCGGTATTCACGCTAGAGGAGTGCAACGAGTGATTTCGGTCTACTCTGATACAATGTGAGAATTCGAAATATTAATGATATTATTCCAAAAAATTCTAATTAAGTAGATGAGAGCTCCCCCCATCATATAGAGTAGGTGAGGAAGAGGTCTTTACATTTGTAAATGTGAGACCAAATACAATAAGGAGGAAAAGTACATTGTGCCCATATGTGGGCTTTTGATCTTGGGATTTAACATTTTGAAAGCTAAGCATCATCTCCACGTGTTCTCTTATATTATTAAAATAAAATAAGGGCATTGTTATTGGTAGACCAACTCTAGCTATATATAAATAAAAAAGGCCAACATTTTTGGTCCTCAAAAAAGACTATCCACAATCTAATAAAAACCTAAAACAAAGGCTTTTTCCTTCTCTCCCCTTTCACGCTGCTGCAAAATAACTCTCGTGCCCTTGATGAGCCCGTTTGCGAATGACTCCTTGGCGCCGAAACTCCACTCCAATTCCAGCGACCGTTGGGCGACTTTCATTATCTAGGGAAGCTCTAGTCCCAGCGGTGGATTTTCGGAGATTGAAGAGAATACATGTGTCCTAGATGTCGTTGGATCCAAATCCATCGAGCTGGCCCAAAATCCCACCATCTGCCTGCTTGATAAGGACAATCTACGACATCGAATTTTGATCCCTGGACGATTGCTTGCGGACATGATAGAGGCATTGCCGAACAAGGATCCCGTTGCCAATTGTCAAGCCTTGTCTCCTTGATTTAAGTGGCAAGGAGCAGGTCCTTCTCTTGAAAATATTTTTTGCATGATTCTGTTGTTTTAGTTTCCATTTTAGATGTCTTTTGTACTTGGGATTGGAGCTCTCGTGCTAGATGATTTGGTTTTTGAATATAAGGCTTGGTCTCTTGTGGATTTTTTTATTATTATATAGTCACATTTGTAGTTAAGGGAAGTTGATTTTTGTGGTCATTGTTTTTTTTCGGCGAATCCCCCGTGCGCTCTCGTCAGAGTTTCCTCATGCCGCCGAGGACCAAGCCGAAGTCCGCTTACGACCTTACTTGCATAGATAAATCTTTAGTTTTTTAACATTTACATTGGTCCACATATAACAATTATGTATGCATATAAGAATTCTAAATTTGTTATGGTTTTTATACCGTAATGATTTGTATATAGCTAAACACGATTTATATATAACTACGCCCTAAAAGTAGTTTTTTGTTGTTGTTGCAAATATGTTCAAGATAAAGTTAATATGAAATAGCATTTTGTACTGAATAATGGTGCTTTAAATATGCTGTAAATACGACAATTGTCCTCAAGAAGTATGCTAAACCTGAATGATTAGCATTTATTTGTTTATTAGCGTTATATAAATAGTATTGTCAGTTCTTTGGTGACATACAATTGATAGCACTTGGAGTGTTTTGCAACTTGTTCTTTACATTAATTGTTTCTGTAGTTTGGTTGTACTTTCTTTCTGTTGGAAAAGTCTATGTAAAGAGGCTCATGATGGAGCCCATTTATTTGTTTTTTCTCTCCTCTTTAGTCACACATCATGTATATGGATCTCTTCTCTCTTTCTCCCTCCTATAAATGTGTATTCATACCTTGTATTTGATTATTGAGAAAATATATACAAGTTTTGGTTTTTCTCCACATGGTATCAGAGCCAAACAGGTCCTCCACGCGGTTAAACTTTCTCTAACCGCTCCTTCTGCTCTCTCTCGGTTTGCTAGCCGCGCGGTTAAGCTTTCTCTAACTGCTCCTACTTCTCTCTCTCTCGTGGCTTCCATCTCCCTTTCTTCCTCTTCCTCTTGGCCCTCTTATTGCTTTCTTTCTCTGACAGGTGGGCCCATTTCCCACTTCTCCGTCTTACCGAGCGGTTTCTCCTTATCTACCCGCTCCATTTTTTGCTACTCGCTGCGGTCTCCTTGCGCTATCTCTCTTGGTCTTCTCGCCTTGACTGCCGCGATCTCCTTGTCTACTCTCCTTGCCACCGCGTACTCGCCTTCTCGCAGCGTGTTTGTCTACTCGTCTTCTCGCGCGGTCTACTCGCGCAGTATTTTCTCCCTTCGTTACTCTGGTCGCGCAATCTGCTCGCGCGGCCTGGTCTCTGTTGCGGGCTCCGCATCTTGGTCACTGCGGTCTCCTCTTTCTTCTCGCTGCGACTTCTTTAGTCGCTGCGGCTTCTCCTCTCTGTTGCGGGCTCCGCATCTTGGTCGCAGCCTCTTTCTTGTTGCTGTTGTGTTGCCACTGTGATCTTGCGGTCTTTTCGCGTGGATTACTCGCTGCATGTCCGCTGTGTTCTGCTCGCACGATCTCCTCTCTGATCGCTGTTGTTCTGCTCGCGCGGTCTGTTCACCGTGGTTTGCTCCTCTGCTCGCTGTTCTGATCGCCTGGTCTGCTCGCGCGGTTTCCTCTCTGATCGCTGCTTGTCTATCCGCGCGATCTGCTTTCCACGCGAACTCTCTCTCTATTCACTGGTCTACTTGCCGTCGGTCTAGCCTCCTGACCTCCTTGCCATGTGGTCTTCTCTTGATTCTATTGGACAGGCGGCTTCCTCTCATGCAGACCGCCCGACCCTTGTTCCTGAACTCCAGGATGAATTGCGGATCACTACTATATCTTTAGCCGGGAAAAGGAACTTTGTGGAGTGGGTGCACTCTGTTCGTTGAGTTCTTCAGTCCAAAGGATTTCTACATCATTTGACCAAAGTTGTTCCCGATGCACCTACTGATGCCTGGTTGCGCAACGGTGGTCGTGTTCAGACTTGGCTTCTCAACTCCTTTGATGACGAACCTTATCGCATGACCATGTATCACGAGACGACCAAGGCGATGTGGGATGAGCTTCATTCTCTCTATTCTGGCGGAGATAGTCTCCAACACATGTATGACATCATAACAGATCTTCAGACTCTTGACGTTGGCGGAGCTGCCGACCTCACCTCCTTTGTTGCTCGGGCTAAGACTCTAGTTTAAGCCTGGATTCAATATCAGCCCTCTACTATGGATCTTGCTTCCCTGCATACCCAAAAAGAAGCCGTCGGTATTGTCATGACGAGGAATCGTGTCCCGCCTCATCTTCAGAGCGTTCGGGCTCGGATCCTCTCCTCAGCTGCTACTCCGTCACTATCTGATGTGTGCTTCATGCTGATCAAGGTCTCACCACCTCCTAACAGTTCTGGACCTCCCTCACCGACCCTCCTTCAGCAGACTTCTGCGCCCTTACTGCCTCTCCCTCCTGCTGGTGGAGGACGTTCAGATTCTCGGGACAGAGGTCGGGGTGGCCGACCACAACCTAAGCGTTCCTTATGCGGTAAGGACGACCACCTTGAGGCCACTTGTTACCGCAAGCATGGGCTTCCTCCTCGTCCGCTTGCCTCTGTTGCTGTCAACGATCCATCTGTCACTCGTTCTGACCTTGAAGAAGTCCGGCTTCAGCTCCAACAACTCCATGATCTGCTCAGCCGCCCACCTGCCTCCGTTGCCTCCGCTTACTCCATCTCAAATGAAGGTATCGCTTGTCTCTCCACTAGTCCGCGCTGGATAGTGGATTCAGGTGCCACTCATCACATAACCTCACTACGGTCACATCAGTACTTGGGTTCTCCTCATCCTACGTGTGTCACATTGGCCAATGGTGACACTGTTCCGGTCTCCGGCTCTGCTAATATCCCTCTCACTTCTTCTCTATCCCTACGCTCAGCTCTTTATGTTCCGGGCTCCTCGTTTAATTTACTTTTTGTTAGTCGCCTCACTGCTGATTTGAATTGCTCCATGACATTTACATTATCTTTTCTGATACAAGATCGACAGACGCGGAATATCATTGGTTAGGGACGAATGCGGAACGGGCTCAACCTTCTTGATGACTCTCCTCCTATCCTCTGCTCCGTCTCCTCCATCGATTGACATCGACGTCTTGGGCATGCCCTTCTATCGGTTCTCCAGAAGGCCTTACCAGCTGCAACTCAGTTTGGTGTCAGGACTTCATGAAGAAGCTTGATAAAGGAGGTCCCGGGATCGAACCCGAGCCTCAACAACCTTCCCGGGATTTCCCCAAGATGCGGGCCCCGAAATTTGGTTGGAGTGCACCGACTGCAGTCGGGCTGTGGGCTTTCTTCCCTGGGTTTTTCAAGTTGGGCCGGACCCCCCTTTCAACAAATGTGCACTTTTGTTGAAAGGGGGGCCCGACCCAACTTGGGAAACCCGAGGAAGAAAGCCCATAGCCCGACTGCAGTCGGTGCACTCCAACCAAATCTCTCGGGGCCCGCATCTTGGAGAAATCCCTGAAAGGTTGTTGAGGCTCGGGGTCGATCCCGGGACCTCCTTTATCAAGCTTCTTCATGAAGTCTTGACACCCAACTGATCTTGCTTGTTACGTAGTAGTAGACCTTATTGCCAGTCCATATCCGACCCGAACTTTACTGACAAAAGAACCATCAATTCCTACTCTGAAATGACACCTGTAGAATTTCAACGGTTGATGATAGATCGATTCAATCAAATGAACACTCAATTTGGTGATTTACGCACCCACATCGACGTTCGTGAGGATCATCGAGAGCATGCCACTCCCAAAGAAGGGAGAACTCCCCCACTCCCCCTTAAGATTGGCTTGCTAGGAATCAGCCACCACGAGAGCCCTTCCTACACCGGAGACGACCCCTTGATCACGTTCACGACCATCGACTTGAACCAGCCCCGGATAGGCCTCTCCTCCTTCATGAGGACTACCCACCCCGACATCCATCCCCTCGTGATCAAGTCCGTGATCGTTTTGACTACAAGTGGCATGATTACTTTGACGAGTATTTTGAGCTACGCAGAGCATCACGTGCGGAGGACGATATCACCCGTCGCATACGCACTGACGAACGTCACGTTAGATTTGCAAGAATGATGCTAATTGACCCAACCAAGATTTTCTGGACCAGCCTGTATAGGTCACTTCATCGAGAAGGATACTATCCTATTATCCGCTGGGAGGACATGAAGTGTCGATTGAAGGATAAATACCTTCCTGCCTCCTATCATGATCAGTTGCCAAATCAGCTTTATGTGTTGCATCAGGTCACGGTATCTGTAGAAGAGTACATCTCTCGATTTGATGAGCCATCTGTGAGGAGTGATTTACGAGTGTAGACTAGTGCTACTACTTCCTGATTTTGTTCAGGATTAAGATATGAATTACATAGGGAGCTTATCTCCATCAGATGGAGACAGTATTTTTATTTATTTTATTTTTTTGGACATTATTTAGCATTATTAGGACACCGGGCATAACGACCGATCACAACTGTTCACGTCAGGTGCTCAACCACCCCTCTTGCTATAAATAGGGTCCTCGACTTTCATTTTCAGTCATTGTTGATTTTTTGAGGATTCCAGAACTGATAATATAATTGTAGTGCGATGCCGCGATACCTCGGGGTACGACGTCTCGGTTTGTTTCCCTTAATTTTCCAACTCCCCCTTTTCATTTTTCGTTCCTTACCCATGTCCAGTAACTCCACTTCACTTTCCTCATCTAAATCAAATATTGCATACCTGTCAGCAGTGTTGTGGATATCCTTCGACATGGCCGACATGTCGGCCGACATAAATGTTTTATGGACAAAACGACACATTTCCGATATTATTTTGCAAAATATCATTTTGAAATATATCCTTCGATATGTCTTTGATTGACCGATATATCTACCGATGTATCTCGATATTTTATCGATTGGTTTTTTTTCAACTTATTTTAATTAGTGTCTTTGGTCTAATAAATAATAGACCAAAAATGTTTCATTGTTTAGGTTATTTTTCCCTTTGGCTTTCTTCCTTGCCCAAGTGCATCATCGACATCAATTATGCATGGTCTTTGATTTATTGACTAAAGATTTCTTATCTTTCATTGTTACAGACAAGTTCTTGACATTCTACTTTCTCTTATTTTATTTCATGCATTATACCGTTATTACTTGTATAACACAAAATGCTTATATTATTTTAATAAATTTAGAAGTTCAATAAATATCAAATTATTAATATATTAATATATATAAATGAAAAATGATTAAATTTATAAATAATTACACATATAAATAATTAAATATTAAAATTCGATATATGAAATATTCTCGATATATCCTCCGACATAGTAAAACCGACATGAAAAACCTAAACCGACGTGTCCCCGATATTCAATATCTATAACCTTGCCTGTCAGCCTCAATCCACCTCTCCCACACAATATCACCGCTAACCGCCTGATAACGCCTCCCAATCGCACGAAACCGCCCGCTCTTCTTTCTCCATGCCAATCGAAGCCTCCCAGACCCAACCCTAACCGCACGCCTGCATTCGATCTATTCCCTCCTTTCTATCAAAATCCGCAAGCACTGGGGATTGTCTTCGCCCACCCTGCGGTCGATGCCGTCCAATTGTCTTCCTCCCTCATCCAATCGCCTAGCCGCATGCGTCTACTGTCAATTCATCTCTCCCGCTATTGAATATCACCATTTCCGCTTCAGGAATTGCTTTTCCTGTCCTAATTCCACCACAGACAGTCCTCCTCAACCCTAAAACTAAACCTGAAGAACCCATCTCATCTCATAACATCCCCCATTCCCACACCCTAACAACCCCTATCATCTATCCAAGTCCTCACAATTCCTCAAAAACTCAACCAGCCCTTGAATTGTGTACAGAGCTGCTGTCCCATAGCTGGAATTAAATTCCAGCAACGATTCATGGCCTGTTTTATGCTGCCAAAGTCATCTTGTACGAGTGATGACTGCTCTCTATCACCTCCCGCTGCCGGTTCATCTTGATTGTGAGTATCTAGTATCGTATTTTCTTTTTCTTATAGAATATGTGGATGGATATTGCATAGTAGCATGGAAATCGTTTTTTGATTATGCTACTATTTTCTATAATTGTTTTTTTCAAGTGTGGCTTTAAACCCTTCATGCAAAGGAGGACATGTTCAATTGCTTGCTTGAAAATTATTGTCAACGTTATGTAATTTGCTTGCCTTGTATAAATTTATTGCAAAAGTTAATCCCGAAATGAAAATTTTAAAACAGTCACATCCTGTAGATTGGGTCTGTTTGAGTCCAGTGCACACTACAAACATAGGCGTACATCAATGTCGACACAACTCCGCACTGCCTACCCTGCCTCATACTATCTAATTGAATGTGTGGAGCCTTGCTTGTAACATCATTCAATCTATGGAATCTATGCACAGTGTTTTTCACTTTTGAAGACAGACCAATGTGGAACACAATATAATAGGGATCTATGCTAATTTTTTTATATTCTTTATTGGATTTTCTTAATCCTTGGTTTTGGAACTTTTTTCATATCTGTACTACCATAATTCTCTATTGACAATGCTGCTAATACTCCGCTATGCATTTTACTATTGAAATTGAGACTTACGCTTCTCTTTTTTATAAATTTCATTTTCAGGTTAATGGGATACTTATCTGTGAAGCTGGTTGTATACTGGAAAACTTAAATTCTTTTTTAGCAAATGAAGGGTACCAAATATATAGCGTTTATGTTTTAATCTTTTTCTGCTTCTTAACCCGTTACTTTGTTTCGGTTGTTAATCTATTTCCGAGATTAGGATTGGAAACCGTTCATTGTTGTAGCATGTTCAATCACTTGCATTTTCATGTTCTGTTTTTTGAAAGGCTACTCTTGATTATTCACCATAAATTTCTGAGATCTGATATATGTAGATGAGTAGATCTAATTACGACGGATAACTTTCTGTTATACAAAGGTGTGCACGACATCAATTAAGGATGATGGTATCAGACAATCTTAGTTTCTAATGTATGCGTGACATGCGATGCAGAAAAGATGTAGCTAACCTGCAAAAAGTCTCAATCCAAAAAATTATATCCAATAAAACTTATTTGCATCGATGAAAAACCGAAAGAACAGTAGATGAGTCCAATTCAAGCATGAGATCTATGTTTTTTATTAGAACACAATGACTAAAATTTAGGGTAAATACCTGTGCACATGGTTAATGACTAAAGTTTGAACAATTATATACTTCGTACTTTTGGTGGCAAAGAAAAATTGAAAGCATTGAATTTGATTACTAGAGAGTGGAGGAGAAGATGAGCTTTATGAGTAGGTAGGGAAGAGGAGGAGAATAGAACCTTAATGAATAGTAGTGAAGAGAGAGAAGATTACTTGGAACTCTACATAAATTTTACCCAAATTATATGCATTCTACAATATCTTTTTGGATTAGATTGATGAAACATTTTGTAACAATCCGTTTTTTTAATAACAATAATAATAAGATAATAATAACAAGTCCTTCTATTTCCTAAAACCCAACCGCCACTTCGACCCCCCCCCCCCCCCCCCCCCCCCCCGATAAAATCAACCGGCCCTAGGTTGTTCCCGTTCCCGCTCTATGTCGAATGCCGCGAGCCGCGACTCCCCCATATCCCACAGTTCGCAGCGCAAGCCGCCACTCCCTTCTGCCTCACTACCCTTGCTTGCCTCCGCCTCCTGTTTCCGCTGTCTCCTCCTGCTTCTTCCTAAGCTGCCAACACTTCCTTCGGCTCCTCCCTCCATGGCCGCTGCCGCTTGCTGCTCCTTCCTCTCCCGATTTTTGCCTTAGCAGACATGATTTTCTTTCCGCCCATGCCTGTGGCATCACGACCCGCCCGAAGCGCACTCTGACTTTAGTTGAGATGGACCGTGACAGTTGGTATCAAAGCGAGGTTAGTTTCTAAAGATAAAGTATTTTATAAACTTCACATATTTTCAGATTGCATCGTATAAATATATATAAAAATACATCATTCTTTCACTCAGCTTGTCATTATTTGTTGTTCGTGGTTCAAACACACACACACACACACACTCATAAGCATGAGTAGTATGCACACGAATGTTAAGGGGTTATGAGCAAACTTAACATTTTTGTGCATATGAATTTCTATTAGGATATACACAGCTTGCCAATATTAAATTGTTTGAGCGGTTTAATATTTTCAAGTGCGTTGACATTAAAATCATAATATGCATGACATGTTATGTGAAATGAGCGCTTAACATGACATGTGTATTCATTCATTTGCATTCATATCATAAATCATTGAACGAGTGTTAAGCTAAGAGCAACAATAATGATTGTACACTTGTGAATTTACTATCCGCTTGACATCACACATGATTTCATTTTTGCATTTGCATGGTCATTACCTAGAGTTATCCAATGAAAATGCTGTAATTATTACATGGTTTATGTACCTGACAATATGAAACATATTAGAATCTCTTGTCTTAATTCCCCGATATTCGTATTCAGTATTTTCTGTTTTGTTTGTCTATCAATCCTTATTCGGTCCTCTAGTGTCCCTTTTAGTTAGCTCCTAAGTGTCAGCGAGAAATGAGAGTTTTCTTGTAAATTGCTCTGTCAAATTACCTCAGCGTTGTTTTGTGCTCTTCCATCCCCAGGTTGTCTTGATTCTGTCGACACTCAATCGTCCTACAACCTCTTTTCCTCTTTGATGTGCTATCTTTGTTTCGTGCAAGGATATTTTCTGCTCTCAAATTCTCGAGTCTTGCCTCTCAATTTCAAGCTAATTGAAGAAATTCCTGTGGATCTTGAAGCCAATCTCTCGAAAGAGAATCATTCTTGTGGTAGCTGTATTCTGAATACCTGAAAAGTTCCTCTGTGAACTTGAATCTGACCTGCTTTGCAAGTATCTATAACTTTTCTTTTGATCTTGGTGAGTCTCCGCGCTCGTTCTCTTTTCTTTTTTAGTACATTCATAGATAGCCTTCATGCCTTGATTTGTGAATTCTTGTTGGAATGATTGACATCTGAATCTTCGACATAAGAGATCCCATTCAGAGAATTCTCAGAAAGTTTCAAGAAGAAACTTCCTAAGTAGGGGATAATGTAACAACCCATTTTTTAATAACAATAATAATAAGAAAATAAACCCTAGTCTTTCTATTTCCTAACCCCCCCTCCCCACCCCCCGATAAAATCTGCCGGCACTAGTTTTTTCCCGTTCTCGCTCTAGGCCGATTGTCGTAAGCCGCGACTCCCCTGTCTCCCGCAGGTCACGGAAAATTTTTTGGTATGTGTAGCGTTCCCTGTGCTAGGAGCGCGTTTAAATAGCGCTTTCAAAAATGCGGGGCCCACTTCATTTTCGGGTTTCTCTCTTCTTCCCTAACATAACCTAGGCGATTTCCGGCGATTTCCGGCGAAAATCGCTGGGCCAGTCGAGGCGGACTCCAGCAGATTTCCCTCAGATTTTGTGGGGCGAACTCCGGCGAGTCCTACATTTTACTGTAGTCGTCGTCTTTAAACAATTATTCCTCTCAGCGCGATCGCAATCTCTGGCAGCTTTCCAGGCACATTTCTCGCTGAAGGAGCGCTTGAGAAGAAGCATGTATGATTATTTTTCCAGCAATAGGACAGAGCGATCTTTTGCCATCTCTTTCCATATGTTGAACTATTTTTCAGAACTGTATTTCAAGTGAATGTTTGTGCAACTGTACTTCAAATGATTGTTTGTGCAACTCTATTTCAAGTGATTGTCATTCCAACTGTATTTCAAGTGATTGTCATTACAACTGTATATAGAACTATATGTATACGTCTGTATTTGCATATAGTATAATATACAACTGTATTTCAGATATAATATACAACTGTATTTGCATATAGTGTAATGTACAACTGTATTTCAGATATAATATACAACTGTATTTCAGATATAATATACAACTGTATTTCATATAATGTAATGTATAACTATATTTCAGGTATAATATACAACTGTATTTGCATATAGTGTAATGTACAAGTGTATGTCAGATATAATATACAATTGTATTTTGTTATATTGTAATGTACAACTGTATTTCAGGTATAATAAAAGACTATAAGCTTGACTTCTTCTATTGTCCATGGAGAAAGGGAATAATAGTGGTCAAATGGAGGAAGAAATTGGTGTAAATATTTCTTTGCCCTTCCTTCTTGACTTGAGAAAGAGAGTCTTTCTTTCATGATCGATTTGAGAAAGTGGTTAATGTATTTTTTTATCATGCAGATCAAAAAAAAACATCTATGTTTTCCTGTTGTCCATTCGGAGGAAGATGCATATGCTTTGTATTGTCAGTACGCTCACAAAATCGGTTTCAGTGTTCGTAGGCAACATATTATTTATTACACACACACCAGAATTATCAAAGTCCGTGAATACAGTTGCTCAAAGGCAGGAAAGAAACACACAAAACCGTCACCGATTAAATATCGCAAATTAGATACTCGGACTGGTTGTCTTGCATGTTGTCATTTTAAAACGGATACAGATGGTAAGAACTGGACGGTTGCAAAGTTTGTGGAGGAGCACAATCATCCCCTTGCATCTGAGAAAGAACAGCATTTGTTGAGGTCACATCGAAAGGTATCAGATATGCAGGGCAATCTATTAAAAAATATGTCAGAGGCTGGTATAAAAACAGTGCATGCGTACAATTTTCTCTCCGAAGAAGTTGGAGGTGTTCAAAACGTCGGTTTCACCAAGACTGATGCCTATAATTATGTGCAACGCGGTAAAAAAACTTTGATTGAAAGTGGTGATTCGACTAGTTTATTGAAGATACTACAAGCAAGACAACTTGAGGATAATATGTTCTCATATGAAGTCCAGACAGATGAACAAAATAGGTTGACCGGGTTTTTTTGGATTGATGGGCGTGGTAAGATTGATTATGATTGTTTCGCTGATGTTATTATTTTTGATACCACTTACAGATTAAATAAATATAATTTGGCGTGTGCTGTATTTATTGGTGTGAACAATCATTGGCAAAGTGTTTGTGTTGGTTGCACTTTCATTGCAGAAGAAACCATTGATTCTTTTTGCTGGGTTTTTGAAACATTTCTTAAGTTCGTTGGTGGTAAACAACCTACAACAATTTTTACTGACCAAGATCAAGCTATGGCGGTTGCAATTGAGCGTGTTCTCACCACCAGCCGGCATCGATTATGCCAATGGCACATCTCAAAGAAAGCTCCTTCTAAAGTTCATTGCTTCAACCACGATAAAGGTGTTCGAGGTTTATTCCACCAATGCATGAGCAAGTGTGACTGTGAGTATGAGTTTGATCATTATTGGAATGAAATGATGTTGAAAGGAAGTTTACATGACAACAAATGGTTGCGAGACCTATACGCAGTTAGGAGGAAGTGGTCAACTGCGTATAACAAGGATGTGTTGGATCTTGGCATTTTGTCGACACAACGGAGCGAATCGGCAAATCATGGATTGCATGGTTGTTCCAAGGCAACCAGCTCTATTGTAGAGTGTTTCATTGGGTTGGAGAAACTAGTTTCAACATGGCGGAGAGCTGAGTTTGACGAAGATTTTAAGTGCACGCAGGGTACTCTCGACTTAAAATATAAAGGTTCCATGCTACTGAAGCAGGCTTCGAAGGTTTACACAAGGAAAATGTTTTCTATCTTTGAGAAATCATTCATGGAGGGGGCTGTTGGAGTTAGTATAGTCGATGAGACGAAATACATGGATAATAGTATTTCATATGTGACCTCGCAGTGTGATGAAAGTGTTGACGGTAAAAGATGGTTTGTAAACTTCAATGTTATTACCGGCGAAGCTACATGTTCTTGTCGAGGCTTTGAAACAAAAGGTATTCTATGCAAACATGTTTTGCGAATATTCATTCATAGAAATATAAAGCATATTCCCGACCAATATTTTCTCAAGCGATTCAGTTTGCATGCTAAGAAAGGTATCTACCTTCCATACTCACCTTCAATGGCCCAATCCGATTCAAATGTGGTTTTCAGGAACCATTTAATGAGATTTACATATGATTTAGCCTTACAAATTGAGAGCTGCCAACCGGCAAAGGAACTTGTTATGACATCCATGAATGATTTGGCACAAAAGGTTCAGTCTATGGTCGTTGGGGGTGGGGGTGTCAAACATAATGGGAAAGAGGCAACGTTATTAAGGGACCCGCCAAAAAAGCGACCAAAAGGGGTTTCGAACGCACGAATAAAAGGACATTGGGAGAAGAACACTAGAGCATCAAGTACTTCTTTTTATCTTAATATTTTCGAAACCAAGTTCATTACTGCATGTATAACGATACTTGTTTTTCCAATGTAGGAAATCAACAAGGTGACCTGAAGAGCAAAGCAATCCCTATGAATGATAATACTTCCAAATCAAAGATCTACAACTTCTTCGGTTCTCCAGAACCTGTGCACCAGTCAACCCCACAGGCCACTCCTGCAGATATTGATTCTCAAGAGAACTTTGACTTAGATTTGTCTTTTAATTTTTGTAGTATCCCAGATGTTTTCAAACCTTAAAGTGAATCACCTTATTTATGTATTTATTGTTTCCGGTTAAAATTTGAAAAAAAACACATATTGCATTGAAATATGCACACCACATTCTCCAGATTCATATCACTTGAAGTATGTACAAGAAAACATAGCAATTAGTTATGATAAACCAGCCGCCTCCATTTGCCGCAACACAGGAACGTTTATGGTACTCAACTGTCAATGTTATTTGCAACATACATTCATTCATTCATAGCAACTAGTTACGAGAAACTACAGCCAAAAAATGGAGAATCAAGCACTGATGTTAGTATTAATTATGTTTGAAAAAGCCCGAAGAATATCCGCTGTGATTTCTGCACGAAATTGCGGCATCTCTTTACACCAATTCTTTTTTTCTTGCCATGAAATAGTCTCGGCCGACAACGCCTCTTCCATGAATTTCATGACGAACACGCCGCAGTCGTCCCCATTATCTTGTTGCGGCAAATTGGGAACCTCGTTAATAGGCCACATGATAATATCTGCTGGCAACGCTTCACTAACCTCCTCGTATAAAGTCTTAACCTGCATGACCAGTAATTGTCAGAAAAAACATTATTTTTTTGGCCTTCAATTGTCGTATGAGTGTGTACTAGTGTGAAATTGTACCAAGTCAGGAAGGTTGGAACGATGACGACCACTTTTAAAGGAGTCGTAGAAATCCCAACATTGTTCCTTTTGGCGACACACTAGCAGTGTCCAATGGCTTGACACATGACATGACATAAGCACGACATCAGAAGTCGTGACACTTGCCAATGTTATATGGCTTAATAGGATCTTGCTATTTGCCACCTTGTTACTCTTATAATACTGCACAATGAGGTGACAAACATTAATAATTTCAGACTTAAACATAAAATAAGTGCATTACAAAAGAGGGACAAAATGAAGAACGTACTGCATGTTTTGGCGAAACATATAAAAAGGATTTCATTCCATCAGATGATCTACTCTGCTTCGAACCAAGGAAGACAGCGTATGCATCGATGTGAGCGTCCGTTATCCAAGCCGTTCCCAATAAATCATCCACATCCCCTCGAGTCATCACAATGTTACCACTCGAGAAAATAACATCGGACCTGTAGTAATAGTTAAAATTAGTATGAGATGGATAAGCAACTATATGTACGAAAATACGTATATGATTAGAAATAATTACCTGTCCTTGAATTCACTAAGGATGAAATCAATGTTACCTCGAATTTGAGGGTTTATATGTGGTTTACCGGGGTAGGTAGGAACCATTTTAAGACCCTTCTTCCGCCTATATGCAATTTTTTTGACTCGAACAGAAGATGATTCTTTGGCTGGGCTTTGAAGTGTAATGATCTGGGGTGTGGATGATGTGGGTGCTATGGGTGATGTGGATGATGTGGGTGAGACATTTTTCTGGGGTTTGGATGATGGGGGTGATGTCGTTGATGGTGCATGGCGATGGAATTGAGACAGCCCATCTTGCAACTTTTTAAACCAGGTTTCACAGAATTTTTTCATGGAGACTTCCACTTTACCAACTTCTTCCCGTATATAAACTCGAAGCCGAGATTCCATTGAGTTCCAATCTTCCCCTGTATTTTCTCTTTTCACCTTCTTCTTCTCCTTTTCCATCCTCCTAAGCAATCTACCTTCACTCTTAGCAGCAATCTTTTTCCTCGCCTCCTCGAACTTCTTTTTCTCCTTCTCATTCTCGATATCCTCGAAATCAGACTCCACCTCAAACTTTACCTTCTTCACCCCCCTTCCCTTTCTCTTAGTTGGCTTCATATCTTCAAAATCAGAATCGACCACCTCCGGTCCTAGCAACCTCTTCTCATCATCCTCCAGACTTCCAAACTTGTATCTAACCTATAAGATATAACAAAATGTATTAAAGTTACATAGCAACCAAACTTGGTATTAATTAAGAAGTTAATTAATAATACCTGCTTGGGTTTCTTGAGCTCACTCGGCAAATCCAAACAAAACTTTGCAGTATATCTCATTTTGTCGGACCACCGACAAATTCGAGGCCGAGCCAGGAAATGTACTACTCTTTGAACATTGGTGTGCTCAAAAAACCACACCTACAAAAATACATGTTAGTTTGAATAATTGATAAATCAGTAACCAAATTGTAAACACATTTCTTACCAACACAACTATCGAGCAGCCTTCAAAGTAGCCTAAGCAGGTGTCAGCATCTCGAACTGCATTGGCCCGACTCAGACAATCGAGCTGTGAATGCAAGAACGCATGAATGGCCTTAGGCCAATTGTACTTTCTCAATGCACCTATACCATCCTCCAGCAAACCCAGACACGCCGGAATCTTCAGAGTCTTCATCGGGAAGAAAAACACAATCAACAAATACCTAATGAGTACATTTACTCGCCTTTGCTCGAGCTCGAGGGACCATTCTTCATTCACAAGAAGGCGCATTTCGTTGATCAAGTCCCTGTGAGATAACTCCAAATAGGGGAGTCTAGAAAAAGGAAAATCTAGACCACGGTTTGGTAACCCCAAAATCATGGCCACTTCATTAACTGTTAGTTTGAGGTAGTGATTTCCTAAAAGGAAACACCCCTTGTCCCTTCTGTATAGCTTCACCAGGACATATAAGAGCGGGATATTTTGCGGTAATGCCGGAATGAAGAATAAAGGTAAAACGTTTGTTTCCCTTAGAATAACCTTCGATTCCTCGGAAATGACCTCGAGGAGAGGACGGGCATTCACCACAAATGTTGAGACCGCACACCGACTGCTCAAATATTTGCTGCCAGGCATCTGAATAAGCAAATACAGTCGAACATTAGACTATATGCAAATATAGTTGTGTATTACACATGCAATACAGTCGTCTATAACATTATATGCAAATACAGTCATATATTACACTTGGAATACAGTTGTATTTCACACTATATGCCAATACAGTCTTCCAATATACCTGGAACACAATATTACACATGCAATACAGTCGTCAATAACATTATATGAAAATACAGTCATATATTACACTTGGAATACAGTTGTATTTCACACTATATGCCAATACAGTCTTCCAACATACCTGGAAAACAGTTGTTTATAATATTATATGCAAATACAGTCATGTATTACACCTGCAATACAGTCCTCTATAACATTATATGCAAATACAGTCCTATATTACACTTGGAATACAGTTGTATTTCACACTATATGCCAATACAGTCTTGCAATAAACCTGGAATACAGTTGTATAAAACACTATATGCAAATACAGTCATGTATTACACATGCAATACAGTCGTCTATAACATTATATGCAAATACAGTCATATATTACACTTGGAATACAATTGTATTTCACACTATATGTCAATACAGTCTTACAATAAACCTGGAATACAGTTGTATATAACATTATATGCAAATACATTCATGTATTACACATGCAATACAGTTGTCTATAACATTACATGCAAATACAGTCCTATATTACACCGAGATGGGAATGAGGGCATCGCCTTTGGAAAAAAATCGTACCTGGTTCTTCTCAATCTGTCGACCGGAGTTCGCCTCGTGAGTTCGCCGTCCGTGACGCCTACATTAACCGGTACTTTTTCACGGAGTTCGCCTCCTAAGCAATATGCCAGGAATCTGCATAAGGAGGAAGAAATCTGGCAAGAAATCGCCGGAAATCGCCGGAAATCGCCTAGGTTATGTTAGGGAAGAAGAGAGAAACCCGAAAATGAAGTGGGCCCCGCATTTTTGAAAGCGCTATTTAAACGCGCTCCTAGCACAGGGAACGCTACACATACCAAAAAATTTTCCGCAGGTCACAGCGCAAGCCGCCGCTCCCTTTTGCCTCACTACCCCTGCTTGCCTCCGCCTCCTGTTTCCGCTGCCTCCTCCTGCTTCTTCCTAAGCTGCCAACACCTCCTTCGGCTCCTCCCTCCATGGCCGACGCCGCCTGCTGCTGCTTTCTCTCCCAATTTCCGTCTTATCAGACATGATTTTCTTTCCGCCCATGCCTGTGACATCACGACCCGCCCGAAGCGCACTCTGATTTTAGTTGAGACGGGTCGTGACACTTTTCCTGTTACGGATCCTCGTTAACTCAATGAACCAAACATCTTATCTAGTCCATGAGAATTTTTATTACATTACGGAGGGAGGATGACACCAAACCTCAGACGGTTGAAATTTCCATTAGCATGGTCCCAGAGTAAGAATGTTAGGTACCAAATCCGTCGGTTTACAAGTTATTTATGATAGTATGAGTCACTTTCTCTAATTGAAACAAAATTATCTATGGATATAGTGGAAGATATTTTTGTCAATTAAATGAAAATAAATATTGTTGAAACATTCTAAATGAACAAGTTATTTTCAACATTATTGCCTTTCTAAACTAAAATAGATTAAATTAATGTCATTTTAATCTAATGACCATAAAATGATGTAAGATCCTACCACTTTTGATGGAATTTGGTCTCCAAATCTAATATTGTCAACCTATTCATAAATAATTTGAAAAAAAACTTACAAATGAATTTATCCAAATCCTCTATCAACATTTTGTTTGTGAACTATCATTATTTTAATTTAATTCCCACCCACATTCAGCTATGATTAAATAAATACCATTTAAGTTAATCTCAAATATCACCAATAAATGGAAAGGTTTAAATAGCATTTTCCTCCAGACATGTATACCAATACTGGCTTTAACATCCATACCTGCATTCATTTATCAAGCATCCAATTAACTTAATATTCAGCGCATGCACAAACTCTTTTATCAAGCATTTAAATAACTTTATATCAAAGTCATGCATGAACTCTGGATGTTAGTAAGCTAAATCGGAAACTTACTATTACCATGAGTTCATATACCCTGAATTGCAGGGAAGCTGGTCCCTCTCTCACTTTCAACATTGTGGTGGGAAATCCCCGTCAATACTTCCTTTAGAAATAAAATATAAACATTCAATAGTACCTTGTGACGAATGACCAACATAGAAAAACTACAACTGGCCTCACCATGATGAGATTATCATCTCTGCATTGTCCTCATTATGCACACAAAACCAGCACTTTTATTGATATACTTTATTATGTAAAGAGCAATAATCAAATGAACATATTTATAATAAATAAGTTTTTAATACATCCTAATCACCCAGTGTACTTAGAATTTATCAGCACTTGGATCATTAACATCTTAGAGCAACATACAATACTTTACTTTTCTATGATTAACAAACTGGTGCATTGTTGGGCGAGTATTGTTTTCCATGTTGCTTCCCCAACTTCTTATCCGCAAGTCACTCCCATCATTCCTGCAATAGGTTTCATTTGCTCGCTTTCCTTGTGTTTGACTGAAATGCTGAGCTTACCGCCAGATTTTGGCCTTCGCCTTCCCTCCAACAAATTGGGCCCCAAATTTTACGAGCCCTTTTCGATCCTCCAATGCACTGGCGAGGTGGCATAACAGCTCCAACTCCTTCTGGAGGCCCACATACATGACGTCTTCCATGTATCTCTATTGAAGCCATTCATGTGCACCACTCCGAAGGAACCATTGGTTCATTTGCCGCCACAGCTTGAGGACAAGCTGCCTCTCGACCAGGATGGAGATGTTATGGACCCATGTAAGGGTCACATGTATTAACGACATGTCCAATCCACCAGGGATTGATCATTTTCTATTTGCACTTTTTATCACACTTTTTATCGCTTTATTTATACTTTTATGTTGCGTATGTGTTATTAGACTTGTGTTTTGGCCCAAGTGAGGAGCTTGAAATTATTTGGATGACTTAGTTTGAGTGAAAAGGCAATCCAAAAATTATTATCTAATTCTCCTTCTCTTTTCCTTTCCTTCTATTCCTATATAAACTCCTGTCTCTCGGCTCTCGCACGCAACTCACACAACCGTCAACATTACCTGCAAGACGAGCCCTAGCAGCGAACGATAGCTCCACCGGGATTTCTGCACCGGGATTTCTCATCCGCAACCATAGCTCCATCAGGATCTAGGAAAGGGGACTCAAATCCCCTGAGGTACTTCTCCCTCGCTCTCCCTAGCACTCAATCTTAAACTAGAACACACAACATAATTATTCGAGCTGCCCAAGTATCTAAGTACTAATCTGATTAAAGTCTTGATGTAGCCCATTATGGAACTCAAATACCCTGTTGCGTCTTCACAAGCCCAAATCAAGACATCATCCCCTCGACTTACCAAAGTGAGAGTCAAAATGGTCATATTCTTGGTACAATTGAGTAAACTCTAAGTAATAAATTGAGGGGAGAAAATCACCTCGGTGAAGGAGAGATATGTTCTGTCTTATTTGCAATATATATGCAGCATTGCCTTTGCAGGACTAGGCACACTCCACCCTTTTCCAAATCTCAGTACCACTGTCCATAAACAAATAGTTGCAAGCAATGGATTCTTGCATGAAATTTATGAGTCAGGACATGTCTAAGGAGTTATTTAACTCCCTCTGCATCCAATCCTGCGAGTTCTTCGCAGATTCTCTATTGGTGCCATGGCATAGCCAAATAGGTGAAGACTCTTTAGCGCCAAGATGATGAAGCGAGACTATGAGAGGTAGTTGGGGTCATCTAAATGAATGACCTTGAGAAATCTTTGGAGAGTAACAACTGTCATTTAGGTAATGTAATAATTAACACTTCCTGGTGACACCCAAGAATTGAAATATGAAGATCATCACATAAGGGTGAGCGACACTAGTCGAGAGGATGAGAAGAGCCCAGCGGGCCTGAGCTTGCTGTCGAGAAAGGAGCCAGGTGGAAGCTCCCTAGGACGAGCACTCTCTGTCGAGGAAGGGAGCCGAGAGTGGAGCGAGTGGTTGAACGCTCAACGTAGTGGAGTGATCGACAGAGAGGACACAAATTTGAAGATGCGAGTGGGGCGGATGAGCTGAGAAGTTGTGAGCACTAAGGCACGTTGAGCTTGATTATGGGCCCAGGATGCGCTCTGATACCATGTTGGAGAAATAAAATGACTTAATTAGTTAATTCATTAACTAGCAACCATCTCTTCTTTATATAGGCAAAGGTAAACATACAATAAAGAGCAACAAAAATACATGAATACCCGTAAATTCTGACAATAACTTTCTCCTAAGTTTTCTTCTAGGACATGATAATTAGAATCTACATTAAAGCCTTTATAATCATCTTCTGAATTATCTCTTAAAACCAGAGTATGCTCTTCTAAATCAAGAATGTTGACACAAATTGAATTTTCTTGAGTATGGAGTAAATGATCTTGTTAACAGACTAAAAGAGACTGATTTATCAAGCCTTGATCCTATCTTTTAATCTATTGGTTCATATACTTATTATGATAGTTCAAGCCAATAAGCTCTCCACTTTCTATTACGAAAACATGAATTAGAGCGCAATAGAACTCTCAAATTGGATGCAATCACGATGAATACTTGTGCCTAACCCCAAGCTTTTGGTTCTTCCTTGAAGTCTCCCTCAAAATGAGAGATAACAAACCTTAATGATCGAAAATCCCTAATACTCTCAAGTCTCCTCCTTATATAGGGAGGGATTCACTTACAAATTACTACAATACCGCAACTAAATAAAATAACATGACTCCTACAAAAATTAAAATGCATAATGACTATACACAATAAAAGTATCCATATATATGTCGTCGCTCGTGCGTAATAATATATTCTTCCTGAAAATCGACCTTGATCCCAAGATCGAAGTGCCGCCCACCCATCTTCAACTGCCTCGATCCATAAGCGATAACACGATCCTCTTGCATCAGGACACAAACTAATCCAACTGCGGAAGCATCAGTATAAACTGAAAAGTCTAACCCCTCTGACAGAAGAGCTAAAACTGGCGCTGGACATAAATGTTGCTTCAATTCAGAAAAAGTCTGCTCACACTGATCTGACCACTCAAACCTGACATGGTTTTGAGTTAGCTTAGTTAAAGGAGCAGCAAGAGAGGAAAAATCCTTGACGAAACGCTGGTAATAGCCAGCCAAACCAAAAAAACTGCGAATTTCAGTTGGGGTAGAAGGCTGCTTCCAGTCCATAACTGCGGAGATCGGTGCAGGGTCAACAGAAAGTCCATCACCCGAAATGACATGGCCCAGAAAGTCAACACGATCCAGCCAGAACTCACATTTCGCCACCTTGACATAGAGTTGGTGCTGACGAAGCGTGGAGAGAATGAGTCTAAGGTGGGTTGCATGCTCCTCATGAGTCTTGGAGTAGACTAAGATATCATCAATGAAAACGATGATGAAGTTATCCAGGTACTCGCGGAAGACACGGTTCATCATATCCATAAAAGCAGAAGGGACGTTAGTCAACCCAAAGGACATCACCAAAAATTCAAAGTGACCATACCGAGTCCGGAAGGCTCTCCTGCGGATGTCAGATTCCTTGATCTTCAGCTGATGGTAACCCGACCTGAGATCTATCTTGGAGAAGACGGTACTGCCCTTAAGCTGATCAAATAAGTCATCCACGCGCGGGAGGGGATACTTATTCTTGATGGTTACCTTGTTCAAATCCCAATAGTCGATGCACAATCTCATGGATCCTTCTTTCTTTTTAACGAATAGAACGGGGCTCCCCAAGGAGAAGAGCTGGGACGAATGTACTCGCGCTCAAGCGACTCGTCCAATTACGATTTAAACTTCTCTAGTTCGCGCGGTACCATACGGTATGGAGCTTTAGATATGGGGCGCGTTCCAGGCTCTACATCAATGGAGAACTCTACATCAAGATTGGGAGTCATTTCAGGCAACTCGGCGGGGAACACGTCAGGGAACTCAGAAACAATCATGATAGACTCAAGTTGAGGTATGACATCATGCGAGTGTGAAGCATAAACAAAGCAAGCAAAACATCCCTGGCTAAGAAGCCGAGTGGCGCGCACAGCAGAAGTTACCTTCAGGTGGCTGCGGGTGGTTTGAACATGCACGCTGAAGTTCTTCCCATCGATACTGAGATTGACCCTCTTTACCATACAGTCCAGCTTTGCTCGATACGCGATCAGCCATTTCATACCCAAGATTATGTCGAATTCTGTCATATCCAGGATTATGAGATCGGCGACGACTTGCAGTTCACCAAGCAGTATCAGACAATTGAGAATGCCTCTAGTTGACAGGTGCAAATGACCGGGCACAAAATTCTCGAAAGGGACTTCGAGTGGCGAAGTAGGCCAACTATGAAGATTCACGATATGACGCGCTATAAAAGAGTGAGATGCCCCGGAATCCGAAAGGATTTGCATCCACTTATTCTTGACCCGAAAACTCCCTAGAATTAAACATCATAAACACATTTCAAGATTATACAATACTAAAGGCAAGTAATTCAAAAGGATGCAGAAAATTTAAAACTTTACATAAAACATACCAGAGATGACGGGGGTAGATGCGAGTGCATCGCCCTGAGTGGTGACGTTCAACACAGCTTGCCCTTCTCTTGGGCTCCAGAAATAGCCTGCAGAGGCTGAGTGGGGATCAGGCTTTCCTTCGCGGGGGGCAATCTTTGATCTGATGGCCAACCTGCCCACATCTGAAGCAGGTATTCATCTTGCGGCGACAGTCTCTCATCAAGTGGCCCGATTTCTTACAGAAAGCGCAGACGGAGGAGGTAGTGACAAGCGTCGCCCGGGGTTGCTATGCAGGCACAACCATCTTCTGCTTTTTCAGGAGGGAACGACAGACTTGGGAGATGTGGCCAACCTTGTGGCAGTAGGCACACACTTCCTGGGACTTGGTACCTTGCTCCTGAGGTGGAGCACCCTTGCGCTTGTGGTCAGATGCAACAATATTGCTTGTACCATGCTGGAGTTTCTTGGTAGTACGGTCCAACTCTATAGCTTCAACCTGCAAGGCGTCTCCAACTGTCTTAGTGTAGGTGGTGGCGCCATGGGCTACCACATGCTGACGGAAGTCATGTTGGATGCCATTCACGAGATGACTGATCTTCTTAGACTCATCAGACACAAACTCTGCGACAAGGAGAGATAAGCGAGAGAATTCTATCTCATATTCAGTCACGGTCCTGCCGGGCTCCTGAAGGGACATGAATCTCTCAGATAACTTGTTGCGCTCCACAGACTAGAGAAGTCAGCTGGTTGGACGCAAGAAGAACCTTTTGTGCATCAGGAACACTGACATACTCGAAGTGCTTCTCCATCTGGGAGAGCCACTCTGAAATGACGAAGAAGTCGCGACTGCCATTGAAGGACGACGGATTCAAGCTCTTGAACTCCAGTGTATCTGCCATCGCCACAAGAGGGGCAGCCAGACTTGACACGAGCAGCACCACCAGGGCGTCAGCAAGCGAGCCAGTTCCCGAACCAGGTACAGGAGGGGTGGCTCAAAGAGCGGAGGTAGTAGTAGCTCCAGCTGTCCCTGCGCTGCCGGAATCAAGAGCTGTATCAGGAGTTTGCCGATCTTCTTCTAAGCAAGTGAGATGCTCGAGAATCTGGCTCAACAACTGGACAGTGGCGTCTCCAGAAGCTGCTCCGACAGGAGGGGTAACCTTCTTACACTGCAATCTCTTAGGGGCCATCTAAGGAGGCACACAAATTAAACGAGTAAGAGACACAGTCAAGCTAATCATAGAAGATTAAGAAACATCAGGCTCTTGTATTTTAATACTGTCAAATACGTATATCATATATTAGTTACAACATTTTCATTGGACAATTCTAGGTAATGTTCATGTTACAATGATAATGAATCATATGCAATGTCAAACAATTATAAATTTATGCGTGCACAATCATCATATGTTGTTCTTGGCTTAACACTTGTGCAATGAGTTATGTTATGCATGCAATGCAATTATGTCTAAAATGCATTCCTAAGAATGTGCATGAATGGATATACATGTCATGTTAAGCGCACATATCACTTAACATGTCATGGATATTATGATTCTAATGCCAACACACTTGAGAATATTAAACCTCCCATACAATTTAATATTCGCAAGCGCTGTATATTCTAGTGGGAATTCATATGCACAAAAATGTTAAGTTTGCCCACAATCCCTTAATATTCGTGTGTATACTACTCATGCTTATGAGTGAATGTGTGCGTGTTTCAGTCGCGAATAACAAATAATGACAAGGTGAGTGAAATAATGATGCATGTACACATATTTAAATAATAAAGTTCAAAATATTTAATAATTTCAAAATACTTATTTTTTAGGAGGTAACCTCCCTCTGATACCAACTGTCACGACCCGTCTCGACGAAAGTCAGACTGCGTTCCGGGCAGGCTGTGATGCCATAGACATGGGCGGAAAGAAAACCATGTCTGCTAAGGCGGATGCAGAGAATACTGAACATAGTTTTATAAATAGTTACTTTGTTTGAACAATTTATGATTTATAAATATGCGGAAGCGCTTCAAGTTTTAAAACAGTGAGAATTTAATGCACACATATTTTTTTGAAAAGTTTAATGCTACACACAGTGCTGAAATAGAAGTGAATGCAATAAGCAACAATAATGAAAATGTCATAAATAAAAAGATCTCGTACATCAGAAACATCCTAGGAGTTGTCCACGATACAAAAAAATGACTTACAATAACTATGACATGACAAATCACACTGACAGTAAAGTAAGCAAATACATAGAACCTGATGTAAGCAACTACAAATGAAAAACCTCCAGACGAGACTGTAGCTGAACGGGAAGTAACTCAAGTAGCAGGCAGCGCCGTCACGAACCCTAAGGGAAATCCAAAATAGAGGGAAAATGCCTCATAACATAGAAATTAAAGCATGAGCAAATTAATCAATTAAATTGCGAGCAAAACAAACAGACATAATCGAACACATATTTTGAACAAAACTAGTAAACAAATCAATATCTAAGTCAAACAGACATTTCTGAAATGATAACCTGCCCCGGGATATAGCCTAAAATTATTCATGTAATATGTTGTAAGCCGTGATCGATGAAGGGTGTAGGTGTTATAACAACGCACATGGTTCACGATCAAATCTGCGTGAATGTCTTGTCGGAAAAGTAATCCTGTTTGCCGTGACCATGACAACAGACAGATGCCCAGTTAGACGCTACAGTTCAAAGATTTGCTTACAACTACAGATTTGTTTTCGAGTTTCATACTTAGGTGATTATTTATCATATTAATTTGTGATAATAATACGAGGGTTAAGAGATTTACCAAAAATAACGTTAGTAAATATCATAGGGAGCAGATAATAAAGTTAAATTCCAATGTTTGCAAGTGAGTGGAAGTTCTCCACTTGCCTTAAGGTGACGTTGAAAACGCTAGCTACAGCTAAGTGGCGCAAGCGAGATTAAAAACTCAAGCTAAACCTGTTCCAAGATCAAAAATGTATTTCAAATTGCATTAACAAGATTCCTACGCTTGCACATGCATTTGATAACCGCGCTGCACAATATGAGAGGAGTCTAGAAGTTTACCTCCCTCGAGAGTGAGGGGAGAAGAGGTTACTGTGAGGGATCAGAGATTTTGGCAGCGTTTGGATGCGAAAAGCCCTAATTCTGAGAGAACTTGGAGCGATTCCACCGCCTAGATCCGGGGAGATGCACCGAAAAACACAAACAAATCCGAGATTTGCGGGTTATATGATGGACATAAGTTGGATCGTCGAAAACCCTAGATTGGGGAGCAAAAATTATCGTAACAAAATTAGGGCAAACTGAAAACAAGAAATTGGCGGAGTTCCTTACCCAAGGAGACCTGATTTGGGCTCAACAATCCACAAAGAGGGGTTTCGAGCGAAACCCTAGGAGTCCCTCACGAAATCCACCGTCCAGAACGAGGAGGAGCTGGGGTTACCGGAGAAGAACGTTGACTTTGCCCTTACTGGCCGGAGGAGAAGAGGAAGGGAGAAGGTTGCCGGCCGCCTCGGATGCAGCCGGCCAAGAGAGGAGGGGATGCTGCGCGATTTGTCGGCCAAAGGGAGAGCCGGAGACGACGAGGAAACAAGGGGAGGAGGCGTTGGCCTTGGAGGTGGGGTTCGTCGGCCACTGGAGGCGGAGGAGGGAACTGTCGGGTGCTCGGGAGGCGGGGCCGTCGGGGGCGAAGGAGGCGGGATCAGGAAGGATTTTTGCGGGATTTGGACCGTGAGAGTGAGGTGATCGGGGGAGGGCTCGGGTTATAAGGAAGGTAAGTCTTTTTTTTATTATTTATTATTATTATTATTTATTATATATATATATTAATAAAAAGAAAACAGGTTTGTTACAGACCGAGACTAGAGCGTCACGGGTTGTCACTGCAGAATCACTCTACGCGGGTTGAGAGGGGGATCACCATTCGTACTAAGGCAGTGAGAGTGTCGCCCTGCAGGAATGAACCAAGAGGAATGGGATCCGACGGCTAAGAGTGGGCGGTAACGGCAAAGTCAGTCCAAAGTTACCAATAAAAGAATTATATTTTAATAGAACTCACTAACTGGATCCATCACGAGGGATATTCATGCCTAAGCGGGTTCCTCCTTGAAGTCTTCCTCAAAATGAGAGATCTCAAACCCTAATGATCAAAGATTTCTAATACCCCCCAAATCTCCTCCTTATATATGGAGGGGGACTCACTTGCAAATTACCACAATACCCCTTGCTAAATAAATTACATAATGACCCCTACAAAAATAAATATACATAATGACCATACACTGACATAATCAAAGATACATGATGCCAGGGCGGTTGACCATGTAGCTATACATCTCTTGAGGAAACTCATTGACAACTACCGAGAGTGAAAACAAGATTTGCATATGATCATCGATCTTGAGAAGGCTCATGATAGAGTTCCAAGAGAGATCTTATGGATAGTCTTATAAAAGAAAGATGTAATTGTATCATACATTGACATAATCAAAGATATGTATACAAATTCAGTGACAAGGGTGGGGACATTTGGAGGATTAACACAGGAATTCCCTATCACTGTTGGCTTACATCAAGGTTCAGCTTTAAGCCCTTATCTCTTTTCCCTTGTCTTAGATGAGCTCACCAAACATATCCAACAAGCAATACCATGGTGTTTATTGTTTGCGGATAATATCGTTTTGGTCGATGAGATGCGCGAGGGTGTAAATGAAAAACTTGAATCTTGGCGTGACACGTTAGAAAAGAAGGGTTTTGGGTTGAACATGGCAAAGACAGAGTATATGGAGCTTAAATTTTGCAGTGCAAGAAGGACAGATGACTTTGTTGTTAAGTTGGGTGATCAAGATATTTTCCGTAGTGAGTGTTTTAAATACCTTGGATCGATAGTTCAAGAAGGCGGAGATATTGATAAAGATGTGACACATATAATCCAAGCGGATTGGTTGAAGTGGAGAGACGCGTTAGAGATCTTATGTGATCGTAAAGTACCATTAAAACTTAAGGCCAAGTTTTACAGTACTGCAATTAGACCGATGATGCTCTATGGTTCATAGTGTTGGGCAGTGAATGGTGTACATAAGCAAAGAATGGTAGTTGCGGAAATGAGAATGCTTAGGTGGATGTGTGGAGACACGAGACTGGATAAAATTCGGAATGAATGTATCATGGATAAGACATGACTAGCACCAATTGCAGAGAAGATGCGAGAAGCTCGACTGAGATGGTTTGGGCACGTACAAAGGAGACCATTAGAGACACCTATTAGGCATTGAGAGAGTCTAATCACTAGGCATGTTAAATGAGGGTGAGGTAGACCAATAAAGACTTGGAATGAAAATATAAGGAAAGACATGATGTACTTGGGCATTAGTGAGATTATATCAAAAGATATGGCACAATGGCGACAAAAGGATACATATAGCCGACTCCACTATTGTCGGATAAAGACTTGAGTGTTGTTGTTGTTGTTGTAATGACCATGCACAAAAAAAGGACTCATATCATTGCTGCCGCATGTCCGTAACACTTTCTCTCTCCGTACCTTCATTATTCCTAAATATCTTTTTTGTGATCATTGTAGTAGTAAATTACTCATCTTGATGCCTAATATCATGTAATGTGATTTCTTGTCTCTCAATTGTTCTTATTATCCATTAAATATTAATTGCCACTTTTTCTTTATGGCCGGGATAGTATTATGCCCTTGATTTACTTGAGTAGCCACTAATCATGGGAAAGGTCGAAGTTTGTATGTAATGTAATTACTGTTCATTTTAATGCTTACAATATGTTTTTGTGCGAGAAACGATATGTGATATGCTAAAGACCAGCAAACAAAAAAATCTTGGCAACAACTACTTTGAATTAATTTTTTGTGGGGTTTTTGGCTATAAAAAGAAATCCTAAGACGAGGCAAACCAAACCTTGTTGGTATAATCATGCAATTAAAAACTTTGAATATAGGGAGACCGAACTTGACACTTAAATTTTATTTGTAGACGTGTTGGTTTTTGTTAACTTATTATGAATATTGTATTATCTTAGTATGGCATTTTTATATCTGTTTCACTTTGCTTGGTAGGATTTCAGGTATGCCTTTTTTTCTCTCTTTCTCTAGTGGGGAACATTTCAATCTTTATGGATAAACATCTTTCGGGCTTTGTGATGACTCTCCCTCCCTCTGAAGCTTGTGCAGTAGTATTTTACCTTTATGTTATTATTTCATTAGAGGTCCCTAGCATCTCATCTTCGAATCTTTAAGGCTATATAACCTTAAGCAAGCTATGGGTATTATGACACCCGAATACGTCTACAATGCTTAGCATGCATAACTTGTACTACTCTCTGTTCCAAAATGGCTACCAACTTGGTAATTTTGATAATCGATATCTATATGGAAAATTTGAAGGGATTATTGTGTACAATTCTAACCCACTCTATCCAAATGGTTGTTTCTGTATTCAAATCATGATGTTTGAAGTCATAATAGAGTTACTTAACTATAGTTTCAACATGTCCATCAATTTAGTAGATGATAAAAGGCATAATCAATGTATAAAGCTTCCACTAATGTCGGTCTGAATTTGGGTTCTTGCACGTAATTTGTAATTCATGATTCTGATACTCAGTAAGATGCATGGTTAAATAAGGTTTACTTCACCATTCAGTCAAAATATTTCTGCCACTGGTGTTTTGAAAATTAAATTGAAAATTCAACTCATTGGTGCACTGTTTGCTGGTCCAACCTTTCGTTGTTGCTTCTACTTGTCCGACTAGTTTTGCCTGGCCAGCTTGGAAATACATTAACAAATGAATTTGTTTGCTCAAGGAAAAATGACATTTATATTTGTTGAGATAGCCCAAAGCTTGTATGTATTACTCAAGTGTCTAAATACAAGAAGAGAATACAAATATATAGGAGAGAGGAGAGAGGAATAAATCCTATACAAGATGTGGGACTAAAGAAGGAGGAGAAAGAAAACAAAGAAAGAGGGCCAATAAATGGGCCTTTTACATGGGCTTTTCCAATACTCCCCCGCAAGCTGGAGCGTACAAGTCGTATGCGCCAAGCTTGGATAGACACTGATAGAAGAGGGTACTAGGTAGAGCTTTGGTGAGGATGTCAGCGACCTGTTCAGTACCCGGAGCATGCTTGAGCTCGATCTTCTTCATGTGGACTTTCTCTCGGATGAAATGACAATCTACCTCAATATGCTTCGTTTTTTCGTGAAAGACCGGGTTCTTAGCAATATGTATGGCAGCTTGACTGTCACATAGGAGGAGAACTGGTGAAGATAGTTTAACCCCAAGGTCGGTAAGGAGACTCTCAATCCATGTGAGTTCAGAGATCACAACAGCAATTGCCCGATATTCTGCCTCAGCTGAGGATCGAGCAACCACTGCTTGTTTCTTGCTTCGCCAAGTAATCAGATGTCCTCCAAAATAGGTGCAAAACCCGCTAGTAGATCGTCGATCGTCGAGGGAGCCAGCGTAGTCGGCATCAGAGTATGCCACTAGTGTAGGAATGGAAGATGAGGTTTTGTATACAAGTCCTTGGCCAGGAGTTGTCTTAAGATATCTGAGGATGCGTTCCACAGCCTGGAGATGAGAGCTTCGAGGAGAGTGCATATAGCGACTAACGAGTCTCACAACAAAGGATATATCAGGTTTTGTAACTGTTAGGTAGATAAGTTTCCCAACTAGACGACGGTAATATTCTGGATTTTGTAGAAGAGAATCAGAATCCGAGCCCTGGACACATAGTTTGTGATTTGCATCCATGGGAGTGTTAATAGGTTTGCAGCCAGAGTAGCCTGCATCATGAAAAAGATCCAGACAATATTTTCGCTGAGAGAGAAGCAGACCATCTGACCGTCTGGCCACTTCCAGACCGAGGAAGTACCGAAGATGTCCCAGATCTTTAGTTTGGAAGACGGAGCTCAGATGTAGCTTAACGGCTTGTATGCTGTCCAAGTCATCTCCAGTAATAATGATGTCGTCGACATATACCAATAGAAGAACCGTACCCGATGCCCGGTGGCGAGTAAACAATGAGAAGTCAGCCGAGCTTTGAGTGAAGCCAATTTCCCGGAGTGCTTTGCTGAACTTGTCGAACCATGCCCGAGGGAATTGTTTGAGACCATATAATGATTTGAGAAGGTGACAAACCCGTGACTCCCCCGTGGTCTCAAACCCGGGAGGTTGTTACATGTAAACCGTTTCCTGAAGGTCGCCATTCAGGAAAGCGTTCTTGACATCTAGTTGAAATACGGGCCATTGGCGATGGACAACAACGGAAATGAGAATTCGGACCGTGTTGAGCTTAGCGACCGGAGAGAAAGTCTCGTCATAGTCGAACCCTTGTTGCTGGGTGAAGCCACGAACAACCAAACGAGCTTTGAGTCTATCAATGGTCCCATCAGGAGCATGTTTGATGACGAAGACCCATTTGCAGCCAACAGGTTTCTGGCCGGGAGGAAGGGGCACCAAGGTCCAAGTTCGGTTCACCCAAAGAGCAGTCATCTCTTCTTCCATGGCAGCACGCCACCCAGGATGTTGAAGAGCATCCTGTACAGAAGTAGGAATAGAGACCGAGGAGAGTGAAGTAGCCAAGGTCTGAAGAGGTGGAGAGAGGCGATGTAGAGAAACATAGTTCGCCATCGGATGAGCTGTAGAGGCCGGCACCGGAGCAGCAGAACACGGAGAAGCCGAGGTCGAAGCCGACTGTAGAGGGGCAACGGGAGGAAGAGTACGACGAGTATAGACCCGAATAACAGGCGGACGAGGAGGGTCAATGGGGGGAGGAGGCGAAGGGATGGTTGGAGGGGAGTGGACGGGGATCACCAGCCGTGGGATGGAGGGTGGTGGAGGAGGTGTGGGGAGAAGTGGTGGCAAAGGAGGAGGGAAGAAGGGTTGGTCCTCCCGGAAAGTAACATCAGCTGATATAGAGACCTTCCGGGTGACCGGGGAGTAGCAAACATAGCACTTTTGGGTGCGGGAGTAGCCGACGAAAATGTGTTTGGCCGCACGGGGAGCTAGTTTGTCAAGAGGGGGGCCCAGGTTATGGACAAAGCATGTACAGCCAAAAACCCTGAGTGTGAGAGGGAAGGCGGGTGCGGAGGGAAAAAGAAGGCTGAAGGGGGTAGCGTGCTGGAGAACCGGAGAGGGGAGACAGTTGATAAGAAAACACGCAGTGGAAACCGCAAAGTGCCAGAATACTTTTGGAACGTGCATGTGAAGCATGAGGGAGCGAGCAACATCAAGCAAGTGGCGGTTCTTTCGTTCTGCGACCCCGTTTTGTTGAGGGGTATAGGGACAAGAGGTCTGATGAACAATACCGAAGTTGGCGCATAGAGTGGCAAACTTGTGGCTAGTGTATTCCCGGGCATTATCAGAGCGGAAAGTTTTAATAGCGGTAGAGAATTGCGTACGAGTTTCCAACACAAAAGCCTGAAAGACACGAGCAAGCTCAGAGCGATCATGTAGGAGATACAATCAGGTGGTGCGAGAGTAATCGTCAATAAAAGTTATAAAATAATGATAACCAGAGATGCTGGAAACTTTATACGGTCCCCAAATATCAGAATGTATTAGATCAAAAGGAGTAGAGCTCCGAGTACAATGTGCGAGATAAGAAGAACGAGGTTGTTTGCCAAGAATACAGGAATCACATTTAAAAACAGGAAGAGAGATGTCAGGAAGCGCCTTCTGGAGGATAGGTAGAGGGGCATGCCCAAGCCGACAATGCCAATCAGTCGAGGAGACAGAGGAAAGGATGGTGGGAGAGACATCGAGGAGGTAGAGCCCGTTCTGCAGTCGACCAACGGAGAGTAAATTAAATGGTGATGCCGGCACATAAAGAACGGAACGAAGAGAGAGAGAGGGATGGATGAAGAGATCAGCACATCCGGAGACCAAAACAAGTGCACCATTGGCCACAGTAATAGACTGAGGATGAGGAGCATCAGAGAACCGGGGCGGCTGCATGGAATTGATGTGGTGGGTGGCTCCCGAGCCCAGGATCCAGCGAAAGCCGGAGGACAGACAGGCAACACCTGTAGTGGAGGTGGAGACAATACCTGCAAAGGAGGTGGAGGAAATGGAGGCAGAGGGAGGGTTGAGGAGCCCCTGGAGTTGTTGTAGCTGAAGGTGAAGAGCCTCAAGATCCGGACCGGTCGGAGGAGAGCTGTCGGTAACAGCAGCAGTAGGCGGGCGAGGAGGGTAGCCATGTTTCTTGTGACAGACTGCTTCAGTATGGTCATCCCGGCCGCAGTAGGTGCACTTGGGCCGTCCTCGGCCACCACGGCCCCGCCCGCAGGCGCCCGTACGTCCACCCCGAGTAACAGATGGTGGGGGAAGTAAAGGAGGAAGGGCCTGTTGAAGAAGGGCCGGCGAGGGTGGTGCAGGCGGCTCCGGTGGAGGTGGTACCCGAAGTAACATAAAACAGACATCGGAGAAGGAAGGGGTAGTGGGTGAAGCCAGAACCTGTGCCCGGATACTGTGAAGGTGCCGCGGGACTCGAGTCATAATCATAGCAATACAAACAGTCTCCTTCTGGGCACGTTGAGCAGCGAGATCAGTAGTCGCGGGCTGGTGCTGAATCCAGGCCTCCGTTAGAGTTTTAGCACGGGGCACAAAGGAGGTCATGTCCAGAGCTCTGCCAACATCCAAAGCTTGAAGATCGGTGATGATGTCAAACAGGTGCTGAAGGCTTCCTTGCCCGAGTACAAGGAGTGGAGTTCATCCCGCATTGCTTTGGCGGTCTCGTGATACATGATCATCTGGTACGGCTCACCCTCCACCGAGTTCAGGATCCAGGTCTGGACGCGACCGTCATTTCTTAGCCAATCATCAGGAGGAGTCGGGGGTCCCTGGGTAAGGTGACGCGCAAGGCCCTTGGCTTGTAAGACCCTTCGGACGGAGTGAACCCAGGGGATGAAGTTGGACTTGCCAGAGAGGGAAAGAGTAGTAATCTGAACTCATCGCGGAGTTCGTGAGGAGGAGCCACGTGGTCTGCCGGGGGGTGAGCGGTAGTGGAGTCGCTGGAGGACATGGCGACTTGGAGGAGAAGAGGCGGGCAGAACCAGCGGACAGATGCACAGCAGGGCGCGGCTAGTACAAACCGCGCGGCACGCAGCAGGCTAGAGGAGGCCGCAGCGAACAGGATGAGGTCGCGGCGGTCAGGAGCAGACCGCGGCAGAGAGAGGCCGCAACGGGTAGAGGCGGGCCACGCGGTCAGAGACAGACCGCAGCGGGCAGACGCAAACCGCGCGGATAGAGAGGAAAAGAAGGCCGGAAGAAACCGCGACCAAGATGCGGGAGAGAATGACAACCTGCACGGTCAGGCGGTTCAGCGAACAAGGAGAAGAGAACCGCAAGGGGAGAGACCCAAGCGGATAAAGAAGGGACCGCAGCGACCAACAGAAAACACAGAAGTGGCAGTCCGCGGGAGGCCGGGCGGGTAGCGGATAGCGGAGAGAAGGAACAAGCCGCCGAAAGAAGGGAGTGCGCTGCAAGAAGGGCGAGTAAGGGATCAAGTCGCAGCAAGAGCGAACAGACTGCTCTCGCGGTCTGGAGGAGAGAGAGGGAAGGTGGACCCACGGAGAGGAAGGATATAAATGCCGGAGGGGAGCGGTGGAACCACGGAGAGGAAGAGAGAGCGGAGGAAGAGGAGCTGAGCGGTCAGAACGTCAGGCCGCCGGAGGCCGAGCAGGTAGCGGACAGAAACAGTCCGCACGGGTTAAGACAGGGAAGCCGCTCAGTTTCAACCTGGCTCTGATACCATGTTGAGAGAGCCCAAAGCTTGTATGTATTACTCAAGTGTCTAAATACAAGGAGAGAATACAAATATATAGGAGAGAGGAGAGAGGAATAAATCCTATACAAGATGTGAGACTAAAGAAGGAGGAGAAAGAAAACAAACAAAGAGGGCCAATAAATGTGCCTTTTACATGGGCTTTTCCAATAATATTATTAACTCTTTCGACATTCATATTATTAACTCTTTCGATATTTATTTTAGACATAGGTCAGCCAGAACAACAATATATTATTAACTCTTAATATTCCTTAATGTTCTTAGAGATTGTGGCAGCTTAGCACGTTGGAAGATTGTTCGGAACCCCTTGGTTGGGTCTTATTGGGGTTCCTCCCTTCTTCAGAGAAACAAAAGATGCATAGGATGTGGCCTTAAATTGAGTGGGGTGTGTGGGCTGAGAAATTCACTTAGAGAATATGAAAGAGACAATTTTGAGAGGAAACAATTAGCTGAGAGTGTTTGAACATGGTCTGATTCATTATCAGGTATTTTTATGTAATCAGGTCCTTTTACGTAATCAAGGTATTTTGATGTAATCAGTTAAACTTAACTATTGAAAATTCAAAGAACGAATCTGAAGGTTAAGCAAAGTACTTTCCTAGATATTTTTATGAATATAGCAGGATCTGTCATGAGATTGAGCAGATTAAGATCATTTGCAAAAATAATAATCCTTTTTTATTATTCTGGTTTCATTTTTCGGCATTTTATATACTTTACGGGTCCACCCAACAAACAGGAAAAATATGTGAACTGAACCTTCATGTTTCTCTTCAAGGAACTTATAAATATAAAATTTTGCAGTTATATCATGCCGCTTGATCTAGGGGCAAAAGGAAGCTGTCAGATTGGCGGTAATGTTTCCACGAATGCTGGTGGTCTTCACTTTATACGATACGGATCACTTCATGGAAATATACTAGGTAAATAGCGCATCCTATAAATGAATATCGGTCATCTTGTAAATCAATGTATTTTCTTTTTGTGTCTCTTCATAATATGACTGGCTAAACATTGGTTTGTAAAAAAAATTAACTTACATAATAGATAATGAGTTATTTCTGGATTTATTTTCTACCTTTTTTAACTTATCCTTTCCACATAATTTATTATTATTATTTTATTGTGAAGTTGATCAAAAGTATTTAATCAATGCTCTGTTAGTTCAATGCCAAACTTCTTGATGTTGAATTCCTTATTTTATGGGTGATAAGTTGCATTATTGACCAAATCTTTAAAACTTCATATGCTGCTGGACGAACCTAGAGATGGTGAGTTGATCTAAATGGTGCGTTGTCCATACAATTTTCCGACCAACAATTACAATAATTAATGAAATTATTAATAGAGCCCACTAACATTCACACTAGAGATTAGACATTAGAAAAATAAGCAAGATTCAGTTAAATTAAAGGGAAATGCTTTAATTAAATGGCATGCGAATAAACCCTACAAGTAGAATAAGTTAAAAAAGGGTAGCCCGGTGCACAAAGCATCCCCGCGTAGTAAGGATCCGGGGGAGGGTTCCACCACAAGGGTGAAATGTAGGCAAACCTTACCCTGGATTTTTGCAAGAGGTTGCTTATAGGACTCGAACCCATGACCTCAAGGTCACACGACAACACCTTAACCGCTGCAAGCAGAATAAGTAATGTGCAAATTTAGTATGAGTTAATATCTTGAAAGGAATCAAGCGAATAATGAAATTGAGTCCAAAGTTTGTTGGTCCATTCAAGGTACTCAAGTGCATTGGTAAGGTTGCATAAAAGGTAGCCTTACCTGAGGAAATGTGTGGATTATTTGACGTATTCCACGTCTTCTATCTGAGGAGAATATTCAAAGATCCTAGCCAGGTGATCAGTACTAAGCATGCACCAATCGAATCAAATCTTAATATTTATATTAAGTCAGTCAGGATAGTGGATTTAAGGATTTAGAAGCTCAAGAATAGAGAGATTCGTTTGTAAATATCTTTTGGATGAAATGTGGCCAACCGGAGTATGCATGAGAAAAAGAAGATGAACTTCAGATCAATGAGAAATGTCTTTATTTTTTACCCAAGTATGATTTTATTGTTCCAAGATGAAAATTTTATTAGGAGAGATTTGTAACATCCCTAATTTTTTATACGAAAATAATTAAATTCTAGGGCCGGATCGCGAATAAATTTTCATCAACATTGCGATGTGATCGAGGTATTTATATCATAATTTAAATTTCTCGTTTTAAATCATAATTTTTGTGAACATTGCCATGCGATCGAGGTATTGATATCATAATTTATGTTTCTCATTTTAAATCATTATTTAATTAATTTACGAATTTTGGTGTCAAAGCGTTTTCGAACTTTGCGAGGGCCTAACATGTTGACTTATAAGTATAGATAGGAATGGCAGTACAACAACAACACTCAAGCCTTTATCCTATTATAGTGGGGTCAGCTATATGGATCATTTGTCGCCATTGTTCCCTATCTTTAGTCATAATCTCACTAATTCCTAAGTACATCATGTTTTTCCTTATAATTTCATTCCAAGTCTTTATTGGTCTACCCCTCCCTTGTTTAGCATGCCTAGTGACTAGACTCTCACAACGCCTATCATGTGTCTCTAATGGTCTCCTTTGTACGTGTCCAAACCATCTTAATCGAGCTTCTCGCATCTTCTCTGCAATTGGTGCTACTCCTGTCTTATCTCTGATACATTCATTCCTAATTTTATCTAGTCTCTTGTGTCCACACATCCACCAAAGCATTCTAATCTTCACAAATCCCATTTTTTGCTCATGTACACAATTCACTGCCCAACACTCAGAATCATAGAGCATCGGTGGTCTAATTGCAGTACGGTAAAACTTGCCTTTAAGTCTTAATGGTACTTTACGATCACATAAGATTCCTGACGCGCCTCTCCACATCAACCAACCTGCTTGGATTCTATGAGTCACATCTTTGTCAATACCTCCTTCTTTTTGAACTATCGATCCACAATATTTAAAACGCTCACAACGAGAAATATCTTAATCACCAAACTTAATAATAAAGTCATTCGTCCTTCTTGCACTGCTAAATTTATGCTCCATATACTCTGTCTTTTTCCTGATCAACATAAAACTCTTCTTTTTTAAAGTGTCTCGCCAAGATTCAAGTTTTGCATTTACACCCTCGACCGTCACATCGACCAAAACGATGTCATCCACAAACAATAAACACCAAGGTATTGCTTGTTGGATATGTCCGGTGAGCTCATATAAGATAATGGTAAAGAGATAAGGGCTTAAATCGGAAACTTGATGTAAGTCAACATTGATCGAGAATTCCAGTGTTAATTCTCAAGATGTCCCAACCCTTATCAGTAAATTTGTATATATATCTTTGATTATGTCAATGTATGATATATTTACACCTTTCTTTTCTATGACTCTATAAAATCTGTTTTGGAACTCTATCATAAGTCTTCTCAAGATCGATAAACAACATATGAAAATCTTATTTTTTTTCTCGACAGTTGTCAGTGAGTCTCCTCAAGAGATGTATAACTTCCATGGTCGACTGTCCTGACATGTACCCAAATTTATTCTCCGAGATGTTAGTCTCTCGTCTTACTCTTCTTTCTATTACTCGTTCTCATAGTTTTATGGTATTTCTCATTAATTTAAATTCTCTGTAATTAACACAATTTTATATATCCCCTTTGTTCTTATACAACTTTACCACGATACTTTCTCTCCATTAGTCTGATATCCTCTTTGACTTGAGTATTTTATTGAAAAAACATGTAAAACACAAAATTTTTTCATTAACTAGACATTTTCATACATCGATGAATATATCATGTAGCCCAATCGACTCATTTTTCATCTTCTTTAGAGTACCATTTACCTCCGTTACTTGAATTTTCCGATAAAGCGTTATGTTTCTATACTCTTCTGATATCCTCTTTGACTTGAATTTTCCGATAAAACGTTTTGTTTCATTATAAGGTTGATAAAAATATCTTTTTTATCGCTCTTTAATATCTACATCATCCGTCAAAACTGTATTTGTTTCATCTTTTATGTATGTTACTTGACGTAAATCTCGTCTTCCAGCGTTTGGAAAGTTGTTTTGATTTTCATTTCATGCACCTTATGCTCTTCCTTACAATATTGGAATGACATTAAATTCATCAAAACCTTAAAAGAGTGAGAGTAATCCCTAGAACTACTCACTTCACTTATTAATGTTGTTTAGGGTTTTATATAATTTTAGATGTTTTAGCGACGTGATAGATCAAAGAACGTCGCATAATTTCCGATTAAACCTTGTGAATCATACCGCCATGTCGCGTTTATGAGCACCTCAACAACGTGGTAAGATACTTTATTCCTTTTTGCTAGGCATACTACATAATGTTGTATGAATTGTTCTTTTATAGTTTAGGGAATACATAACCATGGAAGCCATATATATCGAGATTCAATAGTAGTTAATGATAAGAGAATATAAACCTAGTAAAGTGTCAAACTAATACGAGTAGATCATGTCTTAGCATAATTATTGTATTTTTCTTTCAGTTAGACCCCTACAAATTTTGTGACAATATACGACATATGTAATCACGTGACTCTTTATAAATGCGAGAAAATATTAAACCACATAAGTATGTATATAAGGTGGTTAACTTGTAAGAGACACTGTCTAAGACATTCAAATGAATAAGTATGCAATCTATCATTTAATAATAGGGATGCACGATTGAGGCTTCTTCACCTGATAGATAGAGACACATTATCTTACTCATAGGGCTTAACAGACCTTATGAGCCTCAAGTTGGGGAGACGACATCCCATATAAAGACTAGCAAATACGAGTATGTGTTCGCGAGACACTAGAACATCTGTGTTTGTTAGTAGGGACTCCCATCGTTAGAATGCACATAAGAATTTACTTAACCTAGAACAAGGAGAAAAGCAATTTTAAAACACCTATAATTCAGGTTTATGCCGGAATCTAGAAATTACCTATTGCTTAACGATTTTGAAACTTAAACAAAAATGTAGATTATGATCAAATTAGAATAGACATTTATGTTTAAAGTACTTTGATAGAAAGCATTCATAGACTTGTAGTAAATTTTCCTCAACTAACAAACACACTTTTCTTTCAAATTATTTTTAATGTCTGTGAAGAGAAATAAAATTAAAACGCTTGGTGCATATTCATTCATCCATATAGGGGAGTTTATAGCATTACAATAAGACTCAAAAACCAAACTCACAGTGTGGGTCTAAACCTTGAACATACTAAAATACCCAAATATAATAACTCTAACACTCCCCCTCAAATTGGAGGTGAAATCTTTAGCTTGAACACAACATAAAAGGAGAGGTGAATGGTGGTTGGCAACGTGGGACAAAAGAGCAGCCACCGAGCAAGATTGTTATGATCGAGATCCTAGATGAGATCATTTCGAGGTAGGATCAGATTAGATGGTAGGGCCAGATCGTGCATCGCTTTACAAAAGCAAGATCGATTACAAAATCTGGATCATAGGATCGTAAGATCCTATGATCTGGATTGCGATTCTGACAACCTTGCCACCGATGCCCAACCGCGTGTCACCGGGTGTACAACCTCATATTCGCTGAGTAGGCCCTTCCGGCAGGCTCAAGACAGTTCTCGGCATTGTAGGACATTCAAGTCCGAAAGTTTCAGAAGTGGCGAGTGGGGTAGACTTACCCGCACTCGCCCAGTGCCTCAAAGAGGCATTCACCCAAGCCCAAGAGAGCAGTCAAGCCTTCATGCGAGTGCGGTTTTCATCATGCACTCGCCCAAGGCTCGCGCCTCATTGCGCGTGAGAGTAAGTTCTCGCTTAGTGGGCGAATGCCTGGCACTCCCAGCATTCGCCCCTTTGGGCGAGTGGTGCCTTCATGGACCACTCGCCCAGTGGGATCCAGAGGTAAGATTACCTTGATGCCCTTAGTGGTCTGCATTTAGCTTCTCAGAACAGCGGAGTTACGCTATTGGCAGACCCAGTTGGGTTGCATATAGCCCTTTAGAACAACGGAGTTACGCTGTTGGCAGACCAGATTTTGAAATCTATAAATAGTTCTAAGGGGTAACTCAGAAGACAAGCTTTCTTATTATCTAGTCTTGTAGTGCTTTTTGAGGTATCCTTAGCTCAGCACTGGCTTAGGAGGTGAAGAGCTCTAAGATCTTCTGGGTATGTGGTGGGACCTCTGTACTGCAGCCTTGGGTCAGTTCCAAATCCTAAGTTCTCAGTCAAACATGCTTATTAGGAAAAGTAAGTGTGCGGCCTCTCCTTTTCAGTGTCCGAACTCCACAGAAGCCGGTTCTCGGTTTCAACACCGGGGATTCTCCAATCGGGCATAAACCATTTGACATTGGTCCACAAACCGACCATGATCATGCTGGATGCTCCTAGAGCTGAAACTAGGTCAACAAAGAAAGACCAAATGAACTCTACCTCAAATCGAAGAAAAGTGAAATTTAAATACTTCATATTCGTTCATCCACATATGGGAATTTATAGCATTATAATAAGACTCACAAACCTAACCCACGATATGTCACTTGTTCTTTGGACTTCGAGTTCTGAAATTGCCTAATGTTTTCAATGTATCAGGCATTTTGTAAGCTTTCAGTGAATCAGATAAGTGTTCACGATTCTCCATTTTTGTTTGCTTTTCATTCAGTTGTATTACTTGTAACACCCCTGTTTAGTTTAACAACAAATCAACAGTTCGGTCGAACCCCGTGATAAGAAGTAAATTAAGAAGCGGTACTGAAACTGATACATAACAGACGTAAATAAATGTTCTAAAAGAAACTTATAGCGGAAGTAATATATGCAGTTGAGGGTAAACAATGGTACCTCAAATATTGATTCACATAGCCAACTAATAAGTGAATCAGTAGTCAAAACTCTCCACTGATGACCCCTGTAAAAGTAAGTTCCAACTGGGTCAGACCCACTGGAGAGTAAGAAAGACTACTCCCAGTTAGTAGTAACATTAGAAAAAAACATAATTTGTTTGTATGCAAAAAATATGAGTTTTGACTTTTCAATGCAGTTTTCTGGTTGTTTTGTCTGCTGATTTATATAACAATTTCTGAGAATATGCTTTATGAATCCGCCTTAATATCCGAGTTCTTATTTGTGCTGTTTTTAGGTACTGTGAATTCCTTAAAGGTTAAATATTCAAATTTCATAAATTATGATTTATTGTACTTAATCTAATTATGGAGCCCAAATGGCGACTCGTGGGCACCCTGAACTGATCTGAAGTGCTCCCTGAGTGGGATGCGAGCTCGTATCTGAAAATCTCCAAGTTTGAAACTGTGGCTGACGACCCCACATATGAGGCTCATGTGGACTGCTGACCAGATGAGTATGAGGTCACTAATCTGAAGCTTTTTTATATGTCCCGAGCTTTTGTGTTTACCCTGGTCGTAATTAATCATGCTTGTGCGTTAAGCATTCTGCTTTCTATTCTCTATTTTGAATGACAATTTTCATTGAATAAATTGTCGGTTAATACTTATCTATAAGTTGGTCGTGATGTGATCTGATTTGTAACATGTAAATATATATATCTTACTGTTGATATGCATTTAAAAGAAATTCATTTTTTGTTGTTATGCATGATTTTCTGGATTATAAATCACGTCTGCTGCAAGATCTAAGGCTCCGTTCGTTTCACATGAATTGAGATGTAGGAATTGGAATTGACTTCAATTCCAATTTTCATAGAAATTGGAATTGAAGTCAATTCCAATTATGTCGTTCGGCTAAATGCATGAATTCTGTCATGGGAATTGGAATTACTAATTCCACTGTTTGGCTCCATATTAGAATTTTCCGTCCAAGCGCTCATTTTTCTCCTGTGAGGACATTTTTTTGGCAGGGCGAATATCTTTTTCCCTGAGAGCGCAATTTTCGCCCGGGAGCGCAGACAGGACGCACAGTTTTCGCCCGACCGCGCATTTTTTTCACACATATGCGCATTTTTTGCCCATGTGCGCACTTTTTAGTAAGGGCACAATTCTGTCGTTCAGCTAAAATGCGCGTCAATGCGAAAAATTTGCGCTCGCCGGTTGAAAAATGCGCACCCGAGCGAAAAATGTGCGCAAAGGCGAAAAATTCCGGACCGAGTGAAAAGTTCGCGCCCGAGCAAGAAAATCGCGCCCGAGCAAGAAAATCACGCCCGACCAGAAAATACGCGGTCGGGCGAAAAATTCGCTCCTGGTTGAAAAATTCGCGCCCGGGGAAAAATTGCGCGCCCGGTTGAAAATTGCGAGCCCGGACGAAAATGCGCGTCCTGACGAAAAATGCGCGCCCGAATGAAAAATGAGTGCTCAGGTGGATAAATGGGCGCCCGTCCGAAAAATGCGCGCCCGACTGAAAAATTTGCGTCAGGGCGAAAAATTCGAGCCCGAGCGAAAAATGTGTGGCCGAAGAAAAATGTGCGCCCGAGCGAAAAATGGGCATCCGGGCGAATACAATCTCATCTGGGCGAAAAATTCGGGCCCGGGTGAAAAATTCGCGCCCGGGCGAAAAATTCGCGCCCGGGCGAAAAATTCGCGCCAGGGCGAAACATTCGCTCCGGGGTGAAAATTTTGCATCCAGGCAAAAATGCGCACCCGAGCGAAAAATACGCGCTCGAGCGAAAAATGTGCATCCGGGCGAAAAATGAGATCCCGGGCGAAAAAAACGTGCATTTGCCAAAACTTTCGCGCTCGGGCAAAAAATACGCTCCGGGGGGCGGGGGGAATACGTGCCCTGGCGGAAAATGCGCGCCCGGGCGGAAAATTTGCTTCCGTGCGAAATATTCAAGCATTGATGAAAAATTTGCTCCCGGGCGTAAAATTCGCTCCCGAGCGAAAAAAATCGCGCTGAGACGAAAAATGCGCCCGGGAGAAAATTGCATATCTGGGGAAAAAATGCGCTCCACGACGAAAAATGGTCGCTGTGGCGGAAATATGCGCGCCCGGCCGAAAAATGCGGGCTCGTGCAAAAAATGCGCTCCCAAGCGAAACATGCGATCCCAGGCAGAAAATGTGCGCCACATCAAAAAATTTGCTCTTCGGCAAAAAATTTGATCCTGGGCAAAAAAACATAATCTGCGTTGATGTTTCTTTGAAAGTCGGGGACGCGCTGGTAATGGTGGGAATCATGAATGAAGACCTCGTAAGGTAAGAATTGAGGGAGTCGTGTTTCTTCTATAATCAATTCCCATGCCCATGGGATTTGAAATGAATTTCAATTGCAATGTATTTTTATGACCGCCGAACAGCCACAATTGGAATTGGCAATTGAGTATAGCTCCAATTCCATCGAAACGAACAGAGCCTAATAGATTTCACGACTGATTTAGTAAATCTTGTTATTATTGATAATCATGCACAAAATTGAAAACTATAGTATAAGTGGCAAACTTGATGGTGCCCTAAACTGAAAATCTTTCGATGAGACAAACTCCTATCTGAGGAGTTCCATATCTGGAATCCAGGGTCATCGACCCTAAGTCTGAATCTCGTTTGGTTGGTTGCGGACCCTGCGAATATAGTGGCGTGCCTCGACCAAAAGAATGAGGGTCAACCCCTCTCACCATTTTCTGGATTGATCTGATCTTGTGGTTGGTATGACACTCTTGGTGTAACGCCCATTTTGAGTCCACAAAAATTAAAATACTTCTTGTGCCTTAATCTAGTATTTTATTCTAATAGTATCTTATACTTTAAAATAGTTCTAATTGTGAATTTTGCTATTATTATAGTGGCTAATTGTATGTCCTGCTTAGACAATTTCATTACCATCTGTTTCACGATTTTTGGCTAAAAGTATCTAATTCTCAATCATATTAACTTATCCCTTCGTTGTTGGTCTGATCTATGACAATAAGAACTTGTATCTTCGTATATGGTTACTGAGATAATTTAATACATGAATTATCCAAAATGATGTCTGACTGAAAGAATCCGAATTTCTTATTGCGGTGTAGTTGTCTCGGTTGCTATGAAGCTCCTAAAATTTCCTTTCCAGTTTTACACCGAGTAGCAGTGGTCGCTCGTAGCCTGAAATTCACCATATACCTTAATCAATTTGTTGAGTACACCAATAATAACTTATCATCCTAAGAATTGATAAGGACTGACATGAAACATCTAAAACGATTGTTACCTTGTCCACCAATAGTGGGAATCTACATAGCAAGTCAACAAATTTCTAAATGGAAGGGATTATGAGTCTCAATTCCTGAAATCAAAAGATAGAAGCATAGAAGGCTAAATTTAGTAAGGTCTTCTGTCAACATTTCACAGAGACTCACCGAAAATGACAAGATTCACAGATTAGCGCTGAAGGGGGTCTCACTCTTTTAGGATTTGAAGGGAGCAGTGCAAAAACGTTGCTTCTTGGATTTGAAGGAGATGATCAGAGATCTAGGAAAGAAAACTGTGTGTGCTAACAAATGGCGGTTACCATGCAATGATGAGTACAGAAGAAAGATCAATTACTTACGAGTAGAAGCCCAAGGAAACTGATTGTACAGAACCATGGCTCACCAGGCAAACTAGGGCACGACATAACTGTCCATGCAGTTTGCTGATGGCGATATCAACTGTAAAGAAGAGCTGCCAGCCGGTGATTGCAGAATAGAGGGGGGTTCCGTTGACTGGAGTACACATCCATAACATAACTTCCATAGTGTAAAGTACACATCCATATTGTAGGAGGATTCCACCCGGGCGACATATTTATTTTTCTCACTTGTCTCAAAAGTGTAAAGTACACATCCATAACATAACTTCCATAGTTCTATTCGTGTGCTCTGACTGCCCATCTATCTGGGAATGAAAAGTGGTATTGATATATAACTTAGTGCCCAACCGCTCCTGCACGTATCTCCCTTCTCTGGCTCACCTTATAGGTAAACATGTTATCTCTGTCTGAAATTATAGTCTTGGGAACACCATGCCGCTGAACTATCCCAGCTACCTACGACACCAATCTCGAACCCGGATCCATCCACTTATTAGGAATGAAGTGAGCAATCTTGGAGAGACGGTCAACTATAACTTATAATGAATTATTCTCACTCTGCGATCTGAGAATGCCATGAACAATGTCCAACAATATATCTTCAAAATTCCACCTTGTAAACCTGGTCACAAATCTATCTTCTTAAGACCTGCATATATATTTGTACTACTCAGATGTACAAACTATCTGAAATTTTGAGCCACAAAGAGTATGTCCTCGCAAAGATGACTAAATTAAGAAATGTACACTATTGTCGTGGAGAAGTAAACCCTCCTGAATCATGGACATCTCTCTCTGGCCCGCCTGAGACCTATGTTGCACCGACACACGACACGCGGCACGACACGACACGCGACTCGTCCATTCTCCTAAACTACTAATATTCGACACGTTCAGACACGTTTGTTAAATTCATATTTTATAATTATAGAAATTATAAAATATTACTAAATAGATAAGAAATGAACAAACTTAGCATATAAAAATGTAATACTCATGCTTACATATTATATATCATCAAAAAAGATAACTGATTGCATGTCCGGCTCATCTAGTGAGAGATTTGCAATTTCCAGCATACCAACATCTTCGAATGTATCAAAAACATCTCCGCCAATATCCCACATCTTTGTTTCTCCAAGTGTATATTGTGGATTTTTTCTTGAAAGTAGATGTAGATTGCTATGTATGAAACCAGATCTTCTGCACGCTTTGATGTCATTCCATTTCTCTTCATTGAGTGCACAAAAGAATATGAGAAACAATACAAGACCTCTACGTGTTTCCCGGAGAACCTTCTGGGAGGGAAGCTAACACGAAGAAGATGAGAAATCAGGAAGACCTATGCAAGCTACTGTGCAATCGGGAAGTGATAAACAAGGAAGTGAAAGAAGATGATAAACCAGGAACGGCAGGAAGTGAGAGCATGAATAGGATGCATTACCTCAAAGAAGTGGAGCACAAAGATGATGGGGAGCACACAGAGGTAGATCGAGAAGAGGAGCGTCGATGCCCTAGATCTCGCGGGAGGAAGATGGAAGTCGGCTTACGGGAGAAAATGGGGAACGATGCGGGTTTAAAATTAATAAAGAGCCGGCTCACAGGGGACTCACGTGTCCAATTAAGCGGGACACGCTAGTCCCGCGTGACCCAAACGTGTCGGCCTGCCGACACGCGTGTCGGATACGTGTCGGAGAGTCCGACACAAACACGTTGACCACCCAAGAGTGTCGGTGCTTCTTAGCCTGAGACAACTCTTAAATCCATGACATCTTCAGATCAAAAGGTAAAGTCTTTCAAATCCTGTCTTTTATTTCACAAGTAAGTTCTATCCAACTCAAACATGCAGAACTAATATTGGTGTGAGGTATCGCACTGATCTTCTATCTCTCTAGAGCTTGCACTAAGTTCTCCTGTTACATAGTAAGGGAATAGATCGAGTCTCTGCCGTCGAGAGCATTTGCCACCACATTTACTTTTTTTCGAACGGTACTGGATACCCACATCAATTTGATAGAAATTCTATCCACTTAGACTGTCTCTTAGTGAGCTCTTGCTGGAAAAGATATTTGAGGCTTTTGTGATTTGTAACGATTTCACAACGAAGTCCGAAGGGGTAAGGTCTCCAAATCTTCAGTATGTGAACCACTACTAATTCCAAATCATCAATAGAGTAATTCTTCTCCTGAAACTTGAATTGTCTGAAGACGAAGTCTATGACCTTTCCACTTCCATAATAATTGTACTCAAAGGTGATGTTATTCTCATGAAAATCTTATTGCATCTCCCGCACACACCTGTTAATCCTAGAAGATTGCGGGCCTCCAAAATTGCCTTGGATTTCAGTAATGAATCTAAAAATCCAATTTCTATTAATGGGACTTGCACTTAGGCAACTTTACATATAGAGTCAATGATATTCTATAATAATACACATAACTGTCCTTCTATCTTTGAATGCACAAGGATATTCTTGAGGAAGAAAATTTATGAACCAATCTATAAATACTCAAGAATCTTTATTTAACAATTTATGGAGGGGGGCACTGCACAACCTGAAGGGCATACCTGCCGACTCGAAGTTTTCAACCCTCACATTGATAGTTGGCATTTAAATTTTTTTTACCAAATTATAAGTGATGTAAATCTTATCTAAGATTTATGTCAAAGATAATACAACATGCTTTGAACTGACCATTAAAATCATAAAATTTAGGGAGTTATTACTCTTTCTTACTTGTGAACTTATGCAACTTACGCTAGTTGGTGGCCCCTTAAATTTGTCAACCTTCATGACAAAAGGAGAGTCAACTCGAGTAAACTCATGTTGATGGACTATCGACTCAGCTGATACTTTGGGTGTCATGCTATAAAAGATTTGATTATAGGTAAAATTATAGGAATGAGTTTTATTTTGGGCATATATATCCATTACATGATTGAGAAGTAATAGTAAGATGAGACAAATATCTGAAGGTTCTCAAACTAACGGTGCCCTCAGAAAAGTATTTATAATTTTGACATGCATCAACTGGAGTCACATCATAACTGATACTAAAACTCATAATTTCTTAATCGACGAGACGACAAAACTGAAAAATCATTTCATGCCTTGAGCCATAGGAGTGAACTGATTGAGTCATTTCATATTTAGTTTCCTAAGCAATCTAACTTTGGCCTCTGCTAATCAGGACAAATCTATAATTTTATTTGTGACCGAGGGCAATGGGCTGATGTTAAAGAGAACGGAACATGATTCGAATCATGACAAATGATAAGATGAGACAATAAATAGTCCTACTGAATTTCATTAAATATTACCATACGACGAGTAAACATTTCCCTTAAAGGATTCTGATCTCTTTAAATGAATCTCTGCATAATACGGTAAACGCGAAAACTCATCTTTATACAAGTTACTGTCTTGACTTCATGCAATAACTTGAGGTTCTTCTTCTATAGAAGTCAATCTTATATAAGGGAACAAACTAATATGAGAAAATTACCCCATGCTACATACTGACATGATCTATGAGTTATCATATGCTGTAAAAAGAATTCAAGATTTGCACTCAAAACAGTCATAGATAAATGGGTGGCAAAGTCATGAACTCGTCTGTTATTATTTCGGACTCTAAAAGATTTGGTGATAACAAAGAAGTAACCACCCACTAACTTTCCGGGCTGAACTTAGGAATGGAGGACATCTCGTGTCGCCACCACATAAACTTATGAATAATGGTTTTACCACTCTAACGTCTAAGAAATGATTCAGATTAAAACTTAAGGCTCTGTCAATTTTCTAGGTCATGAGATTCTAAAACTGTCTTTGATACCAATTGTAAGTTTGTAACACCCCTTTCTAGTTTAATAACAAATCAGTAGTCCGGCCGGGCCCCGCGCCAAGAAGTAAACTAAGCAGCTGTACTGAAACTGATACATAACAAACATAAATAAAAGTTATAAAAGAAACTTACAACGGAAGTAATATAAACAGTTAAGGGTAAACATGGGTACCTCAAATATTGATTCACAGAGATAACTAATAAAGGTAAGAACTGTAAAATTTGATTCACTGAAAGCTTACAAAATGTCTGATACATTGAAAAACATTAGGCAATTCCAAAACTCAAAGTCCAAAGAATAAGTACAACTATTGAAATGAAATACAATTGAAAAAAAGGTAACCTAAAATGAAGAACCGTGACGCTTATCCTAAGCATAACTTTCCACTGATGACCCCTGTAAAAACAAGTTCAAACGGTGTCAGCCCCACTGGAGTGTAAGAAAGACTACTACTCTCAGTAACATTAGAAAAAACATAATTTGTTTGTATGCTTAAAAATATGAGTTTTTGACTTTTCAGCACAGGTTTCTGATTGTTCTGTCTGCTGATTTATATAACAATTTCTGAGAATATGTTTTATGAAATCCACCTTAGTATTTGAGTTCTTATTTGTGCTCATTTTAGGTAATCTGAATTCCTTAAAAGGTTGAGTATTCAAATTTCATAAGTTATGATTTATTATACTTAATCTAATTTTTGAGCACAAATGACTACTTGTGGGTGCATTGAACTGATCTAAAGTGCTCCCTGAGTGGGATACGAGCTCGTATCTGAAAATCTCCAAGTTTGAAACTGTGGCTGACGACCCCACATCTGATGCTCATGTGGATTGCTGGCCAGATGAGTATGAGGTCACTAATTTGAAATTTTTTTTGTCCCGAGCTTTTGTGTTTACCCTATTCGTAACTAATCATTTTAATTAATCATACTTGTGCCTTAAGTATTCTGTTTTCTATTCTCTGTTCTGAATGATAATTTTCATTAAATAAATTGTCGGTTAATACTAATCTATAAGTTGTACGTGTCGTGATCTGATTTGTAACATGTAAATATATATATATCTTACTGTTGATATGCATTTAAAAGAAATTTAATTTCTGTTGTTATGCATGATTTTCTAGGGTTTATGAATCGTGTCTGTTGTAAGATCTAATAGATTTAACGACCGACTTATTAAATCTTGTTATTATTGACGATCATGCACAAAACTGAAAACTCTAGTCTGAGTGGCAAATCTGATGGTTCCCTAAACTGAAATTCCTTCGAGGAGAACACAGACTCCTATCTGAGGAGTTACATATCTGAAATAAAAGGTGAACCCCTCTCACCATTTTCTGGATTGATCTGATCTTGTGGTTGGTACGACACTCTTGGTGTAACACTCATTTCGAGTCCACAAAATTTAAAATACTTCATGTGTCTTAATATGATATTTTAGCCTAAGAGTATCTTATACTTTAAACAAGTTATAATCTTGAATTTTTCTATTATTTTAGCGGCTGATTGTATGTCCTGCTCTGACAATTTCATTACCATTTGTTTCATGATTTTTGGCTAAAAGTATCTAATTCTCAATCATATTAACTTATCCCTTCGTTTTTGATTTGATTTATGACAGTAAGAACTTGTATCTTCATATCTGTGTACTGGGATAATTTAATACATGAATTATCCAAAATGATATGTCTAACTGAAAGGTGTCGAATTTCTTATCGCGGTGTAGTTGTCTAGGTTATTATGAATCTTCTGAAATTTCCTTTCTGGTTTTACGCCGAGTAGCAATGGTCGATCGTAGCCTGAAATTCACCATATATCTTAATCAATTTGTTGAGTACACCAATAATAACTTGTCATCCTAAAAATTGATAAGGACTGACATGAAACATCTTTTAAGGATTGTTACCTTGTCCCAAAACAACAAAAATTTACTTAGCAAGCCAACAAATTTCTGAATGCAAGGAATTATGTGTCTCAATTCCTGAAATCAAAAGAAAGAAGGTAGCATAGTAGGATAAATTTAGTAAGATCTGCTGTCAACATTTCACACAGACTCATCGAAAATGATAGGATTTATTCTCCTCTCTTCTCTCCTATATAATTGTATTCTCTCCTTGTATTTACTTACTGGAATACTACATACAAGCTTTGGGCACTTCTCTACATGGTATCAGAGGGAGGTTCCGTCTAGCTGCGACCTGCCCTTCTTCTGTCCGCCCGGTCTCCTGCGGACTGCCTTCCCGCATCCGCCTCTCTGCGGACTGCCCCTCTGCTTCTGTCCGCTCGGCTCCCTGCGGACTACCTTCCTGTCCGCTCCGGCCTCGTGCGGACTGCCCTTCTGATTCCGCTCCTCTTCTCTCCCTCCGTGGTTCCACCCTCCTCAGGCTTCTTATAGCCATCTTCTGCTCTGACTCGTGGGGCCCACCTCTCTCTATCCGCTCCGGACGATCATTCCTGTCCGCTGCACTCTGTTTGTGTCCGCTCGAGCCTCTTTGCTCGCGGACTGCTCCCTCCGCTCGAGCTCCTGTGCTCGCGGACTCACTCTCTCTCCGCTCCGGACGATCATTCCTGTCCGCTGCACTCTGTTTGTGTCCGCTCGAGCCTCTTTGCTCGCGGACTGCTCCCTCTAGCTTGCTCGCGGACTGCTCCCTCCGCTCGAGCTCCTGTACTCGCGGACTCTCTCTCTCTCTCTCCGCAGTCTCTTGCGGACTGCTCCTGCCCGCTGCGGGCTCTCCTTGTGTCCACTGCGCTCCTCTTGCTGCGACCTATGCCGCGACCTGTCTCCAGTTCGCCGCGACTTGCCCCCAGTTCGCCGCGACCTCTGACGCGACCTGCCCCCAGTTCTCCGCAGTGCTCCGCCGTCTCTTGCGGACTGCTCCTGTCCGCTGCCGCGACCTGCCCCCAGCTCGCCGCGACCTCCTCTCGCGGACTGATCCAGTTCGCCGCGGCCTCACTCAGTTCGCCGCGACTTCCAGCCCGCCGCGACCTCCAGCCCGCCGCGACCTCCAGACCGCTGCGGGCTCTCCTTTCTCCCACTGCTTGCCGCGCGGTTTGTTCTCTCCGAGCCCTGCTGTCTGCTGCTCCTCCGTCGCCATGTCCTCCAGCGACTCCACTACCGCTCAACCCCCTGCCGACCACGTGGCTCCTCTCGAACTCCTCGATGAGCTTCGGATTACCACTATTTCTCTCTCTGGCAAGTCCAACTTCATTCCCTGGGTCCACTCTGTCCGCCGGGTCTTACAGGCCAAGGGTCTTGCCCGTCACCTTACCCAGGGCCCACCAACTCCTCCTACTGATGATTGGCTCCGCAATGACGGTCGCGTCCAGACCTGGATCCTGAACTCGGTAGAGGGTGAGCCGTACCAGATGATCATGTATCATGAGACCGCCAAAGCCATGTGGGATGAACTTCATTCCTTGTACTCCGGGAAGGACAGCCTTCAGCACCTTTTTGACATCATCACTGATCTTCAAGCCTTGGATGTTGGCAAAGCTCTGGACATGACCTCCTTCGTGGCCCGTGCTAAAACTCTCACGGAAGCCTGGATTCAGCACCAGCCCGCGACTACTGACCTTGCTGCCCAACGCGCCCAGAAGGAGGCTGTTTGTATTGCTATGATTATGGCTCGCGTCCCGCCACACCTGCACAGTATCCGGGCCCAGGTTCTGGCTTCACCCACTACCCCTTCTTTCTCTGATGTCTGCTCGATGTTACTTCGCGTACCACCTCCACCGGAGGCTCCTGCACCACCCTCGCCGGCCCTTCTTCAGCAGGCCCTTCCTCCTTTACTTCCCCAACCCTCTTTTCCTCGGGGTGGCCGTACGGGCTCCCGTGGGCGGGGCCGTGGTGGCCGCGGACGACCCAAGTGCACCTACTGCGGCCGGGATGGCCATACTGAAGCTGTCTGTCACAAGAAACATGGCTACCCTCCTCGCCCGCCTACTGCTGCGGTTACCGATAGCTCTCCTCCGACTGGTACGGATCTTGAGGCTCTTCGCCTTCAGCTGCAACAACTCCAGGGGCTCCTCAACCCACCTTCTGCTTCCATTGCCTCCACCTCCCATGCAGGTATTGTCTCTACCTCCACTGCAGGTCCTGCCTGTCTTTCTTCCAGCTCGCGCTGGATCCTGGACTCGGGGGCCACCCACCACATCACTTCCATGCGGCCGCCCCAGTTCTCTGCTGCTGCTCATCCCCCGTCTATTACTGTGGCCAATGGTGCGCTTGTCCCGGTCTCCGGCTGCGCGGATCTCCTCCTCCCTCCCTCTCTCTTCGCTCCGTTCTTTATGTGCCAGCCTCGCCTTTTAATTTACTCTCTGTTGGTCGTCTTACTACTGATATGAATTGTTTTATCACCTTCACCTCTTCTGGTTTTTTGATACAGGATCTGCAGACGCGGATTACCATTGTTAGGGGCCGGCTGCAGAACGGGCTCTACCTCCTCGATGTCTCTCCCACATCCCTTTCCTCTGTTTCCTCGTCTGATTGGCATTGCCGGCTTGGGCATGCCCCTCTACCTATCCTCCAGAAGGCGCTTCCCGATCTTTCTCTTCCTGCTTTTAAATGCGATTCATGTATTATTGGCAAACAGCCTCGCTCTTCTTATCCCGCTCATTGTACTAGGAGCTCTGCTCCGTTTGATTTAATACATTCTGATATTTGGGGACCATATAAAGTTGCTCGCATTTCTGGTTATCGTTATTTTCTAACATTTATTGATGATTACTCTCGCACTACTTGGTTGTATCTCATACATGATCGCTCTGAGCTTTCTCGTGTCTTTCAGGCGTTTGTGTTAGAGACTCGTACGCAATTCTCTACCACCATTAAAACTTTCCGCTCTGACAACGCCCGAGAATATACTAGCCACGAGTTTGCCACTCTCTGCGCAAACTTCGGTATTGTTCACCAGACCTCTTGTCCCTACACCCCTCAACAAAACGGGGTCGCCGAACGAAAGAACCGCCACTTGCTCGATGTTGCTCGCTCCCTCATGCTTCACATGCACGTTCCCAAAGTCTTCTGGAACTTTGCGGTGTCCACTGCATGTTTTCTTATCAACCGTCTCCCCTCTCCCGTTCTCCAGAACGCTACCCCCTTCAGCCTTCTTTTTCCCTCCACACCTGCCTTTCCCCTCACCCCCCGGGTTTTTGGATGTACCTGCTTTGTCCATCACCTGGGCCCTCCTCTTGACAAACTGGATCCCCGTGCGGCCAAACACATTTTCGTCGGCTACTCCCGCACCCAAAAGGGCTATGTTTGCTACTCTCCGGTCACCCGGAAGGTCTCTGTATCGGCTGATGTTACTTTCCGGGAGGATCAACCCTTCTTCCCTCCTCCTTTGCCACCACTTCTACCACCACCTCCTACAACACCCTCCCTCCCACGGCCGGTGATCCCCGTCCAGTCCCCCCCCCCACCATCCCTCCGCCTCCTCCCACCCTTGACCCTCCTCGGCCCCCCGTCATTCGGGTCTATAATCGTCGCCCTCTTCCTCCCGTTGCTCCTCTGCAGTCGGCTTCGACCTCGGCTTCTCCGTGTTCTGCTGCTCCGGTGTCGGCCTCTACCGCTCATCCAATGGCGGACTATGTATCTCTCCATCGACTCTCTCCACCTCTTCAGACCTTGGCTACTTCGCTCTCCTCGGTCTCTATTCCTACTTCTGTCCAGGACGCTCTTCAACATCCTGGGTGGCGTGCGGCCATGGAGGACGAGATGGCTGCTCTTTGGGCCAACCAAACTTGGACCTTGGTGCCCCTTCCTCCCGGCCAGAAACCCGTTGGGTGCAAATGAGTTTTCGTCATTAAACATGCTCCTGATGGGACCATCGATCGCCTCAAAGCTCGTTTGGTTGCTCGTGGCTTCACCCAGCAACCAGGGCTGGACTATGACGAGACTTTCTCTCCGGTCGCTAAGCTCAACACGGTCCGCCTTCTCATCTCTGTGGCTGTCCATCGCCAGTGGCCCTTATTTCAACTCGACGTCAAGAACGCTTTCCTGAATGGCGACCTTCAGGAAACGGTTTACATGCAACAACCTCCCGGGTTTGAGACCACGGGGGAGTCACGGGTGTGTCATCTTCGCAAATCCCTATATGGTCTCAAACAATCCCCTCGGGCATGGTTCGACAAGTTCAGTAGAGCTCTCCGGGAAATTGGCTTCACCCGCAGCTCGGCTGACTTCTCATTGTTTACTCGCCACCAGGCCACTGGTACGGTTCTCCTATTGGTTTATGTCGACGACATCATTATTACTGGCAGTGACTTGGACGGCATACAGGCCGTTAAGCTACATCTGAGCTCCGCCTTCCAAACTAAAGATCTGGGACCTCTTCGGTACTTCCTCGGTCTGGAAGTAGCCAGACGGTCAGATGGGTTGGTTCTCTCTCAGCGCAAATATTGCCTGGATCTTCTTCATGATGCAGGCTACTCTGGTTGCAAACCTATTAACACTCCCATAGATGCAAATCACAAAATATGTGCTCAGGGCTCAGATTCTGATTTGCTTCTACCAAATCCAGAATATTACCGTCGTCTAGTTGGGAAGCTTATCTACCTAACAGTTACAAGACCTGATATATCTTTCGCTGTGGGACTTGTGAGTCGCTATATGCACTCTCCTCGAAGCTCTCATCTCCAGGCTGTGGAACGCATTCTCAGATATCTTAAGACAGCTCCTGGCCAAGGACTTGTATACAAAACCTCATCTTCCATTCCTACACTAGTAGCATACTCTGATGCCGACTACGCTGGCTCCCTCGACGATCGACGATCTAATAGCGGGTTTTGCACCTATTTTGGAGGACATCTGATTACTTGGCGAAACAAGAAACAAGCAGTGGTTGCTCGATCCTCAGCAGAAGCAGAATATCGGGCAATGACTGTTGTGGTCTCTGAACTCACATGGATTGAGAGTCTCCTTACCGACCTTGGAGTTAAACTACCTTCACCAACTCTCCTTCTATGTGACAGTCAAGCTGCCATACATATTGCTAAAAACCCGGTCTTCCATGAAAGAACGAAGCATATTGAGGTAGATTGTCATTTCATCCGAGAGAAAGTCCACATGAAGAAGATCGAGCTCAAGCATGTTCCGGGTACTGAACAGGTTGCTGACATCCTCACCAAAGCTCTACCGAGTACCCTCTTCTATCAGTGCCTATCCAAGCTTGGCGCATACGACTTGTACGCTCCAGCTTGCGGGGGAGTATTAGAAAAGCCCATGTAAAAGGCCCATTTGATGGCCCATTTTTCCTCCTCCTTCTTTAGTCCCACATCATGTATAGGATTTATTCTCCTCTCTTCTCTCCTATATAATTGTATTCTCTCCTTGTATTTACTTACTGGAATACTACATACAAGCTTTGGGCACTTCTCTACAAATTTGTTGAGTACACCAATAATAACTTGTCATCCTAAAAATTGATAAGGACTGACATGAAACATCTTTTAAGGATTGTTACCTTGTCCCAAAACAACAAAAATTTACTTAGCAAGCCAACAAATTTCTGAATGCAAGGAATTATGTGTCTCAATTCCTGAAATCAAAAGAAAGAAGGTAGCATAGTAGGATAAATTTAGTAAGATCTGCTGTCAACATTTCACACAGACTCATCGAAAATGATAAGATTCACAGACTTGGACTGAAGGGGGTCTCACTCTTGTAGGATCTGAAGGGAGAAGTGTAGAAACCTTACTTCTTGGATTTGAAGAAGTTGATGATCAGAGATCTAGGAAAGAAAATATTGTGTGCTAACAAATGTTGGTTACCATGCAACGATGGGTACAAAAGAAAGATTGATTACCTACGAGTAGAAACCCAAGGTAACTAATTGTACGGAACTTGGGCTCACCAGCCAAACTTGGGCATGACATAACAGTCCTTGCGGTTTGTTGATGGCGATATCAACTCTAAAGGAGAGCTGCCAGCCGCTTATTGCAGAATAGAGGGAGGTTCCGTCGACTGGTGTTACCTGCGAGCAGCGGAGGAGGAAGCGGACACCTAACCCTTCTCTCCTTTGGGTCGAGAGGGAGAAAGAACGAGCAACAATTTTCCCTCTTCAACGAACGCATATCGGGATTAGAGAAATGCGTACGGTTACGCAAACCGTGGGGGGGGGGGAGAAATAAATCGTGGATCAGTTTTTATTGAGGGAAAATTGGAAATTTCATCCATATTACAAAATTGCACTACCTTTTAAAACCTTTCAATCCATGATACTGCTCCCCCACACAAAATTGAAATTTTCCCGATACTAACATCGCAAACATTTAAAGTAAGATTTCACACGAGACAAAGACCGCGAGAGTTAAACACACCTTGATTCGTCGACTGCGCGTATAAACAGTTAATCGCAATCAAATCTTGAAATTAATTTTTTATTGTTGCATTAAATGACAAATGTTACATTACTTTTCCCGGTTATTGTACTGTTCTGTTTATGAAATCAGTGTAACCTAAGCAATTATGATTTTGTATTTATCAGACAATATTTTGTATTTTAGTATTCAAATGTGGTTCTTTTCAATTCTAGCTTGCTCTGCGAATCAAAATTTGAGGTACCCTTTTTCCCTTAGGTTCATACTTTACTTCCGCCATATGTTTTCAGTTATTACTTAGATTTCACCTGTTTGGTACCAATTTATTACTATCTTATAGTTTACTTCTTATCACGGGTTTCAGCCGGACTGTTGATTATTGTTAAACTAGGTAGCTGTGTTACACAAAGATTGTGAAATCTAACTTAGCATATCATGGGGCCAACATCCTTGTAACGAGTATTACTATGTTCCATTCGAATATTCTCATTCCCCCCCCCCCATCTTGTCTTCACTCCCCGTAAATATTCTTATTGTAAAGGTATTGGCAGGCCAATGAATCTCGGTTGAGTAGCCTTTGGGGAATTGAAACTTGTGTTCCCTCCAGCCAACACGCGTGCCGTTGGGGTGCTCCCATTGCCATGCTAGGTTCCCTTGGTGAACTCGAGTGTATGGTGGAAATAAAACCTACCTACCCCACTACTTGTTGATCCACACCTTTAGTTACTGTGGAACTTGAGACAGTGAGGTTAATAAGTCTCTCATTGTGATGACCCGACCTCAATGTAAAGGTATTATCCTTTTTGGTTCAACCCATGCATATTAAGGTGGCGTTTGGTTCAGCTGATCAGTTGCGGTGCGGTTGAAACGCACCACTATTTTGACAATAAGCGGCGTTTGTTTTGACTTTTTTCCAAACCCTCGTTTTTTTAATTCCGCTCCTTTCTTTATTACCCAAGCCGCAACTTTTTCCTGCAGTGAACCGCAAAAGCCGCACAACTATTCTTCCGCAAGCGCCTCCCTCTTCTTCATTGTCGACGAATCGACGACGACGCTGCGCTCCTCGATCTCGATCTCGATCTCACGGAAGCGCTTCTCCTCCCTCCCTTTTGGTCGCATCCTTGCAGTCCGCAAACCCTACACTATTCTCTCGTGCCTCTCACTTGAAGCCCTAACGCACCGATGGAGAGAGGCGGCATTCTCGCCAAGCTCTCAGTGCTCCTAGTCAGGAGGGGGGTACTGGGGTAACAAGATCGGGAAGCCGCACATTGTTCCCTGCAAGCATGGGCGGAACTAGGTTAAGACACGCCCGGGCACGTGCCCGGGCGTGAAAATCGCTGAATGCCGCTAAAAGCCTTGTTTCCTTTCTCCATTTGGCCTCCGCCTACCTCGCCTCCGCCTACTTTGCCCCCGACTCCCGTGATCTTGTTCCAAACAGCGATGCAAATGCTGTCCGACATCGTCTGATAAGCTCTAGTTCGCCGGAGCTGCGGCTCTTGTTGCCGCATCACCGTCTCTGGCCTGCCCAACGATTCCATCCTCTTCTTCATTGTGGATCAGTTAGTGAACTCCCATCACCATTAACTCCTCTGTACGGAATCTTGACTGCTTTGCCTTGTCCATTTGAGATTAGTCCCTGATTTATTTATTTTTTTCATAATTTCTCTGTAAATTTTGCATTGTATCTGCAAAAGGTTTATGGCTGAGTACAATCTTATGGTCATCAATATCTGTAGAATGTTAAGACTTTTTTAAGAAGAGGGACAACACGATAGATGCATTTAACGATTGTTATTAGATAGGAGATGAGTTATACTTATCGCAATCATCATTGAGTTCCCATATTCATCTGTAATTTGATGATAGAAGTAAAAAAATTGGGTTGTTGAGTGTATTTATTTCACTTGTTTTGTTGTTGCATTCACAATGATTATATTGTTTGAACATGTATTGGTACTTGAAAATGGTTGATTTTGGTGAAAACTCATCATACTTTGAACATGTATAGTGTGGGTCCCTTCCCCGGCCTCTTGTTGTGCGGGGATGCTTTGTTCATCGAGCCAAACAGTACTTGAAAATTTTATTCAAAACTCCGTTTTGTATCCAAACAACTTTTCAAAAACTCCGTTTTGTAAACTCTGTTTCACCCAAACAGTTTTTTAACAAAACTCTATTTTCCAGAATCAGCACTTTTTCAATCAGCAACAGTTCATCAGCAACTTTCCATCAGCAACAGCCCAACCAAACAGAGCCTATGTTGAACCGCGCAATTTTTATTTTTATTTGTGTCGGTGGCTTACAAGTATTTTCCAAGAGGCCACCTATCCTACTTCCACTAGAACACGCTTAACCGTGGGGTTTTTTAATATAATTCTATCAATTTTTCTAAAAAGACGTCTTTTATATTTACGGGTCCATATTTTTTCGTAAGTTCCGTAACTTTTCCTCCAATTCTAATATGAGATTCAGTTCATTCGTGTATATTCTATCACTTAGAAGCCTCTTCCATCCTTGAAGCTTGTCGTGAACTGCCTTTCTGAAGGCTTCCTGTCATAAAGACATTCCTTGGATTGCCCCTGTCAAATTCGAGACGTTGCACACATTACCACATTAAAAATTGATTTTGTCGGAGCTTCTCTAACTGCGAGGTCTGCCGTCATTTTGGTCATCAGATCAGCTCTGACCTTCTGCATGAACTCCCTGAGTTGATAAATTCGATCGATTGAATATTACATGACAATTGACCCTTATGCTAAGTTGTTGCCAACTGTTTGGTAGGAGCCCGCCACTGATTGATGTAGCACCAGACCAAGATAAGCAACTCACGATTTCTATTTATTTCTTTTGGATTTCATGTTGTTTCCTATGGTGAAGTTGAGGAGGGGGAGAGGTACAGTGAGAAGTTGGTTGCAATTTTCCCAACTTTTAGGCACCCGGACTCTGCAGGGAAGGAGAGAAAGCTATATGGGATGGAAGGAGTTTAGAACATTAAACTTTTACTACCATCACATATTAATTTAGGACCTTAAATAATTCCATGCAAACACAAACTACTCAAGATTAAATTGCAACGCATTTTTGATGATGTAAAGCAACTGTATAAGGACGCTGATCCAGGTTATTAAGATTTCGATTCCTACAGATGGCCAATACCAAACATATATTTATATCATTCATTAGGTGGACCCGATACAAATTTTCATAATTCCCCCATGTGTCCATCGAGGTCTTGATAGGCACAGTTCTTCTTGTTTTTGTTGTTGTTTATGATTTTTCCTTGCAGCAAATCTGTTTCCTTATAACGTGTCTCTAACATTCTTCATTTTTTTTTATTATCCTCACAAGTGCATTACCATGAATGAAAATTGCTCTTCTTATTTTCCTTTTATCCCTGCTCCCTTAACTGGATTGCTCTTTTGTTTTTAACATTGTTATTTTTTGTTCTGTAAAATTAAACTTCCTATGCATTAGCCTTTATTCCTTGCGCATGATGATTTCTCTTACATTTATCTTTCAGGTCTTGAAGTCATTTTAGCTGATGGAACCATTCTTGACATGCTTACAACCTTGCGCAAAGACAATACTGGATATGACTTGAAACACATTTTTATTGGTATTGCGAATTTACTCTTTTATGACCATGTTCTTCATAATTTCCTTTCACTTCAGCTGTTAATGATGTTAGATTGCCAATTTGTGCAGCGCAGGAAGTGAAGGCACATTGGGCATTATCACAAAGGTTGCAGTTCTCACCCCCTGCAAGCCATCATCAACAAATGTTGCTTTTCTTGCATGTAATGATTATTTGAGTTGTCAGGTAATCCTTCCATTATGTATTTAGTATTCTATTAATGATTGTCATCTAAGATTAGCATAACAATAGTCATCTCATTTATTTTGGATCCTTGGATTAATACCTTGTTTGGTTGCGCTTCTCCATTTCACAAAGAAAGTTGAGAAGTTGTTGTCAACATGGTTATAAAAATCGGTGGCAGCAATATGTCAGATTGAGTTTTTAAAATATCAGATGTTAGACATCAGAGACATGCCCGAGTTATTTTTAAATTTTTGATTTCCTTATCCTAACAACAACAACACTCAAGCCTTTATCCCAATATAGTGGGATCGGCTATATGGATCCTTTGTCGCCATTGTGCCCTATCTCGTGTCATAATCTCACTAATACCCAAGTACATCATATCTTTCCTTATAGTTTCATTCCAAGTCTTTATTGATTTCCATATCCTATAAACAAAAAAATTATATATATTAAATTTAATTATATGTTCTTGCTAGAAAAGCCCATTCAGTCTAGGCCCACTATGTATTTTTATTGTTATTCTCTCTCCTCTTTAGTCCCACATCATGTATATGACCTTCCTATCTCTTTCTCTCATCTATATATTTGTACTCATTTTTTGTATTTTACACAAGTGAATATATATACAAGGTTGGCTTTTTCCTTCTCTACATGGTATTAGAGCCACCGATTCTCCTTGGGCGGATTCCCTCTTCTTAACCGCCTATCCTGCGTGGTCCTCTCCCCAGCCCGCGGCCTTCTGCGGACTGCTCTTCTGTCCGCTGCTCGCTCGGTCTCCTGCGACCTGCCTCCCTGTCCGCTCCACTTCTCTTCTTTCATTTCCTCTTCTTCTCCGTGGTTCCACCCCTCCCCTCAGACATCTTATAGCCTTCCCCCTCTCTCTATCCCGTCGGGTCCACCTCTCCATGTATCTCCTACAGACCGCACTCTTCTCTCGCGGCCTGCTCCTCTCGCGACCTGCACCTCTCGCGGCCTACTTCTCCCGCGGCCTGCGTCTCTCGCGGCATGCTTCTCTCGCGACCTGTTCCTACTAGTCCAGACCGCGCTCTCTTCTCGCGGCCTGCTCCAGCTCGCTGCGGCCTATTTCTACTTGCCACCTTCTGCCTCGTCTTACTCGCGAACTCTTCTTGTTCGCTGAGTTCTGCTATCCGCTGGCTTGTCGCTGGAGTCCTACTCGCGACCTTTTACTCGCCGCGGACTGTTCCTGGTTGCTGCGATCTGTTCTCTCTATCCGCTTGAGTCTTCTTTACTCGCGGTCTCTTCTCTCTGCCCGCTCGTGGCCTCCTGTTTCTCTGACCGCTGCTGTGCTCAGCCAGACCTTGCAGACTGTTGCCTTCCCGCATTTAGGTCGCAGTCTTCTCCTCTCTCCCATCAGTGCGGCTTTTCTCTATCCGTTGCTGCCTTCTCTTTCCACCGATCTCCGCCTTTGGTTGCGGCCTCCTCCTGCCGCTGGTGTCTTCACATCGTGACCGGGCGGTCTCAGCTCTAGTCGCGCGGTCTCCTCTGTTGCCGGTCTGTTCTCATAGCCGCTACTCTTCTTCATGGCCTCTTTTGCCGATTCTATCGGAACAGCGGTTCCTCCTGCAGACCGCCCGGCCTCTCTGCCGGAAGTGCGAGATGAGCTCCGTATTACTATATCTCTAACCGGCAAGAAGAATTTTGTGGAATGGGTGCACTCTGTTCGCCGTGTCCCGCAATCCAAGTTGTTTCTTCATCACTTGACACAGGTCGTTACCAGTACTCCTACTGACGATTGGTTACGCAATGATGGTCGTGTGCAGACATGGATCCTTAATTCTCTTGATGGCGAGTCTTATCGTCTGGCCATATACCATGAGTCGGCCAAGGGCATGTCGGACGAGCTCCATACCCTTTACTCCGGCAAGGATTGTCTCCACCATATGTATGACATTATCACTGCTCTCCAGGCCCTTGATAGCGGTGGCGCGACCGATCTGACCTCCTTTGTTGCTCAGGCCCGGTCTCTGGTCGAGGCTTGGATCCAACATCAGACTCCTACTATGGATCTTGCTGCCCAACGTGCCCAAAAGGAAGCTGTGGGTATAGCCATGATGATGGCTCGGGTACCCCATCACCTTCACAGTGTACGGGCTCACATCCTCTCCTCTACTGTTACCCCGTCCTTCTCAGATGTGTGCTCGATGCTTCTCAAAGTCTCCCCGCCTCCGGATGTACCTGGACCTCCTTCTCCGGCCCTTGTTCAGCAGGCCGCTGCTCCTTTATTGCCTCTTCCGTCTTCAGCTCGTGGAGGCCGCTCTGATTCTCGGGGACGTGGTCGGGGTATGCGGCCTCGGCCTAAGTGCTCGTTCTGCGGCAAAGACGGGCATCTTGAAGCCACGTGCTATCGCAAGCATGGTCTCCCTCCTCGTCCGCAGGCATTTGTTGCTGCCACCGACCCCTCTCCCATTCGTACTGACCTCGACGAGGTTCTCCTTCAGCTCCAACATCTTCATGGACTGCTCAGCCGCCCGCCTGCCTCGGTTGCCTCTGCTGCCTCCATCTCCAATGAAGGTATCGCATGCCTCTCCTCTGGCCCACGATGGATCCTCGATTCTGGTGCCACTCATCACATCACCTTTGTTCGGCCGCCTCAGTACTTGTCTTCACCTCACCCGAAGTACATTACTGTGGCCAATGGGGCATCTGTCCCTGTCTCTGGATGTGCTGATATTCCTCTCGCCTCTTCTCTTCTCCTGCGCTCGGCTCTTCACGTTCCGGGCTCTCCTTTTAATTTACTTTCTGTTGCTCGCCTTGCTACTGATTCAAATTGCTCAGTGACCTTTACTTCCTCTTCTTTTCTGATACAAGATCAGCAGACGCGGACTATCATTGGTAGGGGGCGACTGCAGAACGGGTTCTACCTTCTTGATTACATGTATCTTTGGCAGGGGCTACTGCAGACGCGGACTATCAGTGTGAAACATGTATCTTTGGCAAACAACCACGTTCATCTTTTCCTTCCCATTGTACTCGGAGCTCCGCTCCTTTTGTTTTGGTACACTCCGATATATAGGGTCCGTACAAAATTACTAGTATTTCTGTCTACCGCTACTTTCTTATATTTATTGATGATTACTCTCGCATGAAATGGTTGTATCTTCTACGCGATCGTTCTGAGCTTCCCCGCGTCTTCAGGGCCTTCATTCTTGAGACTCGCACTCAATTCTCTGCGCCCATTCGAACTATTCGTACTGACAATGCGCGCGAGTACACTGATCATGACTTCGCGACCCTCTGCTCTGAGTTCGGCATTCTTCACCAAACATCGTGTGCCATATACTACACAATAGAATGGTGTCGCCGAGCGCAGGAATCGTCACCTTCTTGATGTTGCTCGCTCCATTATGCTTCAAATGCAGGTTCCCAAACCGTCTACCATCTTCTGTCCTCCAGAATGCTACTTCTTTCGGCCTCCTATTTCCCTCCACTCCGCCTTTTCCTGTTACTCCCCGAACTTTTGGGTGTACTTGCTACGTTTACCACCTCGGTCCCTCTACAGACAAGTTGGATCGCCGTGCAGCCAAAAATATCTTTGTAGGCTACTCGCGCACTCAAAAGGGTTATGTGTGCTATTCGCCTACTACCCGCAAGGTGACTGTCTCTGCGAACGTCACTTTCCGAGAAGATCTTCCCTTCTTTTCTGCTCTGGATATCGCTCCTGGTCCAGAGCCCGTCGTTCGTCCTGTCATTTCTACTCTCCGTTCCTCCTCATCTCCTCCTCCTGCACAGCCTCCGGTCCGTCCACATCCACCTGTTATCCGGGTCTATTCTCGTCGCTCTCCTCATCCCGTTACCCCACTGCAGTCGGCTTCGACCTCTGATGCTCCACTACATGCTGCTCCGGCTCCCGAATCCACCACTCATCCGATGGCGAATTATGTCTCTTTACATCGCCTTTCACCGTCACTTCTTCACTTTGCCACATCATTATCCTCTATTTCTGTCCCTAACTCTGTGCAGGAGGCGCTTCAACATCCAGGCTGGAGGACTGCCATAGACAAAGAAATGACGGCCCTTTTGGCCAACCAGACCTGGGTCCTTGTCCCTTTACCTCCCGGTCAGCACCCTGTTGGGTGTAAATGAGTTTTCGTCATCAAACATGCTCCGGGTGGCATTATTACCCGAATGAAGGCCCGACTTGTGGCCCGTTGCTTCACTCAGCAGGAGGGTCTTGATTATGAGGAAACCTTCTCTTCGGTGACTAAGCTCAACACCGTTCGGGTTCTTCTCTCCGTGGTTGTGCACCGCCACTGGCCCCTTCATTAGCTCGATATCAAGAATGCTTTTTTGAATGGACATCTTCAGGAAACCGTTTACATGCGCCAACCGCCCGTGTTTGAGACCACGGGGGAGTGTCGTGTGAGTCTTCTAAAGAAATCCATCTATGGTCTCAAACAGTCCCCTCGGGCGTGGTTTGACAAGTTCAGCAAGGTGGTTCGGGACATGGGTTTCACTCGGAGTTCTGCAGACTTCTCCCTATTCACCCGACACCGGACAACTGGAACCGTCCTTCTGTTGGTTTATGTTGATGACATCCTACTTACTGGGGATGACTCAAAGTGGATTCTAGAGGTCAAACAGCATCTCAGCACCGTGTTTCAGACCAAATACCTTGGGCATCTTCGCTACTTTCTCGGTCTTGAGATCGCACGATGGCCGGACGGGCTTGTCCTCTCCCAACGAAAGTATTGTCTCGATCTTCTCAAAGACACTGGTCAGTCTGGTTGCAAGCCAGCTAATACCCCGATGAAGGCAAATCACAAACTATGTGCTCATGCCTCTAATGATGATTTGCTTCTCCAGAACCTGAAATACATCGACGCCTTGTGGGAAAGTTGATCTACCTAACGGTCACGAGGCCTGATATATCGTTTGCAGTTGGGGTTGTCAGTCAGTTCATACATGCCCCCCGAGTTTCTCATCTCCAGGCGGTTGAACGGATTCTCCGATATCTTAAGGCAGGTCTGGCTCAAGGGCTTGTTCACAAAACCTCCAACTCGGCTCCAGCATTGGTCGCTTATTCTGATGCCGATTATGCCGGTTCCCTGGATTATCGGCGGTCAACCAGTGAGTTTTGTACTTATTTTGGTGGTCACCTCATTACATGTAAAAGTAAGAAACAAGCCGTGGTCGCTCGATCCTCCGCGGAAGCTGAATACCGATCGATGACATCAGTTGTCTCAGAACTCACATGGCTTGAAAGTCTCCTTACTGACCTGGGAGTAAAACTTCCGTCATATGCTATTCTATTTTGTGATAGTCAAGCCGCCATACACATAACAAAGAATCCGGTGTTTCACGAGCGCACAAAACATATCGAGGTCGACTGTCACTTTATTCGAGAGAAAGTTCAATTGAAGAAACTTGAATTAAAACATGTTGCAGACACTGATCAAGTTGCTGATATTCTCACAAAGGCTTTATCAAGTACCTTGTTTTACCAATGTTTGTCCAAGCTGAGTGCATATGGCCTATACGCTCCAGCTTGCGGGGGAGTGTTAGAAAAGCCTATTTAGTCTAGGCCCATTATGTATTTTTATTGTTATTCTCTCTACTCTTTAGTCCCACATCATGTATAAGACCTTCCTCTCTCTTTCTCTCATCTATATATTTGTGCTCATTCTTTGTATTTTACCCAAGTGAACATATATACAAGGTTGGCTTTTTCTTTCTCTACAGTTCTAAAAACAAGACAAAAATACCAAAAAAAAACAAAAAAGTCGACGAAAAATGAGTCACGTATATTTAAAAAAAATCCGAAGATTATCCAAAATAAAATATTTGTGATGCACGACTACTACTAACATACTAACATGTACAAATGAATACATGTTAAACAAATTTCATATTATATAGTATTTTTATTTATAAAAAAGTTGAATATATGTATTTTATTTTAAGTTTTTCCGTTGCGTATTACACGTGATGTCATATGAGGATCATCTTATATACGTATGCCTAACCATGTATTAGGGCTACTGAATTGAATTTTTTCTATTCTCCACTTGGTATCAAAGAAAGGTTCACTCATCCCGATCCACTCATCTTGCTCTGTCGCGTGCCTCGTTCGACGGATACATGTTTGATCCTTTCCTCCAAGGCATTGGACTTCCTTCGATGGATCCATCTCTCGTTTGATTTGCCGCTCCCAATTATGGCCTCCCCCAAGCCCGCTGTTTTCCTCCCGAACCGCCGCTCCCGCCTAGGGCCTCCACATGGGCCTCCATTTTCCTCCAGTACCGCCGCTCCTGCCCAGGGCCTCCTGCAGCACTGACGTTTTCCTCCAGAGCCGCCACTCCTCTTCATCTGCCCGCTCGCAGCACCCCGCGGCTCTCTCCGCCTGAGCTGCAGGAGGCTGGTTGAATCTGACTGTTTTGCCCCTCTGGCTACCACCAGAGACTTCGCGGTCACATCCTATGGCGTCTTCTTCGGTGGCGTGATCTAAGGGAGGCACGTAGGATGTGGTTTATGCCTTTTTGATTTTTTTCATCTTGCGTTTTTTGGAAGGACATCAATGAGTGATTCTTCTGGCATCTCATCCTTTCCTCGAACTGTTCCCTTGGTGAGCCTCTTCGAAGCCACGATCAATCTGGCTCATTAAAGATCATTACAGTCTCCTTAAATGACACGAATTATCTTGAGTGGTACAGGACAACGCAATATGCTATTCAGAGTCACCATCAACATGAGAATATTGATGGAACCGTTGTTAAGCCTCCACATACCGTTCCCTCATGGCGAAAATGGGATGCGAACAATTCCATGGCCGTCTCTTGGTTACTCCACTCCATGTCTTCTAAGATTTACCGTAGTTATATGCTTATAGATTCTGCTCATGAGATTTGAACTTGGGCCCATGAAACCTACTCTCAAGATGGGAGTTTGACACAATATTATGAGCTCACTCGCCACATCTTGGAGCTAAAGCAGGGAACCCATTCTATCTCTGCTTACTACACAGAGTTTGAACATCTTTATCAGGAACTGGATTCCTTCAACACATTTACTCCTGGGTTCTCTATCGATGCGTTGACTTTTCAGAAGGACAAAGACCGCTTCCTTGTTCACGTTTTTCTTATGGGGCCCAACATGAAGTTTGATGTTGTTCGTGTGCATATCTTTCACCGTGAGCCTCTTCCCTCTCTTAGGGAGGACTTCAGCATGATCCTCGATGATGAGAATCGTCGCCGCTCTCTTGTTCCTTCTCCTGATCACTCTGCTCTTGCTGGGATGGGTCGTGGTCCTCCTACTCACTCTTCTCCTGTGTGCGACCACTATGTGAAGAAAGGACATACTAAAGAGACCTGTTATTGTCTACATCCTCATCTTTCCCCACCTGGTCGACGAACTGGTGCCCGTAGGAGAGGCAGTTCCCATAGTCCTGGTCGTATGTCTAGTACTCACTCCCTGTATTCCATTCAACTGAAGTGTATGAGGACCGCTCCCCCTCTGGGGGTTTGTATGTTGAGGAGTTGGATGACTTTCTCCGCTTTCTACGTTCCCATTTCGACTCTACATCCACTGATTTCATTGTTGCCTTTGCTACTTCAGGTATCTCGAGTGCCCATGTCGTGTCTTCGTCCCACTCTGAGTGAATCATTGACTCGGGTGTCACTGATCACATGACCGAATTTGCCTAAGGTTTTACTTCTTACACTCCTTTCTCTGGTCGTGATAAGGTTATTGCAGTTGTTAGAGTTATTATTGTTTGAGTATTTTAGTATTATTGGGTTTAGTCCCACATCCTTAGTTTTGAGTTGTTGTGTCTATGTAAGTCCTATATATTGCCCCTATGTGGATGAATACAATTGCAATTTCCATTTAATTCCTTATTTCTAACATGGTATCATAGGGATGATCCGTGTAACCTAAAAATTTGTCTGCGACTCGGGCCTCTTCCATGTGATCTGGGTTAATGTGCCCGATGATGGTCTCACACGTGCACGTGGTCTACGTGAGGGGGAGTGTACGTCACGGCCTCCAGGCATAGTATATGCCTTTATGCACGTATTCCACGTGAGGGAGAGTGTTTGTGATAACAGCGACTCGAATGTCTCTTTCTCGACTCCTGCCTTAATCACACATGACCCCCAGGTCGATTTCGTATGTTGTTTCCGTCTCCTCGTTGTTTTCTCTGGATTTGGTAAGGTTGGTTTGGTCTTTCGTGGTTGACCTAGTTTCCGCTCCGAGTGTATCCAGCATGGTCATGGTCGGTTTTGTGGACCAACATCGTGTGGCTCTTACCCGGTTGAAGTATCCCCGGTGACACGCGGTTGGGCCTCGGTGGCTGTTGTTTTGTCCCACGTTGCCAACCTTCTTTTACCTTCTGTTTTATCTTGTGTTCAAACTGTATGGTCCCCCTTTAGCTTGAGGGGGAGTGTTAGAGTTATTATTGTTTGAGTATTTTTGTATTATTAGGTTTAGTTCACATCCTTAGTTTTGAGTTGTTGTATCTATGTAAGTCATATATATTGCCCCTATGTGGATGAATACAATTGCACTCTCTATTTAATTCCTTATTTCTAACAGCTGTCATTGGTTCAGTTTCCTCTATTGCTGGCAAAGAAACTATCTCTTGTTCTCCAGACCTTTCTTTTTTCCTTATGTCCTGCATGTCCATTCATTTCCTCGCAATCTTCTATCAATTAGTCATTTGACAAATTCTTTACATTGCTTTGTGACCTTTTCTCCCGATGTTTGTGTTTTTCAGGATCTGGCTACGAAGCAGATGCCTGGTTGTGGTAGAAATGTTGGCAGACTGTACCTGTTGAACCAACAGCTGTCTCACAGTGCTCTCTCCATCACTCGTGCTCCTGCTCTCCATGATATCCGACAATGGCATCTTCATTTTGGCCACCCATCTGATTTACATGTTACAAAACTATTTAGTTGTTTAATTTAGTTGTTTATATGTGACACTTGTGAACTGTCAAAATATGTTTTCATCATCTCAGTCATGTTTCCATTCCTAGTTCTTATCTTTATATGTCTATAAATGATTTGTCACTTTTATTAATTGTTATTCCAGTACTACGTGGCTCTATTTCTTAAAACAAAAAAGTGACATGTTTACTTGATTTCACTCCTTTCATAAAATGGTAAGGACTATTTGTGTGCTATGTAGTGAAAATTGGGTGGAGTACGGGGGGATGGGAGGGGGGGGGTCGTTTGGTGCCTATCTTGCCGAACACAACATCCTTCACCAAACCACATGTGTCCACACTTCCACTCAAAATAGTGTGGCGGAATGAAAAAATAAACACTTACTGGAGGTCACCTGATGTTTGTTGATTGTCATGCGCCTTCCCAAGTCCTATTGAGGTGATGTTGTTCTGACTGCAACTCATCTTATTAATCGTCCTCCTTCTCGCTCTCTTCACTACGAAACGCCTCTTTCCCGTTTATCCTGAAAATACATTGTCCACACTTCACACATCTTTCCTCGCATCTTTGGCTCCATACGTTTTGTTCTTGTCCATACTCCTTATCGCGACAAATTGGATGCTCGTTTACTTAAATGTGTTTTTGTGCGGTACTCTTCTACCACCAAAGGTTATTAGTGTTATCACCCTCCCATACGCCGTTTTTACTGCACTGTTGATGTTACTTTTCATGAGGGAGAGTCGTATTTTGTTCCTCGTTAGGTGGAGATGAGTAGTAATATTGACAATACCTCTAACTCTCATCTTCTGATAGTTTTTTCCCCACACATAACTCCTACACCTCCTATTTCTCCCAGTACTGTTTCTATTTCTCACAACACTCCTACTATTCCTCCTATATTATATATATATTCTCGCATACCTCGTCCCGCTGATCAAGTACCGTCCCCGAATATTTAACCTGTTTCAGTGCCCGCTTCTGCACCAGATTCAGATGATGACCTCCATGTTCCTCTCACCCTTCTTAAAGATAACACTGGTGGCACCAAACACCCTATTACCAACTACATTTCTTATCATCGCTTCTCCTTTGTACACAGAGCTTTTTATCTCATCTCTTTCCTTTATTGTGACTCCTACAACCTGACAGGAGGTTATTCAGATATCTGAATGAAAACAGGTTGTGGAAGAAGAAATTCGTGCTTTAGAGAAAAATTAAACATGTCAACTTATGCGTCTTCCCCCTGGGAAGTGATTTGTTGGATCACGTTGGATTTTCTCTGTGAAGAAAAAATTAAGATGAGGGGTTGGAGCGATATAAAGCGCGACTGGTCGCTCATGGGTACACCCAAACCCAGGGAATTAACTATCGAGAAAATTTTACCCTTGTTGTAAAGATGAATTCTATTTGTATGATCCTCTCAATTGCTGCATGTCTTGGATGAGAGTTACTACAACTTGATGTCAAAAATGTCTTCTGGCATGGTGAACTCGCAAAAGAAATCTACATGACTATCCCCTGGCTTTACCAAAGAAGGGTTCAATGGAATGGTCTGTCGTCTGTAGAAATTCTTATATGACTTTAAACAATCCCCTCGAGTTTGGTTTCGACAGTTTCACATAATCATGTTATAACTAGGTTACGTTCAAGGGCATACTGATCATACTCTTTCTATAAAGAGGAGAGGAACTCAAATATCAATACTCATTGTATATGTGGACGACATCATCATTATTGGAAATGACCTAGATGAAATCACACACTTGAAAGAACGATTGAGCATAACCTGTTTCCACTTGAGTTTCTAAATAATCTCTTGCTAGGTCTTAGGAACCACAATAGAGGAAAGATATGAGATAAAAGCTTTGTGCGCATGAGAGAGGTGATGATAATAAATATAATTAATTGACAATTGGGTGTTTGGCGCTATCAGTTTTACCTTTAAGAAGTGCGAGAGGAACGTGGAGGTCATCATATGAATTTGGAGCAGAAGCGGCAAATGACACTGGTTGAACATCCGGGGACGATAATTGCTCGATGGTACAAGGCCTGCAAGAGTGTACATAGTATAGGAGGAATAATAGGAAGAGTAGTACTGGGAGGAATTGAAGCAGTATTGTTACCGATAGGTGTAGGTGGAATGTGTGGGGAAGCAACTATTGGAAGAGGAGAGTCTGAAGTCCCGACAATACTATTACTCATCTCCCCCTGACGAGGTCCAAAATACGACCCCCCCCCCCTCTCGAAATATAAGATCAACAGTGCAGTAGAAGCGACGTGTTGGAGAGTGATAACAACGATAAACTTTGGTGGTAGGACAGTACCCCACAAATACACATTTAAGTGAACGAGGGTCCAATTAGTCTCGGTGAGGGGTATGAACATGAACAAAACATACGGAACCGAAGATGCGAGGAGAGATTTATGAAGCGCGGACAATGTATTTTCGGGATAGACGGAAAAGAAGTGTATCTTAGCGAAGGGAGCGAGAAGGAAGACGATTAATGAGATGAGATGTACTCAAACCAACATCACCTCTGTAGGACTTGGGAAGGTGCATGCCAATCAACAAACACCGAGCGACCAAAAGTAAGTGTTTTTTTCCGTTCCACCACTCCTTTTAAATGGAAGCAAGGACAACAGTGATTTGGTGAAGAATGTCATGTTCGGCAAGATAGGTACCAAACACTCCCCGATCATCATACTCCCGACCATTAATACTTTGTTGCACACGAATTGCCCCATTAAACTGTCACATCCATTTTATGAATGGAATGAAAGCACGTAAACATCTCACTTTTCTGTTTTAGCAAATAGATCCGCGTAGTATGTGAATAATAATTTGTGTGAGCCTGAGCATCCTTTATTCCTAACTCTTTCGCCATTCGCAGACCGTCAATTTGTGCTTCGTATTATCTTTGGTTGTTTATTTCCAGGAGTGAAAGTCCGCCTCTTGCTCGATTTTTGGCCCGTTCGGGCTAACTATAACAATTTCGGCACTAAGTGAGTTTCTCCCCGGAGCTCCATTTACGAATGAGATCTAGGCCATTGACACCGTCGAGCTCTCCCTAGCCCCAACATCTGCAGTAAAGTCAACAAAAAAGTCGGCCAAAGTTTGGACTTTGATGGTCATCTATGACAGGTATACGATGTTAAATTCCCTAAGCTCCACCAACCGCTTGCTAAGTCTTCTTGATTGCCCCACTCTCTCCAACACGTTCGGCAGGATATGATTTTAGTCACGATTTTGATAGTTTGTCTGGAAGTAAGGCTTGAGCCTTGAGGACGAGATGATTTGGGCATAAGATAAGTTCTTCAGGTTTGGGTACCTGAGTTCCTACTTCCTCAGGATTTTACTGACATAATAAATTGACATTTGTCATGCTCTCCTCCCGAACCAGGACCAATTCTAGGCACTCTCCTCCACCTCCTAGGTATATAAAGAGATCCTCTCCAATGTGCAAACTCCGCAACAAATGAGTCTTCGCTAATTGCTACTCGAAACTTTGGAACATGTTAGAACGTATTAAAACGTATTCTGTTACCGTTACAATGTAATTTCCCCTATATATATAAGGGACCCTTCTATTGAATAAAATTATTTGCCCAAATTAACATGGTATCAGAGCGGTGTATCACGTCGGCTATGGATCTCCCGCCTTGCTTCAGATTGGTGACTTCGATCTCGCATCCGCCTCCCCGCTTCTTCTCTCTCTTTCTCTTCTACTTCCGCGTCTGCCTCTGTCGCAACCCTCCTCTGTAGCGCCGATCGGCACTCGACACAGGTGTCAGCCGATCATCGCTATTCCGTCTGGATGGTGCATCTGTCGAGCCTCCAGCGGTCCGTTTGAATTCAAACTTCGGCATAAGTTTCGTTTTGCTTCTCTTATCCTCCCTCTCAAGTTTTGTGTGATTCCAACTGTTGGATGCCGTCCAATCTTCGATATAGGGTTTACTTTGTTGTCGAGGAGCACGAATCCTAACCCTCCATTGATGCTCGTTTCCCCTTTTCTCTTTGACGGGGTGTTCTTCTCTACTTCATTCAATCTTCTATGCGGTTTGATTGAATTTTGTTCGCATGTCAGACATTGGTGATTCTAGTGCCTCCACGATCCCCCTAGATCTACCGGTGCCTCCACGACCCCCACTGGATCTACCCGGGTTGGTTAAGATCACATCTATTCTCAGCTTACCACAATTCGCCTTGATGACACCACCTACGGGTGGAGCCTTTTTTCGAAACTGAGAGGGAGGCGGCCTGGTCTCGCTTCATTACCCTTGCCTTAAAGAGTCGATATCTCTTTGGCTACATCAACAACACCATTACTGCTCCTACTATGACTTCGGCTTCTTGGTCTAAATGAGAGTCAGAGAACTCCCTTGTCATGTCATGGCTCATCAACTCCATGCAAGAATTGATTGCGCGGAATTAATTTTTCCTGGATACTGCTGAAGAGATATGGTCGCGTGCTGAGTCTACCTATTCCCGCAAGGAATGATGCAGCTCAAATCTTCCAGCTTCGCCGTGAGATTGGGAATCTTCGTTGACGGGATCACCCTCATTCTGCCTATTACCTTGAATTTACCCATCCCTATCAGGAGTACAATCATTTTGACTCTCTCGTGATGGCGTGCAATGCGGATGCACTCTTACTGAAGACCCGCGATGATCAAAATTGGATATTTGAGTTTCTACACGAATTGCACAGTTATTTTGATCAGATTACTGTCCAGATCTTGGGGCGTGTTCCTATTCCCTCCTTTCCCGAGATTTACAATATTGTTTAACAAGAGTTTGATCGACAATAGTCCTGGAACACCTCTAACCTTTTGGAGGGATCAACTTTGTTGGTTCTTCAATACAATTATGGCAGTCGTGCACTCGTGCTTCTCGTGCTTTCAAGCCTAAGCCGACAGATGGGATCACCTCACTTGTGGCAAGCCTCGTCATACCCAGGATACTTGGTTTAGCGTTCATGGATTTCCTCCTCCTAGAGGTGGATCGATTTCTTGTGGTGGTCGCGGTTGTGGTAGGACTCCTGGCCAGTCTCCTCACCCCGCTCATCTGACCGACACTTCCGATGGTGATTCTTCTTAGTCATCCTCTTTCTCTGCTGAAGAGATGCAAGCCCTTCGTCGTTTGCTACACGGTATTACTACTGAGCCTATTGATTCCCCTATGCCATCATCTGCTCTTGCCCACACAGTTACTTCAAGTGCCAACTCCGCTTTTACTGGTCCTACTCAGCGTATTATTGATTACGGTGCCACAGATCACATGATCAGTTCTGCTTCAAGTTTTGTATCTTATTCCCCTTTTCTTGCAGAGAAAGTGAGGATTGCTGATGGTTCTCTCTTCTATTGCTGGGAAAAGTTCCATTCCGTGTTCTTCTCTCACTTTTTCCTTTGTACTTCATGTTCTAAAGTTCACCCGTAGTCTACATTCTATTGACATTTAACTAATTCTTTTCAATGCTCTGTTATTTTTTCCCTTCTTATTGTGCCTTTTTAGGATCTGAAGACCAGACAGGTGATTGGTTCTGGTAGCATGAAGGATGGCATGTACGTGTTTGACTCCTCTTCTGGATCTACTCCACCGCAAACTCTCCACTCTTCGCAGACCTCCACCTTGCTCACCTGACATCGTTGACTGGTCCACCCCTCTATTGCGACCATGCAATGTTTATTTCCAGTTTTTTTTCCTTCGTGTTTTAAATATTGTCTGTGACATCTATGTTGTTGCAAAACACTATCGTATTCCTATTCATCATGTTTCATTACCTAATACAACTCATTTTCATATTTTTCATTCTAATGTGTGGGGGACTTGCCCTATCGCCTCTATTTCTGGATGTATTTGGTTTACTACATTTTTTGGTTGATTTTTCCGCACAACTTAAGTTTATTTGATGAAAAATAAAAATGAGGTGTTTTCTATATTCCTAAAATTTCATTCCATGATTTCTACTCAATTTTCTGTCACTATTAAAATCCTTCGTAGTGATAATGGTCTAGAGTATGTTAATGCTCCATTGCAGGATTATCTTACTACTCAGGACATTCTTCATCAAACCTTGTGTGTTTACTCTCCATCTCAGAACGAAGTTACTGAGTAAAAGAATCATCTCTTGGAGGTGTCTCGCTGCTTACTCTTCACTATGAATTTCCCAAAATACTACCGGGGAGATGCAGTTCTCACGGCTGTCTATCTCATAAATCGCATGCCCATTTCGGTTCTGGGACATCAAACCCCCTTACTACCTTAGGGCTTCCACCGACCTCTCTACCTGCCAAAACTTTTGGCTGCTTCTTCTCTCACATACACTCTCCAGGTTGGTCCAAGCTTGACCCTCGTGCCCTTAAATGTGTGCTCATTGTCTTTTCACCCACTCAGAACGGGTATAAAGTTATCATCCCCGAATAAATGGATTTTTGTCACAACGGATATCACGTTTCATGAATCTGAACCTTATTATGTGAACTCACTTACGGGGAAGCCTATATATATGGGTGAAGTGAGCTTACCTATGGAAAGAGGCTATGATTGAGGAAATGAACACTTTGGAAAAAAAATTTACGTGATATGTAACTTCCGTATTAAAAGAAGGTTGTCAGTTGCAAGTGAGTGTTTACAGTGAAGTAGAACTTTGAAGGTTTGATTGAATGATTCAAAACAAGGTTGGTGGCAAGGGGGTACACTCAAATCTTGGGGATTGATTATCAAGGCATGTTTGCCCTATCACAAAAATGAACTCTGTACGAGTTTTGTTGTCATGTGCTATGTGAATAATGCTTTCATTCATGGGAATTTAAATGAAGAGGTATATATGTCTCTCTCTCCCGGTTTCCCCTTCTTGATTTGAAGGAAAAGTATGCCGGTTAAAACGACACTTTATGGCTTGAAGTAATCTCCGAGGGCTTGGTTTGGTCGGTTCCACAAAATCATAATTTCACTTGGATACAAACAAAGTCACATTGATCATACTTTCTTTATTAAACGGAGAACAAATCTGATAACTGTTCTCATTATTTATAGAGCAATGTTAAGGGCACACATGTTCTGGCTATGCGCACCCAAATGTTATGTGCACCCTAAAATATTTATTTGCAGCCAAACTGTATATGAGCCAAAAGTGTCTACATTTACTACATTACCAATATCTAACATCATTGCAAGGAATAAACTCATGCTAACCCGTGGACGAGCCACGTCTTCAACTGGTCTTCGTTCTGCCTCTTCCTGAGCCCGTCTAGCGGGGTCTGGTACGCTGGTGCTCCTAAAAAAATGAGGAACCAATTAGTTTTGAAATCTAAGTGAATTCCTTACCCTTACCAGTAGCTTCACCCTGCAAGCAAACAAGAGAGTCAGCAACAATGAAATCTATATGAACATGTTTCTACGCTAGAAACAGGTAAAATCAACAATTATATATCTGCTATCAATTCATATTTCATTTGTCCTGTTTCTATCAATTTCCTTTTTATTCATCATTCGTTTCTCGAAATACTTAGGGTCATTCGAATATCTCAATTATCCGGGTTCGTCGACCCTTAATATCAGTATCCACTTTAGCGCGCTTCAACGCGCAACAGGCTTCAACGCCTCCTAATCGGATTCATATCATAATCTGTAGGAGTTCGACCCCCCCCCCCTTACGAGGTGTGAGAGTTCTACCCCCCTTACGAGGTGTGAGAGTTCTACCCCCCTCACGAGGTATAGGAGCCTGAACCATCCCCCCTACTAGGCCGACCCTTAACATTTCGATGCGTCAACGCGTTCTCCATTTCAATTCAATTTCAATCATTTCGATTCGTTCAATTTAATTCAAAATAGGATTTATTTGTATTTGGTTCCCCTCAGAATTCTATCGCTCACTAAGCCACGTTAGCGTTTTCGGCGATTCATATATTCAGTGATATCAAACAACTGAATAGTTCACAAAAGAGGAAAAAGAAGTAATGACTCACCCCAACTTTTCCTTTGCCCTTGTCCTTCGCAGGATTTACGTCACGTCTATCGCCGGACGTCATTCTCTGCAGTATCAAAATATCATTTACTTTAGGGTTGCAACATAAATAGTTACAAGCGGACTCCTACGACGGTCACAACTACGACCTCTAGGAGTTGTCTAGGGAAGGATTATGTGGGTGATCAAAAAGAGGGCACACCATTCAACCAATAAAAGGTTTCAATTAATCACAATGTCTATCCAAGTTGCTCCAATGCACAGCCGCAAGGGTTGTCACGAAGACAACACTAAGGGTTGTGAATAGCAGCTCAAAGCATGGTGTCAATCCCCACAAAAACAGCCGGACAACTAATACCCAGCAACCCAAAAGCACAAAAACAGCCCCCAGGTAACCCTCAACAATACAACCGACAACAAAGGTTTGCAAGGGGTCAAGACAAAACCCCTAATGAAACCATAATCTCATCTCTCCCAAATTTAGCTCAATTTCAAGGTTTAGGGTTTGGAAAGTTATAAAGAAATTTTTGAGTTAAAAAGAAGTGAATCAAAACCAAAACCCCAAACACTAGTGTTTTCATCCATCATAAATCCGTGTACAAACTTCGTGATCAACACAAGAGGAGTGGAGGGAAGGAGATTACCTTCCTAAAGAAGAAGAAATCGTGCGAAATAGAGGAGAATAGAGGCGACTAGAGTGATCGGCGCAGGAGCGGCTCCGTCGGGTTCGTTCCGTCGAGAATGAAGAAGACGGAAAACAGCATAATGTTATATCACGGGATAAGCCCACCGCTTAACCCAGGCCGCCAGTCATCATTGGTACAACTGATTTCCAATAGTGCACAACCAAAATCACACCCATACCCAGCCGGTCCACCCTCAAATACCATACATAAACCCCAAATCAAAGCAAGCCCAATCCATTAAACTAATATAAAATTCTGCCAACTCAAATTATTCATAATTAAACGAAACTGAAGCAGCTGTCGCAAATAAACATAAAATTATCCGAACCTCAAATTTAAAGTGCGACGTCAAATCAGCACTGAAATTATATTTCATCATCGGAGATTATTTCAAAATAATTGCAGATGTTGGGCCCGGAGTTACTTCAGGAAATGGAAGAAGCCACCAAGAAGACTCGTTTTCAGCTCAGTCGTGTCATTGAGAGGCAGAGAAACTATGCAAATCAGCGCCGCCGTCCGTTATAATTTGCCGTGGGTGATCAAGTATTCCTGAAGGTTTCTCCTACTCCTGGGGTGAAACGGTTTGGTCGCCATCATAAACTCAGCCCGAGGTTCGTAGGACCGTATGCCATCTCAGAACGTGTTGGGGGTTCTCCCTATCGTCTGGTGCTACCTGCTTCTTTGGCCGGTGTACATGACGTCTTTCATGTTAGTCAGCTTCAAAAATATATCCACGATCTTAATCGTGTTCTTGAAGAAGTTCTAGTGATTCCTCAAGCCAATCTGTCTTATCCGATTGAGCCTTCAAAGATCGTCGAATATCAAGAACGCAAGTTTCGCAAGAGAACCATTCCGATGGTGAAGGTACTTTGGGTGCATGGCAAGTCTGAGGAGTACACTTGGGAACTCGAGTCGGTCATGCGCAGCAAGTACCCGCAACTCTTCTCTTGATTCTTGGTACGTCTCTTAGTTTGACTTCCTTGTTATTTCAGTATCTTTCATGGTTAGTTTTCACGCGTTAATCTGCAAACTTCTGTTTGAAGTGTATGTCGTCAGAAACTCGTTGTTTTAGTTCTATTCAGAGAATTCTCATGCAAGTTTCGGGGTGAAACTTTCTAAGTATGGGAGAATATAACAACCCCCAATAAAAATAAAAATAATAATAATAATAATAATAAAATATATATTATAAACAAAGACTTAAAAAGCCTTATAAACCGAGCCCCCCCTGTCCAAAACCCGCATCCCGCAGAAGACGTCCCGATCTCGCCTCCTTTGCCCCGACGGCCCCGTCTCCGCCTCCCGACCGCTCTCTCCTCCGCCTCCAGTGGCCGACAACACCCCCCCCCCCATCCAGGCCCGACGGCTCTTGCTCTTGCTTCCCCATCGTCTCCGGCTCTCCCCTTGGCCGACAAATCCAGCAACAACTCCCCTTCTCTTGGCCGGCTGCATCCAGGGGGGGGGGGCTACCTTCTCCCTTCCTCTTCTACTTCTCCGGCCAGTGAGGGCAAGGGCATCGCTTCTTCTCCGGCAACCCTAGCTCCTCTTTGTTTCGGCCGGTGGATTTCGTGAGGGACTCATAGGGTTTTGCTCGAAACCCCTCTTTGTGGATTTCTGAGCCCAAATCTGGTCTCCTTGGGTAAGGAACCCCGCCTAACTCTCGTTTTCAGTTTGTCCTAATTTTATTACGCTATTTTTTCGCTCTCCAATCTAGGGTTTTCGGACGATCCAACCTATGTCCATCATATAACCCGCTAATCCCAGATTTGTGTGTGTTTTGCAGTGCGTGGCCTCGGATTTAGGTGGTGGAATCGCTCCAAGCCCTCTCCGAATTGGGAATTTTTGCTTCCAAACGCCGTCAAAACTCCCGATCCCTCGCGGTAGTCTCTTCTCCCCTCACTTTCGAGGGAGTTAAATTTCTAAACCCCTCTCCTGTTTTGTGGTGCGAATATCAAACGCATGTGCAAGTGTAGAAATCTTGTTTGAAATGCATTTTGATCTTGAACAGTTTAGCTCGAGCTTCTTACCTCGCTTGCGCCACTTAGCCGACACTAGCATTTTCGAAGTCACCTTAGGGCAAGTAGAGACACCTCTCTCGCTTGCAAACATGAGATCTAATTTACTTCACTTTTTGTTATGAAGTACTCCCTTATAGACTGAAATCCTCTAATTAATAACTTGTTCAAATTATTTATGAATCCCTGAGATTGTTGAATACCTTAGGCAAACAATGAGGGGAGAGTGTTGGTTTGGTTTGACGTGTCGAATCGAGATCCCGACTAACTGGTAACAGAAACCATTAGTCGACCATTGCAAGCACCGTTATTGATAAAGCTTGCGTCAATTCATACACTAGAATCTGGTACACCTAATGACAACACCTTCACCCTTCAATGTATTCCGCTTATGGTATTGCAGTTAGTCTAAACTCCGGAGTAAGCTATTAAAATAAAAGCATCTTGTTTGACATGGTTACTTGTCTGGTAGTAGGTTGCTACATGTAAAACTAGTTAAATGAGCTTTTTGTTTCCTCTGTTTACTTTTGTGCAAGTTATTAACTTGAATTTTTATGTGTTTTCATGTTCTGAAATATTTTCCTTCTGTTTAGATTTGCCTTAGGTTTCGTGACTGCGCCGTCCGGTTCCTGAGTTTTTCTTCTGCCGTCTACAACTTTGCTTGGAGGTTTCATTTTATTTAATGTATCAGTAGATTCTATGTATTTTGTTTCAGTTATTGTTTGATTTTTCTATTCATATATTAGTTATCGTCAGACATTTTCTCTTGTATCGAGGACAACTCGTAGGGTGAAGTATTGTACTAGTTCATTTCAGTTATGATATTTCAACCTTTGTGACTAGTTGCATTCATTTAGTTTTAGTACTGCTTGTGGCTTAGTTTTTATTAAAGAAATGCATGCACAACAACTTTTTAATTATTTATGTGCGACTTCCGCACCAACTTAAAGTTAATTAAAACCCTCTTCAAAAATAACAAATTTAAAAACTAGTTGTAAAATTTGTGGTTCCGCCTTAGCAGGCATTGTTCCTCTCTGCATGCCTGTGGGATCACGACCCTCCCGAAGCGCACTCTGATCTTGTTGAAACGGGTCGTGACAATTTGCAACTTTTTTCTTAACAATTCAGTGCATTCACAAGCAGAGAAACAATTTAAGGAAGATGTTCAGCGCATCTGAGTGATCTTAAAGCAAGTGGGTAAAAGAAAGCGGGGGTAAACAAGTGCAGGACATTATACCAATGATCTCTTTTTGAAGAAGTATTGTGGATATTTTGAAAATGTTTCACCCTTTAGTTTGTGTATTAAGATTGGTGGACTGTGAGAAAAGAGCAGACATGAGTTATATTTATGAAGCAATGGATAAAGCTAAAGAGACGATCATTATGTCTTTTAATGAGAAAGGTGACAAATATATGGATGCCCAAAAAATTATGGATAAAAGATGAAAAAACCAACTTCATCGACCTTTTCATGGCGCGGGTCATTATTTAAATCCAGAATTTTTCTACTCAAATCCCGCTATTGCAGATGATGAAGAAGTTATGAAGGGTTTATACAAGACAATGCAAACACTAATTCTAAGACATGAAGAACAAAATAAAATCATTGACCAATTAACTCTATATGAAAATGGCGAAAGAAAATTTTGAATGAAATTTGCAATTCGACATAGAAAAATAAAGTTATCAGGTAAATTAAATAATATTCAAACAAGTTTGTTTTGATTTTTCAATTTTTAAATATTTATTATCTTAACAGCTGAATGGTGACAAGGTTATGATGCTTCAACTCCCAACCTAAGAAGATTTGTCATAAAAGTGTTTAGCCTTACGTGCAATGCATCCGGTTGTGAGCGGAATTGTAGTTTTTTTGAACATGTAAGCTTTTAAAATTTATTATTATTGATTTATCGATTGATGATAACTTGTTTATATAGTTAATGTTTATTGCAGATACATAACAAAAATAAAACAGACTAGCTCAACAACGTTTGAATGATTTAGTATCTGTGAAATACAATCAAGCGTTTAGATGTCGATATGATGAATGCGGTCGTATAGATCCAATTTCGTTGACAGATATTGATGATAACAATGAACGGTTAATGAGAAGAATTGTAGAAGATAATGAGGCAGAGGCTGAGCGAGAGGACTTAGGTGCAGATTATTTGTGAAAAAATTGAACAAAACAATATAATAAGCTGCAAATTCATGTATGTTGATCCATATTGCATTTCCTCTATTGCTTCATGTATGAGAATATTAATATTTTTGTTGTATTAATGGTCTATTATACATTTTTTATAGGACTACATATATGTATATATATGTTTATGTTATATTGAACGTCTATTATAGATTCATAATACATTTTCATGTGTAATATGATATAATATATATTTATATATATATATATATATATATATTTGGTATTTAATCAATAATATTTAGTTATTTATTTTTTGCACCTCACATGTCTCAGTTGCGCGCCTGCGCCTAAGCTTCAGGACCCTTGTGCGCCTTGATGCGCTTTGCGGCTTTGATAACATAGGCTGCATTCCATGCGAAGATGTCGATGTTCTGGAGACAAAACACCGACTCCTTGTCCTCATCCGACAATTCCCTGCATATCTCAACCCTCCCGAGTTCTCCACATCCCATCTTCAACACCACTTCTTCAGTCTTCTCCACCAGCTTCAGGCGTGACATCCCCTCGAAGATCCTATCCACCGCCTCTATTTCTTCTTTCAAAATAACCATGTTAATAACGTTTAGGTAGCACTCTCGGGGCACTTTCGGATCACTACAGATCCAAATATGCACCCCTCCAATGTTATACTCCAGACAATGGTGATGCGAAGAGGCTTCGGATTGTAACTCATTTAGATGAAGTCTGCTGAAGATGGCATTGTAAATGCTTGGCGCATGTATACAGACGAATCTGCATGTTTTGATCACAACGATTCTGAATATTGTGAAGCCCCCCACCGCCGCCTTGATCACTGAGGGGTTGTCATGGTTGGATATCTCCTCCACCGAGAATACGGTTTCGTCGATCGGGGAGGAGCTTGTGACGTTGACCCGACGCCTCTCCATTACATGGCGTGTAAATACTCCTTATTTGAGGCCTCGGCAACATCGATCCAGTCGATCAGACATATACCCTTGCATGTACCAATGTTTTCCCGGTCCTCACAACAAGGTCACATCAGAGTTGTATCTCTTCTCGGTGGTGCGCCTCGCGGGGAGTCCTCTAGTTCGCCTCTGCGTTCGTCCTCTCGCCTCTCTGCTCCATTCACCCTCGCCACCAAATCATAGAACTCCTAGTAGTTCTCCATGTCGTATCCTTCCACCCAATGAAACTCGTGAAATGGTGTGAGGCCTCTCCACTGTTGTTGTTGCGCTCATCCACCCTTAAGACCCTCCTGACCTCGCACGATCACCATTGTCTCGCAAGGCGGTGTTATATTGCGCCTACTCGGTCACCTCGCCAATCAGGGGAGTTGTGATGGTCTCGTCACTCCTTTAAGTTGCGACGATCTCGCCGGTAGTGAAATTGTCCTTCTGTTGGTAACTTGGTATGCATGGGGGCCTCGTGAATGGCGCCCAAAACACCCTATTATGTCGCGGGGGTTCCTGCACCTTCACCGATCTTATAAACTCTCCTTCTGACCTTCTCACACTCTCAGGCTTTCTAGGATGATATGCAGCTTGTGGCTTCTCTGTTCGGGTCAATCGGGTTAGCGAGGCCATGAAACTGTTCTTCATGGCTTCGCCCTCAATGCACGGGTTGGCACAGTCAATGTGGTCTTCAAAATATACTAGAGAATCGTGGTTGACTTCCAATTTGAACAAGCCTTCTTGCAGCCTACACTTCATGGCCAGCTGCAGGGTGTATCCGTTCACCTTTTGAATCTCCATTACTTCCTCTTGGAATTGGTCGATGTGCTTCCCAGTGATTCCTGTGCTTTTTTGATCAAGAAGAGCGTCCGCGGGCCCTTCTTCTTTTTGTTGCGACGAATCGCAGCACCATCGCACAATAGAGATCGAAGAAGTAGTGAATGACAGCTGGTGGAACCAGTCACAGGGTTTACCCGTGAAGGTGATTGTGAAAAATTTGCACTTAAAAACATCAGTCATTGTACAAATAGAAATAACATCATCAAACCACTGGAGGTGCTATAACCGATCATCCTTCTCGGAGCTGTTGTTCATCTACGACTAGCGGTAGCCTTCCGGCACGGGCACATTAGAATCTTTTCAGAGTAAGGGATAACTATTACATACTGGCGAGGTGGTTGGAACCTCTCATTCTCAAATTCGTGAGGTCGCGAGGTCGTGGTAGCTCTAGTATGAACTCGCTCTTGCAGGAAACGCTTCCTGTCATCTGTTATGTGTTCCTTCCAGCTCGCCGACAAAGCTCTGGTGTATCCGATGAGGGGAGCACATGGGGTGATGCCACTGTGACTTATATTTTGGGTGCGAGATGATGGGACAATGTCTCCTCTATATCTAACAAAAGTCACTCACTGCGCTTGAACTCCCCTGATATGTCTTTTGCCCGTCCTTGTGCACCATGGCACTTCTTGAAAGTGTTTCCTTCTTTGTCCATGGTCCACACTCACCTCCCCAACATGTTGGAGCTAGGAACCCGACTCACAAAGTTCGGATTGAGAGGATGACTTAAGGCTACTGGCCTTAGGATTATTGTGCAAAGACATCTAATGAACCAGAGTGAGATCGATGGCCCGTGCTGCCTACAAGTACGGCTCACGTGTCATGATGTTGAGGTCACACTGCACACTCAGAAGCGCATAATAACCCCCTCTCCCAAACCAAGGATAAGATGTGTTCGGGGAAGAGGCAGGTGGGCTTGCTGGCTATAGGGGAGTAAGCTTGTGGGCCTTGAATGTCTGCCCTTCCTCGTACCCTTGGGTCCTATTTATAGACAGCTGACACTAGTGGGGAGTGACCAGTTGTTAGTGAGTCAACCCCCTGCCCTCATGAAAACCTAATTAGGTCAGTTAGTGAGTTGATCCATAGGTGGGGCGAGTTGGTATGGCTTGACGGAAGTTACTAGCGAGCTATTTATGAAGGCCAGACGAGTTCCCTACGAGTTGTCCAAGGCCTCCGTACAAGTTTCCTGGGGTCAATGGTCAATCCTCCGCCATTCATACTGTTCTCGCTAAGTGCGGGTGTTACAATAATAAAATAAATATCGAAATGCTGAAAATCCAACATAGGACCAAAACAACTTCTAAAAGATCGTCAAAACCTATTTAAAACAATGAGTTAAAAATACTTTGAATAAAACACGTTAGTTCTTTAATGCGGTAATCAATAAAATTTTCTTATGCAGCTGCTAAAATATTCATTGGCAAGAAGGATTTGACATGCAGTAAAATCTTAAGGCCCTTCTTGTGAACTCAATAACCAGGCACATCAAAAGTCCAAAATAAGAAAAGGGGTAAGCCACCATAACAAGGCCCTAATGCATGCATTAAATCATTGAATAAAGGCCCAATTAAATAAGACTAAGCCATCTAGTAAAGGCCCACTCTAAAGCATGAGCATAAAGAGAACAATCATGAGCTTAACATAGGATACCGTAAGTAAGACCCATATATGAATTGAAGGCCCAAAATTATTAAACCTATAGAGAAATGCAATAGAAGGGAGAGAATTGCGACAGAAGAGAGAAAAATAAGATTTTATTAATTTCTCAAAAATCTTCCATGAATACAACTCAAGTATTTGTACATATATATATAAGGAGAGATGAGAGCCTCAATACCATCCTATGATGTTAGACTAATCTCTAAGAGGACTTTATATGTGCTTATTAAATGAGCCTTTTTACAAGTTATTCAACACTCTCCTGCAAGCTGGTCCATACAAGTCATAGGAACCAAGCTTGGACAAGAACTAAAAATATAGTGGTCGCGACAAGGCTTTGGTAAGAATATCAACGATTTGCTCTGCAGCAGGAACATGTCTCAAGCACAATTTCCTTAATTGAACCTTTTTCCAAATAAAGTGATAATCGACCCCAATATTCTTGGTACGTTCATTAAACACATGACTTTTGGCAATATGAATAGCAGGATTAACAGCTTGACTATTGCAAAACAAAGTCACGGGAGAGGAGAGTTTGACACCCAGGTCTCCCAGAAGGCTTTCTAACCGTGTGAGTTCAGAGACGACAAAGGTCATTAAGTGATACTCATCTTCTGCAGACGAGCGTGCGATGGCAGACTGTTTCTTGCTTTGCCAGGTAACAAGAAGTCCGCCGAAGTATGTGCAAAAACCATTTGTGGAACGACTATCATCTAGGGATCCAACATAATTAGCATGAGAATAGGTAATGAGAGAGATGAGGAGAGCTTATATACTAGTCATGTCCAGGAGTAGACTTCAGGTACCAAATAATACACTCAATTGTTTGGTGATGAGACAGTCGTAGAACATGCATAAACCAACTAACAAACCCAATAACAAAGGATATGTCAGATCTTGTAACTGTCAAATAGATCAACTTTCCCATAAGATGACTAGTATTTTGGGTTTGGTAGACACATATCAGAGTCCGAGGAGTAGACACAGATCTTGTGGTTGACATCCATTGGTGTGTCATGCAAACAGAGTAGCCAGCGTCATGTAGAAGATCAAGGTAATACTTTCTTTGAGATAGGACAAAACCATTAGACATGGTTGTCAGGATCGCGATCCGGATCCTAGGATCTTACGATCCTACGATCCAGATTTTATAAATCGATCCTGATTTTGTAAAGCGATTCTCGATTCGACCATACTATCTGATCCGATCCTACCTCAAAATAATCTCATTTTGGATCTCGATCCTGACAACCTTGTCATCGGAACGACGAGCTACCTCGATGCCAAAAAAGTATCTGAGATTTCTCAAATCTTTGGTCTGAAATATGGAGGCCAAGTGTTCATCATGTGGATGCCTTTTGAATCATCACCCGTAATTAAAAATTTAAAATGTTATCAACCTAAACCAGGAGTATCATAGTGTCTGTTAGACAATGACGGGTGAATCGAGAGAAGTCAGTTGAGCTTCGAACAAACCCAACATAGCTAACAACCTGACTGAACTTTTCAAATCATGCCCGATGGGACTGTTTGAGACCATAGAGAGATTTCTTGAGGTGGAAAACAATGACTCTCGTGTCTCAAAGCTAGGAGTTTGATGCATATAGACAATCTCAGTAAGATCACCATTAATAAAAACATTTTTGACTTTTAACTGTTGCAACGACTAATGACGATGAACGGCTAGAGAGTTCAAGACATGAACATGGTTTTTCTTTGCAACAGGGGAGGTCTCTTCGTAGTTAAGGATGTGTTGTTGAGTAAAACTACGGGTTGCAAGATGAGCTTTTAGGCGTTCCACTGTCCCATTCACAGTATGTTTGATAGTAAAGACCCATTTGCAGCTCGCACATGTCTGTACAAGAGGGAGAGGGACAAGATCCCATGTGTGGTTGGCTCATATGACAGCCATTTCTTCTTCCATAGCCACCCGACACTGCGGATGTTGAAGAGCCTCCTAAAGAGAAGTAGGGGTGGAAACAGATGACAATGATGTTGTAAAGGTGTGAAACATCAAAGATAATTGATGCAAAGAAACAAAATTATTGATGGGGTGAGTTGTAGAAGGCGTGTCCAAATCGGCAGAGTGCAGAGTGTCATCAGTAGGAGGTAATGGCCTCGGGGCATCAGAGCGAGGAAGACAACGAGTGTACACACGTAGAAGTGGAGGTGAGTTGGTGGGTTTGGTAAAGGGCGTGGGAAGAAAATGTGGTTCAAGAGATGTGACAAGAATGTCAGGACGTGGTAGGAGAGGTGCAGGATAAGCCAAAGGTGATGAATGAAAAGGATGATCTTCGTGAAAGGTTACATCCTCACTTGTTACTAATTTGCGAGTGGAAGGAGAATAACATACAAACTTTTTGGGTGCGGGAGTAACCAACAAACATATACTTAGTAGCGCTAATATCAAGTTTGTCAGTTGCAGGGCCAATGGAGTGAACATAGCAGGTGAAGCCAAAGACACGAGGCATTATGATAAAGTAAGAGGTGGAGGGGAAGAAAAAACGGAATGGAGTGGGAAAATTGAGAACAAAGGAGAGTATGCGATTGATGAGATAACAGACGATGGACACCGCAAAATGTTAATAAACCTTGGGTACCTGCATTTGAAACATGAGTGAACGAGCAACGTCCAGTAGATGATGGTTCTTGCGCCCAGCAACACCATTTTGTTATGATGTGTAAGCATATGAGGTTTGGTGGAGGTACTGAACTCAGCACAAAGGTTTTTAAATGCATGACTCATATACTCGCGCGCATTATCGGTCCGGAGAGTCTTAATAGTTGCGGATAATTAAGTACGTATCTCAATATTAATGGCTTGAAAGATACAAAGTAATTCAGAGTGATCGCGAAGTAAGTACAATCAAGTTATGTAAGAGTAATCATTAATAAAATTAAGAAAATAATGATATCTAGAAACACTAGCTATTTTATAAGGACCTCAAATGTTCGAATGAACTAAAACAAATTGAGCATTGCTTCGAGTACAATGTGAAGAAAAGAAGAGCGATGCTACTTGACGAAGATGCCAGATTCGCAGGTGAAGTTAGCGAGGGCCACATCTGGAAGAGATTTCTTTAGAATGGGGAGAGGAGCATGCCCAAGTCGTCGATGCTGTCAGCGGAGGTGACGGAAGTGAGAGCAGTGGGGGAAATATCAAAGGTATATAGCCCATTAGACAATCGTCCTCTACCAATGATATTTCGCGTCTGTTGATCCTACACAACAAAAGAGTGGGAAGAAAATATTACAGAGCAGTTGAGGTCCTGAGTAAGATGACTGACATAAAGTAGATTAAAATGAGTGCTTTGAACATGAATAATCGAGCGCAGAGAGAGAGAGATGAAGTCAGGTCCATGTTGCCAGAATCATGAATGGGGAGTAGTGTCACCATTTGCCACAGTGATGACTTAGGACAAGCAGTTTTCAAGTATTGAGGAGGATTCTGCGGAGTAATATGATTGGTTTCCCCAGTCCATACTCCAAGTTGGAATATGGGATAAGCAAGTTATACCTTCATTGGAGATGATTGCAACAGAGCCCGAGGATTAACTAAGCAGGCCCTGAAGATTCTAGAGCTGAGTACGTAATACAACAACGTTAGGGGAAGTAGCAGTGGGAGCAGCAATCGCCATAGATGCAACGTGTATAGGAGGGACACCATGCTTACGATTGTTAGTATCCTCAAGATGACCTTCCCGACCATAGTAGGATCACTTGAGACGCGACCTACCAGATCGACCACTCCCCCGAGAGACAGTGCGGTTATTAAAGGAGCGCTTTAGGTGCGCCTAAGGATCAAGGCTCACCAATCTCAGAGATTTGCGCCTCCGTGCGCCTTATTTGCGCATTTGGAATATAAAAGACGCGTCTGAGTGAGATTTTTGTTGTAAATTTGTTTCTTCAAAAATAAAAATAAAAATAATGCAAGAACTCAATAATTTTTTTGATTTAGTATTTATGAAAGTTAGTTGTGCGTTGAAACTTAAATATGATACAATTGATCACATTGATTGTATTTTTAAGAGAAATAAATGATAGTAATGAATGATTAGTTAGTAGTGTCAATGAGGAATTTGATCGAGCGAATGAAATGATGTTTGATGCTAATTATTTAAAATGAATGTGGTTGCGCTTTGTCTTTGTCAGGCGCACATCTACGCCTTGAGCCTTGCGCTTAGCCTCCAAGACTCCTTTGCGTCTTGGTGCGCCTTGCGCCTTGGTGCGCCTTGCGCCTTTAATAACTAAGACCTCCACAAGTCGGCAGAGGAGGTAGGTGAGTAGTGGGAGATTGTTAAATAGTACTCGGAGAGATAGGGCCTGGAGTATCACCGCTAGGAGTTTTCCTTCGGGCACAACGATCTTCGAGGTGGAGCTCCCAGTGGTCGCGGGCATTCTGACAGGGCGGGCTCTCTTGGTCACCCCTTTCCACGTGTATCCCCGCGGACCCGCTTCATTTGATAAGTTTCCAACATGAGGTCGCGTCGAAGAAGTTTTGACCAATTCGCGTCCAGCCATTAGATTTTCTAGGACATCCTGGTTTATGCCGACCATTTTCACTGATGGACGGTCGCAGAGCCAAAGATCAAAGGGAAAGTGGTCAAGGGGGAGGGCCATCCTGCGCTATTTATAGGTCTCGAACAACACGGAGCTCAGGTCGTAGCCTTTGCCGTTACCAGTCTACTTTTCCGAAACCTGCACGGTCTGCCAAAAAAGTACAAGGATTATGTTAACTAAAATCCTGTGACAGCGGAGGCGAGCATCAAACAAGCAGGGACAACTTGCCAGATATCCATTCCCGGTGGTCGCGGGCTCTTCAGGCGATCACTTCGGACGTCCGCGAGTATTCCCCGGCCCGTGGCTTGAGTGTGGCAGTGTTCGACACAAACACTCTTCAGGCAACCCTGATATGGGCATTTGGCAGGCGGTCTCTCACAGAGTATCTCGGAAGACCCAGCCCGAGGGCCGCGGAGGGCACTTCTCCTGGAGCCTGCACAGACTCATCTCTTCAGCATTGAACTCGGTGGCATCACGCGGTTACCTGCGGTCTTTTCTCTCAAACCACACCGCCCGACTCTTCGTGTACGTCGGGAGGCTGCACATTTAATATCATAATTAATGAAGCGTTAAATGCCTGTCGGTTCGTGAACCGTCTGAGATGCCTACCCTCAAGTATAAATAGGGACCAGGGGTGCTTGGATGAGACACGCGGACTTAGCTCAAAACCCTCCTAGTTACTGACGCGGACATTAAGTCCATTCAGTCATTTTCTTCTCCCTTCCTTTGTATGTGCGCGTTATTCACAAGTAGCTGCACCCCTTTTGTAATCTTTGCTTGTATAATCAAGAGGCTCGTCGCAAGAAAGACATTTATCGCAGCGGCTCAAATTTGGTGTTCGGCGCGGCACCTCTTTTTCATACACCTTTTTATTCTCTTGAACTGTTCACAGGGCTAGTAACCGACACTTGCAAATCTCTCTTTCCTCTGCCGACCACTCGATCGAGGGATAGCGAGTGGAGAGTTGGGGACAATTTTGGCTCCAACAGGCGACACGGCGTGGAGAAGATAAATATGAGCGCTAGATGCTAGATAATGTGTCGGGGCCTGCGCTGGGATGAGGACAACATGACGACTCTCAGGATGTTAGGATTTACAGTTTCGGCTGGCGTTGATGGTGGAGAATAGTGCGTGTTGAAGCCCAATCGACAACTAATCGATGGAGTGACTTTGTCATTGAATAGGGGAGTTGCGTCCTAAATTGGCAAGGGTTGGCAAATTTGAACAACCCGAAGGATGTTGGGCTCTTAGTTGTCAAGGCGTACGCCTAGGCGCACCTGAGGCGTCGGGCGCACTGGGCGCAGCCCGCCGCGCCTCAGCACGACTGAGGCAGGCGATGCGCCCCAGGCGCGCGCCTTACAGGCTCCCGGGCGCCTAAGCCTTTTAAGGTATTTTTTTTAAAAAAATTGAGATTGACAAAAACATGATCTTAGACGCACCCGAGGCACCCCTAGGCGCACTTGGACGCCCAATTCGCTGAAACTGAGTCGACTGGGCGCCCAATTTGCTGAAACTGAGCGGACTGAGCGCCCAATTCGCTCAAACTGAGCGGACTGGGCGCCCAACTCGCTGAAACTGAGTCGACTGGGCGCCCAATTCGCTGAAACTGAGCGGACTGGCCGCCCAATTCGCTGAAACTGAGCGGACTGGGCGCCCAATTCGCTGAAACTGAGCGGACTGGGCGCCCAATTCGCTGAAACTGAGCGGACTGGGCGCCCAATTCGCTGAAACTGAGCGGACTGGGCGGCCAATTCGCTGAAACTGAGCGGACTGGGCGGCCAATTCGCTGAAAATGAGCGGACTGGGCGGCCAATTCGCTGAAAATGAGCGGACTGGGCGCCCAATTCGCTGAAACTGAGCGGACTGGGCGCCCAATTCGCTGAAACTGAGCGGACTGGGCGCCCAATTCGCTGAAACTGAGGGGACTGGGCGCCCAATTCGCTGAAACTGAGCGTACTGGGCGCCCAATTCGCTGAAACTGAGCGTACTGGGCGCCCAATTCGCTGAAACTGAGCGTACTGGGCGCCCAATTCGCTGAAACTGAGCGAATTGGGCGCCTAATTCGCTCAATTTCCTCTTCCCTCCATTTTTGCGACTCGCGTGCCTCAGGCGCCTTGTACCTTGCGTATAGGCTCCATGGGCACTTTGCGCCTCGGTGTGCCTGACACCTTTGATAACTTAGGTTGGGCTCGATCGTAGGGGAAGATGCGGAAATATGCTGCTACCCGAAGAGAGAGACGAAGTAAATTTATGCAAGCTGCCAGAGACGCACGTTTTGGAAGAGGCCTGTAACAACCGAATATAAAAATCCGTATAAAAATGTTTTTAGTCATCTCCCCGATGATGAAAAGACACATATTTTACGATTTCTTTCTTTTCATGGTGGTTTGATTTTTCTGGGTTGCCTTTTAATTTCTTTAAGTTTGCTGCCTTTTATATGGGCTGAATTTATGTGGGCTGATTAAATTTATGTCTATGTGCTAATGGGCTGATCTATTTCATTTGGCTGACTTTACTATTGTTGTTTTGCGGGCTTTTATGGAAGTGCTGGCTATTTAGTTGCTGGCTGTTTAGTTGCTGGCTGGCTGTTTAAAGAAGCTGTGCTGGTTAGGTTAAGTGCTGGCTGGGTGGCATGTTGGATTTGGTTACTAACACCTGGAGCGGTGCTTTGGCCCGATGTTGTCGCTAGCCGCTGATTTCACTGTATAAAACGGGTCGTCCGCTATTCTTCTCCCGCACTGCAAAGTTTTCCCGTCGCCTTCCTGCTTCTGCGATTTCCGACGATTTCTTCCTTCCTGCTCTGTGTCGGCAGTAAAAGTCTTCTTCTTCTTCTTCTACTTCATCCTCTTCTCTGTGTCGAGCTACCCGTGCTGTCGTTGTCGTGCTCCCGTGCCTACGTTGCTTTGCCGCCGATTTGTCTGGGCCAACGGTTTTGCTGAGCCGACTAGGGCTGCTGCTGGTGTTCTTCGTCTACTGTACTTCTTTCTCTGGCCGACTACTTCTGGTTCTCTGTTTCTCTTTTCTTCTTCTCTACTGTTGTACCCGAGTCCTACCTCTACTGTTTTGCAGTTGCTATCTCTGCTCCTAGGGTTTTTGCTGCTCCTGAGCTGCTCCTGTGTAGCTGTTATCGCTGCGAAGTTACCACTGCTCCTTGTAGCTGCTCCCGAGCTGCTGCCTCCTTGCTACTGTTTCCAAGCCACTGCCTTTTCCTCCTCTTGGCTGGTTTGGCTTATTTCATCTACTTTGTTACTTGCTTTACGTTTTGAACTGTGGGGATACCAAATTACTAATTTTAATTGCCGATTTTTGGCAGTTTTTTGTGGATAACCAAGTTTATTTTTGTACCTTGCTGGACAATTACGTTTAAGAGGACAGGAAGCTCATTTGGGGGCTGGTTTTTAGCCCATTTTGAGGCTTATTTCTAGCTGTCCGGCAAAGTATGAAATCAAATTTGGCCTTTAGCCAGTTAATTGGAATTTTCGGTTTATTGTTTTAGCTTTCCGATACAAATCTTTTACTCTTTATGTTATGCTACAGTAAAACGAGACGCAATCCAAATTAAGATGCATGTTATTTCAGTGGTTTCCGAATCTTAAAACTTCGAGTATGACATCCCGTGATAACTGTGACATTTATGCGGACAAGGATATGAATAAAGACAAAGGAAGGATGAGTATTTTATTTCTTGAAATTATGAGTATCCAATTATTTCGTAGTATTTAATTTATTGTCTCTTTTAACGAAATTACTTGTGCATATGTGTTTCCCCTTAATGATATATCAGTAAATAAATAAAGTGGGCGAGGGGACAATTAAGCGATACAGATTTCTGAGGGGATTAGTTTTATTCAAAATTCCTGTTTATATGATAATATAAAATTCATGTAAAACTCTGCATAGAGAAATGTGATGTCTTCGAATCCTATGATGTGGAGGCATCCACTGATGGATTCACCAGTAGGGGTGAGCCTACAATTACGCACTTCGGGACGGGGCCCAATTCAAGTTTGCATCACCGGAGCATTTTCCATTTTATGTAACTAAAGTTAAGGGGTAATTTAATGATTAGTATTGAGAATAATCAAGTGATTGATTTATTGTATTGTATGCATATTGGTATTACCCTCCTTGTTTGCATGGATAATCATTTCACGAAATACTGTTCTCACATAGTCATAATTTTTATAACTAACCCTTAGTGCATTCATTTTTTTTCAGACAACAGGTCGAACTCCAGGCGTACGAGGAAGGTTCGTACCTAAAGAGTTAGAGAAGGTATGACTTAAAGTTTACAAAGGAATCGAGGAAGGTTTTGAGAGTCATATATTACGATGTTCAAAAAACTATTGTAAATTTTTAGCAGACTTCGAGTAAACGACTGTATCATTGTGTGAATAAGTAAAAGGATGGAATAAAATACTGCTTTGGATGTTCATTGTACTGTTCTTAGATGTACTGCGACTACTCTATTGACTCTCTGTTCACTTTCTGAAATCATTGGGAAGTACGAGAATTTTGGGTCTCACAATTTGGTATCAGAGGCAGGTTCGGGTTTCAATAGAATATGTCGTAACATAAGCAGTACGAAAACATTTAAATCTAAGGATGTTACATTTGTTTATAGGAACCTATCCAAGTCTATTCTAGCCGCCGCAGCCAACGTCGTCGAAAGAATCAAGACTATCCTGACTATCAAGCAGCCACCAGGTCCGAGGAAAGTGACAACGGGCATCAACAACATCGGCGTCCTTCGGATTTCGTGCTATCAATAGGAAAAACTTTTAGTTAGTTTTTCCTACGTTAGCTACTTTAGGACACATACTCCCCAAGAGAATCCTACTCCACCACATCAACCACAGCAACATCCAATGAACCCTCCTCCAAATCTCCCGCCAAGAGTAGAAGCTCCGACACCCCAATACCGACAAATGGACTTCGATCTTAAACAGTTTATGGAATTAAAACCACCGACTTTTGTTGGAGACCTATCTCCCTTAAAACAGAAGATTGGATACTGCGAATCGAAAATATCTTCCAAGTCATGCGTTGCCCTGAGGACCGGAAAGTTGAACTCGCGTCATTTGTACTGGAAGGCACCGCAAAGCGTTGGTGGAACAACTTAATCGCTATAAAGTTCACGGGACGTAGATTTGTGACATGGGAAAATTTTCTTCAAGAATTCACTAATTGGTTCGTACTCCGATCGGAAAAACGAGTCCTACACGAGCAATTTTTACGGCTCGTCCAGGGATCCAATTCGGTGTTACAGTACAAGACAGAATTCTCCAAGTTGCCATATTATGCCGATTCTCTCGTGGCTGCCGAGGTAGATCGTTGCAGGCAATTTCAACAGGGACTGCAGGACGACATACGCAATTTACTCGTACATCTGGATATCCTAGAATATGGAAAGTTGGTCGAGCGAGCGCGATTAGTAGAAATCGATCAAGGCAAAACGCAAAAACACCGAGATGGGAAAAGAAAAGCCACGAAAATCCCAACTCAAAGTGAAGTACTAAGCAAAGATGTTGCTAAGACAATACAAACTTGTCCATCAACAAATTCGACGAAATTTGCCAAGTGTGGCAGATATCACCGAGGCGAATGCTTGAGTGGCGGTTGTTATTACTGTCGTGAGCCGGGTCACATAAAGAAGAATTGCCCAAAGTTCTGGAATAAAGCAATCAATTCACAACCTCCACTGCAGCAGCAATTATACCAAATGCTTGCTGAATCATTCGCATCAGCACCATCACCAACGCCCGCACCCGCACCTGCTCCTGCACCTGCTCCAACGCCACCACAAGAAGGCTCAGCCGATCGATTAGTTTTTCCCCGGGCTTATACCTATGGTAAATAAGTTGTATTTTACTATTACCACTCTACTTTGAGTTTTCGAGGATGAAAACTCCTAAAGGAGGAGAGGATTTGTAACAACCGAATATAAAAATCCGTATAAAAATATTTTGAGTCATCTCCCCGATGATGAAAAGACACATATTTTTCGATTTCTTTCTTTTCATGATGGTTTGATTTTTCTGGGTTGCCTTTTAATTTCTTTAAGTTTGCTGCCTTTTATATGGACTGAATTTATGTGGGCTGATTAAATTTATGTTTATGTGCTAATGGGCTGATCTATTTCATTTGGCTGGCTTTACTATTGTTGTTTTGCGGGTTGTTATGGAAGTGCTGGCTGTTTGGTTGTTGGCTGGCTGTTTAAAGGAGTTGTGCTGGCTAGGTTAAGTGCTGGCTGGGTGACATGTTGGATTTGTTTACTAACACCTGGAGCGGTGCTTTGGCCCGATGTTGCCGCTAGCCGCTGATTTCACTATATAAAACGGGTCGTCCGCTATTCTTCTCCCACACTGCAAAGCTTTCCCGTCGCCTTCCTGCTTCTGTGATTTCCGACGATTTCTTCTTTCCTGCTCTGGGTCGGCAGTAAAAGTCTTCTTCTTCTTTTACTTCATCCTCTTCTCTGTGCCGAGCTACCCGTGCCGTTGTTGTTGTGCTCTCGTGCCGACGCTGCTTTGCCGCCGATTTGTCTGGGCCGACGGTTCTGCTGAGCCGACTAGGGCTGCTGTTGTGCTGCTGCTAGTGTTCTTCGTCTACTGTACTTCTTTCTCTGGCCGACTACTTTTGGTTCTCTGTTTCTCTTTTCTTCTTCTTCTACTGCTGTACCCGAGTTCTGCCTCTACTGTTTTGCAGTTGCTATCTCTGCTCCTACGGTTTCTGCTTCTCCTGAGCTGCTCCTGTGTAGCTGCTGTCGCTGCGAAGTTACCGTTGCTCCTTGTAGCTGCTCCTGAGCTGCTTCCTCCCTGCTACTGTTCCAAGCCACTGCCTTTTCCTCCACTTGGCTGGTTTGGCTTATTTCCTCTACTTGGTTACTTGCTTTACGTTTTGAACTGTGGGGATACCAAATTACTAATTTTAATTACTGATTTTTGGGAGTTTTTGGTGGATAACCAAGTTTATTTTTGTACCTTGCTGGAAAATTACGTTTAAGAGGACATGAAGTCCATTTGGAGGCTGATTTTTAGCCCATTTTGAGACATATTTCTGGCTGCCCGCCAAAGTATGAAATCAGATTTGGCCTTTAGCAAGTTAATTGGAATTTTCGGTTTATTGTTTTAGCTTTTTGATACAAATCTTTTACGCTCTATGCTATGCTACGTGTAAAACGAGACGCAACCCAAATTAAGATGCATGTTATTTCAGTGGTTTCCGAAGCTTAAAACTTCGAGAATGACGTCCCGTGATAACCGTGACATTTATGCGGACAAGGATATGAATAAAGGCAAAGGAAGGTGAGTATTTTATTTTTTGAAATTATGAGTATCCAATTATTTTGCAGTATTTAATTTATTGTCTCTTTTAACGAAATTGCTTGTGCATATGAGTTTCGCCTTAATGATATATCGCTAAATAAATAAAGTGGGCGAGGGGACAATTAAGCGATACAGATTTCTGGGGGGATCAGTTTTATTCAAAATTTCTGTTTATACAACAAAATAAAATTCATGTAAAACTGCATAGGGAAATGTGATGTCTTCGAATCCGATGATGTGGAGGCATCCACTGATGGATTCACCAGTAGAGGTGAGCCTACAATTACGCTCTTCGGGGGCGGGAACCAATTCAAGTTTGCATCACCGGAGCATTTCCCATTTTATGTAACTAAAGTTAAGGGGTAATTTAATGATTAGTATTGAGAATAATAAAGTGATTGATTTATTGTACTGTATGCATAGGGTATTATCCCCCTTATTTGCATGTATAACCATTTCACGAAATACTGTTCTCACATAGTCATAATTTTTATGACTAACCCTTAGTGGATTCATTTTTTTCTGACAACAGGTGGAACTCCAGGCGTACGGGGAAGGTTCGCACCTAAAGAGTTAGAGAAGGTATGACTTAATGTCTACAAAGGAATCGAAGAAGATTCTGAGAGTCATAAATTACTATGTTCAGAAAACTATTGTAAATTTTTAGCAGACTTCGAGTAAACGACTGTATGAATGTGTGAATAAGTAAAAGGATGGAATAAAATACTGCTTTGGATGTTCATTGTACTGTTCTTAGATGTGTTGCGACTACTCTATTGACTCTCTGTTCACTTTCTGAAATCATTGGGAAGCCCCAGAATTTTGGGTCTTCACAAGGCCGAAGGAGGAAGAATCTAGCCAAAGGAAGAAGACTGAAGGCCGCATTGTCGTAGGTTGAGTGCGGATGGAGTATCGTGGAGATCCCGTTGAGGGAACACTGTGAGCTCTGGAAGAGACAAGCATGTGAGGTATTCGAGAAGGTTCAGCTGCGTGGATTTTATGTGGAATATGATCGTTGGAGGAGTCTGGAGCGGAAATGTAGGAGCGAGGTAGTGGGTTCGTTTACGTGAAAACCCGAGGGTAAGGGGGCGAGGTTCCTTGTGTGGGCTGTAGAGGATAAATGTGGTGCTGATAGCGCTGATACCAAGTTTGTTATGTGCCTATTTCGAGACTTCGTTGAACATATCGATGGAGGCAGAGATGTATCTTAGAATGGGGAGGAAGATGAGAAGAACTGAAGTGAGAGAAGATGTGTCAAGAGAGAGAAGGAGAAGAGTTAGAGAGAAATTTTGATTTAATTCTTGCATCCCACATACATGACTCAAAGGTCCCCTGATATAACACACTGATGACATGGCCATAAATACTAAATATATAGAGATGCGTGAATATTAAAAATCTAAGATTTTAATATTCCATAACTACGACTCTACTCGATTCGACTCATACAACTCGACTCGATACTACTCAATTCATACAACTTGACTTGATAACTAAAGACCCGTAATAATGTAATTTCTAGATAACTTACGGCGTGGGACCCATACACATACATCGAAACAACAACCCAGCATGGATCAAGCAACAAGAAATCCAAAAGAAATAAACAATTCAATTAATTTAAATAACATAAGCCATAAATAGACATAGAAACAACAGCCTAACAGGGATCATAGTAAGCATGATTTTCACGAAAGGAGAAACTCCTAACATAATGCAAGAGAAAACTTACAAGAAGAGTTGACTACGAAGAATGCATAAACCCAAAATGTCAATTAACCGCAGGACCACAGAACCAAAGAATCAGAGAAGCTTAAAAGCAGTAAAAAACACACAGTGCTGATTGCTGAGAAAAGAAGCTGAAGAAGAGAGGAAGAGAACCAGAATAAGAAATTGTCGTATTAGAGAATAAGAGAAGCTACAGAACCAGAGAATAAGAGAAGCTACAGAACCAGAGGATAAGAAAATCCACATAACCTAAGTGCCAAAAGAAGAAATCACACTGCTCAAAGAATAAGAGAAGTCACAAAACCAAAGAACTAGAAGAAAGAAGCTGAAGATTCAGGGAGCTAGAGAAGCCTCGAAACTTGTGAACTAGAGAAGCCTCGAAACATGAGAATCAGAGAAGTCACAGAGCTAGAGAAGTAGGAAATGAGAGAATAAGAGATTCGAGAACTTGATCAACAAAGACTACGACAAGCCGTTGTTGAAGGGAGGCACAAATGAAAAAAAGACTCGGGGCTTGGTTTAAAATGAGCCTTGATTTAACACTTAGAAAAAACGTTCCTGATATATATCCGGTTCAATATATCGCCTAATATATATGGAAATCCCGATATATCAGGCGCAATGTATCGCCTGATATATCAGGAAATCTCGACATATGTGGCATTATATTGTAAAATAATAATTCCATTTTAAATATCGAAAACATGGCGTTTCTTCATCAAAACTGACATGTCGGCAATGCCTGCCGACATTTACAACATTGCGCGTGTCAACTGTGTGGGTTAGGATTCAAATTTTGTTGGTTTGTTGCTTTCCATTCCAGTCTAGATGGTAAAAATTTTAGCCCTTAACTACGTGCCACCTTTGTTTCTTTTTGTTGACAATGCTTTAGTAACTATATCATACTGCTGTTATTATTATCCCTTTTAATTTCACGGAACAAAAAATTCTTTATATGAAATAAATATGCAGTTTAACTGAGCCCCCCAACTATACTCTATCCTGCAACGACATGCTAGTGACCTTTTATTGGGATTAGGAAATGTATGTTAATGTCAAGTATCTTCTTTTATCCATCTTCTTGAAGTATTAGCATTTCCCCTATCATAATGTTTTTTAGTTGAAGTAAACTCCAATCGATCACCTTCTCATTGCATGGAGTTATCTATTTTGGCATTTCACAGCACCATACACATTATTTTTGCTCGTAATACAATTGATGAGTTCTAGTTGATCCCATTAATGAACTTCAAGCTTTATTTTTCAATTGATCTCATGCTGGTTTTGGTACATTTAGACGTTTTTTTACTTTTCTTTCATCCAGAAATTGCTAGCCGAAGCGAAACGTGATCTAGGTGAGGCCATATCTGCATTTGAATTCATGGATTGCAGTTCGGTAGAAATGGTAAGATTTAGCATAATGTCTATGTTGTGCAATTCTCTTTGCCATATCTTATTTCACAAAAAATGATGCACTGACAGTATGTCGTATTCTGCATTTATTGATCTTTAAGCATCCTGCTTAAATTAATTATGTGAATAATTACAGTATGTGAATAATTGCAGTACGAACTTGAGGTTTTTTTCTTTCATTGATAAAACTATTTTTCAATGCTATCCCAAATCTTGCTTTTGTGATGTTCTGAATATGCTGTTTCAGTTCTACCAAGTTATTAGAGTTGTCAATGCTATGCTTGAATTTGTTTCAAAACAGATTTTTCAAGGTGACAGCGGCCTCTATAGAACCACAAATGCAAGTACGCTGGTATGCAAACGTCATTGAACATGAAAATCGGTAATATGTGGAATTATTAACTGGTTATTAAACGGATATACTATAAACTTATCCAAAGAAGTGATGATTTTATTGGTTGAACATCCCTCAATATGCTCAGTAATATACAAGCTAATTGGTCATATATGTACAAGACGATAAGTTTTGCTGCCCATGTATCCACAGACTCTATGGGATCAAACCATTTGTGGTTTGTGTAGTGTAAGTGAATGAGTGGGGTCTTGGGACCTTCTGAAGTTAACTCAAAATCTAAGTTAGCATCAAAAAAGAGCGTTAGTCTTGGTGGGAGTGGGACAAAGTAGAGGGAACTTGATGACAGTGGAATACTCATAATTGGTCATATATGTATAAAACTTCTATATATCCAGGTAGAATTCCCTGGTCATGTGAGAGTTGGCCCCAGCTCTAGTAAGCCAAAAAAACATAATTTCCCTCCGTATTGATTGTTGATAGATGCTCACTATCGTCAAACCAAACTTGAAGAAGCTTAATTGAAATCGAGATGCAATAAATCAAGGTATACTTGATATCCAAGTCTTAAGGGTAATATCAGTTCTATGAGAGTTTAAACAGCCAAAATGATTCAAGATAACTCCAATAGACTCATTACCACTCCCTTGTATAGGTGGGAATACGCATACATAGTTATGAATTTGCACTAAGATGACATAGGTAGCTAAGGGGGTCGTGTGGCTTGAGGAGTCGTCTTCGTATCAATAATTCGAAAATCGACCTTATCCTCAAGGTCAAGGCCTACAGGAGCAACGAGCGCTAAAGGATCTAAATCAACAATATTTGGATCGTCATCTTCAGCGTCAAGTAGCAAACGTAAGTCCTTGAGAGCGAATGTGTGTGTGGGCGAGTATGGCTAGTGACGGTGAATGCAGAGGCCCTATGGTGAAGCTCGAGGTATTGCTGGTGAGATAAGCATTGGGGTTGTAGGTGTATCGACGGAGCCACGATCAGTTAAACTGGAGGCGTGGCTGCGTGACAAACATTGGGGGTCCTTGTGAGCATAAGTCCTTGTGGGTGGACGAGCACGACTAGTGACAGTGAATACATAGGCCCTTATGGTGAAGCTCGAGATACTGCTGGTGAGATATGCATTGGGGTTGTGGGTGTACCAACAGTGGTTGGATCGACTGGCGGCGTGGATGCGGGCCAAAACTATGGGCGCCGAGGTAGAGGTCGGTGATACAGGCGGCGAAGAAGTGGGTTTGGTGTCGGCGGTGACAATGGCTCGTGGGGTCATCGAGTAAAGGAGGACGGCTAGGCTGCATAGAGTTCCTTATCGAGGAAACGAGCTTGCTTCATGGCACAAGTGAGAGTAGTGAGGTGGTGGATACATAGACGTGCCCAAATGTGGGGCTTTAGGCCAGTCAGAACATGCCTCAGATAATGGTTTAAGGGAATGTTCAATGACATGTGTGACAACCCTGAACTTGATGATATAGGTGACCATGGGATCAGATTTGGAGAACAGAGCTGAGGTGCTCATAGGCATTACCCTCTTGGCGTGTGTCATAGTAGCAAAGAAGTTCCTCCCTCATGCAGGACATAAGAGATCACATACATGATGGTGCATCCAACACATGACTGGAATGTTGTCCCTCTATATTGATATTCTTCCTAGGAACTTTCTGGTTGGCAGGGGTAGACTGGAGGTTAAAAAAAATTTTGTCGACAATTCAACTAAGGGGTTCGGTACCGTCGAACACAAAAATCTCAATGCAATGGAGTTGGGTCGGGTGCATGCTTGCACCCATGTATTCTATGGCTGGCCAAGTGGGTGCGGCGGTGGAGTTTCAGAGGTGCTGGTGGACGGTGGACAGCGGGAATCACGAGCTTGCGAAGGAGAGTGAGATCATCAAGTCAACCTTCGAGTTGATCCATGCAAGTAAAAGTTGTGGAGGTTGAAGGAGGCACGTTCTTGTCGGTGAGGACCTGTAACAAATGATTCGGAGAGAAGAATGGATTGACAAAAATTCCAGATTAGATGGATTGCGGCTGCCATTGTGGAGGCGGACAACAACCGCTGGAGAGTGTTGCACGATAGAGCAGTTCTGGAGGATGTCGTGAACTGTGGCAGAAGGCCAATACTGGAGAGTCCTGTTGACGATTGTGTCGATTGGGCACAAGGAAAGGATGCATGGGATGAAATAATCGGAGCGCGTCGGAGCCTCATTCCCACGATTATGTTGCACACGGATACCACTCTCACGACTGGAGTCACATGCGAGGGTAGAAACGGAGGAAACTATCGCGAGGGCAATGAAGCTTGCGAAGTGCCTAGCGGTTGTTGGAGCAGTGGCGCTCCACGTGCCCCTACTAAATTTTCTATTATGTGGTCGTCATATTTATTTTAATATGTCATCAGCATGATCCAATAGTCTAAGAGTTCATAATTTTATTCACTTTTTCTTTTAGGTTAAGATTACTCGTAATTTTACATCAAATGTATTCGGACAACAACTGCTGGAGAGTGTTTCTACGAACATCAGATCATGGATGTAAGGATTTCTTTTCCATTGGTAAGACACATAACAAATTGTATGATTTGTATTTTATAGACCCATGTAATTTTATAGGTAATCACGAATTTCCTAAAGGAATTAAGAATAGTTTAATATTAGATACATTAAATCAAATATGTAGTACAGAGTCAACAACACATAAATTCTCTGATGTGCTTTTCCTCCGATTCCCTCCACAAATCCATTCCTCTCTATATAGGGTTTCTTTGGAAGCCTTAAAAGAATTTCATGAGCAAATGGAAGAGATTATAAGAGAGAGAAGATTAAATCGATGGTCAAATCATACACTAAATGCTTTGTTATCAATGAAGAAGCCAATCCCAAGAGGCCAAATGTTGTCGACCCTATGGAGTGAAGATGGAGAGTAATTTGGCTGATTCAGATGTTTTGATCCTCTAATGTAGAGGAATATGCCGACTGATGTGATAGAAGAAGAATACACGGTCAGAAGCGAGTGATTCCTGTTGGAATTCACAAAAGTGAGAAATAAAAAAAGTAATTTTATTAAGTTCTCAAATTTTCGTATCCTTGCATGTATTTATACACTTATATAAGAAGAGAGATAGAGGCGGAAAATGCCCATCCTAATATGTGGGACTAAACTAAAGGAACAAGATGGGTCTTATATTGGGCTTTTATATATTTCTTTCAATACTCCCCCGCAAGCTGAAGCATACATATCGTAAGCCGACAACTGTACAGAAACTGATAGTATAACTGTTTTGGTAGTGCCTTTGTTAGAATGCCGACAACTTGCCCGGCAGCTAGAACATTTTTAATTACAACTTCTTCAATTGAACCTTCTCCCGAATGAAGTGACAATCAACCTTAATATGTTTGGTTCATTCATAAAATACAAGATTCTTGACAATGTGTATAACAACTTGACTATCACAAAACAGTGACTGGTGAAGAAATTTTGACTCCCAAATCGCCTAGGAGACTTTCTAGCCAGGTAAGCTCAGACACAACAACTGCCATTGAATGATACTTAGCTTCAGCAGCTGAGCGAGCAACAACAAATTGTTTCTTGCTGCGCTAGATAATAAGATGTCTTCCGAAGTATGTACAGAATCCATTAGTAGAGCGTCGATCATCCAGAGAAACAGCATAGTCCGCATCAGAGTGTACAATCAGAGATAGATAAGAAGACAGTTTGTATACAAGTCATTGTCTAGGAGCAATCTTCAAATATTTGAGGATACGTTCAATGGCCTGGAGATGAGAGTCTCATGGAGCATGCATAAATTGACTAATAACTCCAACAATAAAGGAAATATCATGTCTTGTAACAGTAAGATAAATCAACTTTCCTACAAGATGGCGATAATACTTTGGGTTTGGAAGTGGAAGATCAGAATCAGATTATTGAGTGCAGTGCTTGTGGTTGATATCCATAAGAGTGTTAACACGCATCCATCCAGAATAGCCAGCATCATGAAGAAGTTTGAGGCAGTACTTCCGTTGAGATATTACAAGACCATTAGGACGTCTCGCTACCTCAAGAAAAAAGAAGTACCGAAGATTTCCCAGATCTTTAGTTTGAAATGTCGAGTTTAAGTGTTACTTGATAATTTGTATTTCTTTAGAGTCATCACCGGTGATCAGAATATCATCTGTAACACATCTTCCCAGTTTTACAATAATCAGTCATCCGGCTGGGTCAGCGATATAAAGAGAACTAGGAAACAATATCAAAACTAGTACACAGCTGGTATAAAGAAGAAACTACTAAAAATTTTAAACTTACAATGGAAGCTATGAAAAAAAACTAAGGGTAAACGCATACCTGTATACTGGGTTCACAGAGCCGCTAAACATGAATTAAGATGAAAGTACTGTCAGTCTGAAATAGCATAATAAGTCTGATACATGATATTTCAAGGATTAATCAAATACAATATCCAAGGTTACAAGTGTATATTGAATGAAAGAAAACTGAAAAGGGAAAAACAGCTACAAACTGACACCACACAGCGCTCATTTTATGCGCAGTTTCCCACCTGCGTCGCCTGTAAAAACATTGTCCACGAGGGGTCAGAGAAAGGAAAAATAACTCCTTGTGACACTAAATCATTTTTCTTAAATGATGAATGCATGCCTTTTGAAAAATAGTTTTGTTCTTAAAATTTTTATGCTAAATGGTATGCATGCGTTTACAATGCTTTCTGGTCAACAGACATACTCGTTCTACGTTCATGAACTTTCAATACATTTACCCAAGCCCCGACGTTCACTAACTTGTGCGCTGCCTCACGTCGGGTCTATGCTTGAGTTCTAGGTGGCTTTTATCCTGAAGTTTTACTTTAAAACTCCAGGCAGAGTAGCTCGTAACGCGCAACTGAAATCTGACGACCCGAGACCATCTGACGAACTCAATTGTTCTGGTGTCGCGCGGACACGGTATCAAATCTACTAACTGTCTCAAAGGGGAGTCAACTCCCAAGACTTTACTACTCATAGGATTCCATATGCTCTATGAGAAAGGTAGTGTGCCTCTACCTAGCACGAGGAGACTTATGCATGCTTACTGACCCTTTTTCGGTCTAATGCTACTCTGCTTGGAACATCGCTTGGTGTACTACTGAGGTACCCTTGCTTTTCTTGTTCTCGACTAGAAGAGAACCCTAACTTAGATAAAACGTTTCGTGCCTAACATTGCTTACATGATCTGACTATTCGAATCTTGGAAAGGGGGTGTTGCCCTTCAACTACTTCCGGGACAGTTTTCCTACCGTCGCACTTATCTATACATGGTTATAATGCATGTACGAAATTTACACTTGTGTAACACAAAAATAATTCTTTGATACGTCTAACTAACAAGAATTAGAATTCCTTACAGTGGTGGTGCGACGCTCGTGCACTCGGCGCGGCGACATTTGCTTTTCAGACGAAAATCTGACTACTGCGGACTTCCGGAATCTTGCCCAGAGGGCACCAAAAATCTGGAGTCCAAGATAACCTAAATTACACACTTTCCCTTTTAGGGTTATCAGTAAAGAAATCTCACAATGGCTAGGGTAAAATACAAGAAGAACCAAAATAGTGTATTACCCCTACATGAGAGTGATTATGGTTCACAACGCGCCCAACTTCAGATTCGCGGGTTCTAAAACTCAAATCCCTAATTAGGGTAAGAGAAAAAATGTGAGATTTCTTCCAATAGAAGGATTTCCACAAAGAACGAAGACTAGAGAGGAATAAAACTCACCGGAACCAAAACAAGCTTCGACACTCTTGATTCCACCGGTTAGGGTTGAAACCGGACCTCCAACTGCAAGGGGAGAGAGGAGAGCACTCACCGCGCCCGTAGAGGGAGAAGGAAACGCCGGATCTAAGAATCGGAGAGGGGGAAGCCGTCGGCCAAGGCGCGGGATGCGTCGTGCTTGGCTTGCGGAAAGAGCGGAAACGGGAGGCTCGGTTTGCAGTTTATCTCCCGTGAAATAGGAAGCTTTTGGGTTTTAAAACTGTCGGGTATGCGGTTTTGATAATAACCGCATGAGGAGAGGGGGGTGAGACCTGATGTTGGCACCCCAAAATGTGTTGCACGTCGCTATTAAAAATGAGTTGCGTCACACGTCTTTACGACTGATATAAATTACTAGTTAACGAACGTGATATATAATTATACTGACATCGTACCTCGACGACGCGCTGCCTCGATCAAAATCCGTCGCGACTCGACCCTACAATTAAAAATAAATTTCGCGTTAGTTACGAATGTTATAAATCTCTCCTCCTAACAAAAAAATTTTCGTGCTCGAAAATTTTAACCATACCTGAATCAAAGAGGAAAGTATAATCTGCATTGCTCTTAAGTTCATCCTCTTGCTCCCAAGTATATTTTGGACGGCCACAGTTCATCCAAAGGACTTTGACCATGTGAATCTCTTCATTCCTGAGTTTCTGTATCATAGAATCCATGATTCTGACTGGTCTAATGACAATACTAAGATCTGTCTCAATTGATGCTTCCTTGGTACTAATGATCTGGCTGGAATCTCTGACTGCTCTCCTCAGATAGGAGACATGAAACACATCATGTACACCACTTATTTCCTCAGGTAAGGCCAACTTATATGCAACCTCACCAACTCGTTCCAGTACCTCAAAAGGACCAACAAATCTGGGACTCAGTTTCTTCATTCGCTTTTTTCTAGAGACTCCTGTGACTGGTCTGACCTTCAGATAAACGTAGTCTCCAACACTGAACTCTACTGACCCTTGCTTCTGATCATGATACTTGGTCTGGCGATCCTGAGCTGTTTTCATACGCTCTTGAATGAGTTTGATCCTATCAGTGGTCTTATCAATACATGATTCTCTGATGGTAGATCTCTCTTCACTTTCAGCCCAACACAACGGTGGTCGACAACGCCTACCATAGAGAGTCTCGAACGGTGTCATCCCAATACTAGTCTGAAAACTGTTATTGTAGGAGAACTCCACAAGGGTAACATATTTCTCCCACTTCCCTCCAAAGTCCAGTATGCACATTTGTAGCAAATCTTTCAAATTCCTATTTGTGCGCTCCGTCTGTCCATCTGTCTGGGGATGGAAAGCGGTGCTGAAATGTAGCTTGGTGTCCAACCGCTACTGAACGTATCTCCACTCCTTGGAGGTAAACCTGTCATTACGGTCTGAAACAATAGTCTTGGGAACACCGTGAAGTCGAACTATCTCGTCTATGTATAACTGTGTCAGTTTCGGACCTTGATCCGTCTTTCTAAGAGAAATGAAATGGGCGACCTTAGAAAGCCGATCAACTATAACCCATAAGGAATCATTCCCACCCTGCGATCTTGGAAGACAGTGGATGAAATCCATGGATATATCCTCAAAAGTCCACTCAGGAATGGTATGTGCCTGCAACTTGCCTCCAGACCTTTGGCACTCGGCCTTAACTAGCTTGCAAGTCTTGTACTTCCCTACATAATCAGCAACATCACCTTTCAAGCCTGGCCAGCAGACTACCTTCTTGAGATCTGCATACATCTTCGTGCTGTCCGGATGTATAGAATGTCTGGAATTATGTGCCTCAAATAGAATGTCTTCGCGAATGTGACTAACATCGGGGATACACACCCTGTCATCATGCAATAACAAATCGTCCTGAATAGTGAATCTCTCCTTCTGACCCGTCTGCACTGAGGTCCAAATCTCTGTCATCTTTGGATCCAAGGGTAGAGCTGTCCTGATTTTATCCTTGATGTCACGTGTAATCTCCATCCAACTCAACCTTGCAGAACCAAAACTACAACGTGACACAATGATGATGTCCAGTCTCTCCAGTTCCCGCACTAACTCCTGCTGCTGAGTGAGAAGTGAGAAACACGAAGCTCTACGGCTAAGGGCATCAGCTACAACGTTCGCCTATCCTGGGTGGTACTGAATGTGTACGTCGTAGTCCGATAAGAACTCTAACCATCTGCGCTTCCTCAAATTGAGCTCCCGCTGATCAAAGATTTACTTGAGGTTCTTATGATCAGTGAAGATCTCGCAACGCACTCCATAGAGATAGTGTCTCCATATCTTTAGAGCATGGATGACTGTTGCAAGCTTCAAGTCATGCACGAGATAGTTCCTTTCATGTACCTTTAACTGTCTCGAGGCGTAGGCTATGACCTTTCCATGCTGCATGAGGACACAACCCAAATCCTGGTCTGACGCATCGCTATAAATCTGAAACCCGTCGGACCCTGATGGTAAACTCAAGATCGGTGCGGTCATCAGCCTGACCTTCAAGTCCTCAAAAGCCAACTCGCACTCAACTGTCCAATCTACGCCCTTTCCCTTCCTGGTGAGGGAAGTCAGTGGTAAGACTATCTTTGAAAAATCTCTGATGAATCTCCTGTAGTAACCAGCTAGACCCAAAAAACTGCGAACCTCTGAGACTGTCGTCGGCTTTGGCCAATCCTTAATGACCTCTATCTTCTTTGGATCAACACTAACCCCTTTTTGACTGATGACATGGCCTAAAAATGCAATCTCTGAAAGTCAAAACTCACATTTTGTAAACTTGGCATACAGTTGGTTCTTCCTGATGGTGTTCAATGCAATACTGAGGTGTGCGGCATGATCTTCTGTACTCTTTGAGAACACCAGAATATCATCTATAAAGACGATAACGAAACGGTCCAAGTACTCCCGAAATACCCTGTTCATCAAGTCCATAAACACTGAAGGAGCATTGGTCAGCCCAAACGGCATGACCACGAACTCGAAGTGTCCATATCTGGTACTGAAGGCCGTCTTCTAAACATCCACGTCCCGGATCCTTAATTGATGGTAGCCCGACCTCAGATCTAACTTGAAAAAAGTGCACAAACCCATCAATTGGTCGAACAAATCATCGATCCTGGGAATCAGATATTTATTCTTTACCGTCAGTTTGTTCAACTCACGGTAGTCTATGCACAGTCTCAGACTACCATCCTTCTTCACAAACGAATAGTACTGGAGCACTCTAAGGTGAAGTACTGGGACGTATAAAGCCCAAATCAAGCAACTCTTGCAATTGGCTCTTCAACTCCGCTAGTTCCCTTGGAGCCATTCGGTAGGGGGATTTGGCTACCGGTGTAGCCCCAGGCTGTAGGTCTATCGGGAACTCAATCTCTCTATCTGGAGGGGCACCAGGGATCTCTTTCGGGAAGACATCGTGGAATTCCTGCACCACCGGTACCTCTGACAAGTCAGCCTTAGCCGCCGCATTCATCAGTACTAAGAAAGTTTCACAACCCTTTGAAATGCACCTCCTAGCTTGGACCGAGGAGATGATCATCTTCACCACTCCCTTCAAGCCCTGGAAGGTAAATGAAGTCTGGTTGGGGCCCTCAAACTGTATCTGCTTCTCCCTACAGTCAATCCTGACATTGACTGCCGAAAGCCAGTCCATTCCAAAGATCAGGTCAAATCCTGCAATAGGTAGCTGCAAAGCTTCCACGATAATCTCGGTATCACCAAACTGCACCGGTACCCTGCACTTATTTCTGGTCTGCAGAAGGGATCCATTTGACATCATAACTTTCAGCGGTACTGTCTCTGGAAAGACTTCTAAATTCAGCTTACGCATTAGAGATTTCGCGATGAACGAGTGCGAGACTCCCGTATCAAACAGAATCTTGGATGGTAAATTACGAATCATAAGGTTGCCTACATGAATGATTTACAAAAGATGGAGAGAGTGTCACTACGGAGAGTTAGATAAACTCGTTAAGCAATTAAACACTCACTAGTCACTACATCCTCCTGTTCCTTTGCCTCCTGCTGACCAAGCTCATACGCTCTGGGTTGCACTAAATCTCAACCCTGTTGTGGTCTCCCATCAGTAATCATCAATGTTTTGCCCTTGTCTACTCCGCTAGAGCTACCAAACTCGTACTTCGACTGCAGGAACAAATTACATTTGTCATCTACAGTAATTACATAAATGTAATGAATACAAATAGACTTTGATTACCTGATTCGTACCAACTTCCTGACAGTAGCGAGCTATATGTCTAGGTTGCCGACACTTGTAACACACGCCTACGCTGGCCAAACACTCTCCTGGATGGCGACGCTGACACTTGGGACAAGGGGGTAGTCCTTGCTCCTGTCTCCAGACTGACCACTCTTCTTAGCATCAGGCTTCTGCTTCTTGTTCCAGTTCTTCCCTTGGTCATTCCTGATCTGCTGCGGCTGATGCGAATCCTGAGATCGCTTCGTGCGAAAACTATTTCTCTTCTATACCTTCTGCTGATCAGCCTCCAACCTGCGAGCCGTATCCACTAAGCTCCTATAGTCTGCGTTGACCATGGTCATCAACGGCTGCCTCAACGAGTCACGTAAGCCATCCATAAAGCGGCTGCACTTCTCAGCCTGATCTCCCTACATCACGCCCGCATATCGAGCCAGATGGGTAAGCTCTCGCTTGTACTCAGTAACGGTCCTGTCCCCCTGGTAGTGCCTAAGATATTTCTCTTAGAGACCTCGTCGTGCGGAAGTAGGCACGAACCAATTTGCAAGGGCCCTAGAAAACTCGCCTCACGTAAACATATCCGACGTATGATCTGGCCAAAAAGCATGGTCATACCATTTATAAAGAACTTATCACTTCCTAAAATAAGAGGAAATTTTCAGGACGATTTACCGGCAGGGTCATCTGCCCGGTACTTGTCCCACCAGACCTTTGCCTCACCGCGGAGAAGGAAAGTTGACAGAGGAACCTTCTTGTTCTCCGGACACTCCATAACGTTCAACAGATCTCTGGTGTTAGCTAACCAGTCGTCAGTGTCCATCGGGGTTTCATCCCCACTGTAGTTTGACGGTTGTAGCTCTCTAAATTTTCTCAAATAGCGCTCCAGGGTCATCTCCACGGGTGCTGGTGCAGAAGCTGGTGCAGGGGCTGGTACTTGCACTGGAGCTGGAAACCCTGCAGCCAGTCCTCTCTGAAACTCCATCAAGACAACAATGACCGCCTTGGCAATCTTAGATGTTTTGTCAGTGGCCTCTGGAGCTACTGGAACTGGTGGCACCAGTGGCACTTCAGCATCTCCCATGGCAGCGTTAGTAACAGGGTCCTGACGTGAAGATTCACCTGCTTCACTGACTCGTGGTGCCTGATAGAACAGAATAAAAGAATATGATTATTTATCATGCATCTGGGAAATCTGTCTTCGCAATTAATTTCATACCTTTGCGAAAAACTATGGCTTATACGCAATTTAAATACTCTACTAACAAGTGTTAACTCTTACACACTCCTATGACTCTGTGAATCTTTCTTGGATTCAGGGATCCTAAACCTGGCTCTGATACCAATTTGTAACACTCCTTCCCAGTTTTACAATAATCAGCTGTACAACCCCGTATCCGGCGAGCGGGGTGAACCAGGAACCAGGCCGGCCGGCTCAGATTACCAAGGCCCCAGGCGAGCTCGGCAGAGAAACCCGAGCCCGAGCTCGGCGTTCGTCTACCGCGAGCTCGACATTCGCCGAGCTAAGCCAAGATTCGTCGAGCTGAGGTCGACTAACGGAGGCCGACCGATAGGCGAGCTCGCTGTCCCAACTCGCACTCGCGCAAAGGAGCTCGGCAACAACAGGCGAGCAGGATCCGCCGAGGTGGCCAGGCTCCCCAGCTCGCCCAGATCTATGAGGTACTTTTTACTGTTTAGCCCCCGCTGGTCTGCCCATAACCCTTCAAAACAGCGGAGTTTGGCTGTTGACAGACACAACCAAGGGCATTTTGGTAATTTCAGGTCAGTTTAGTTTGGTTATTGGCAGTTCATATCCTGAAAACTATAAATAGGAACCAAGGGGTACCCCAGAAGGCAGGCTTCCTGTGCTCTCTTGCTCCAGTTTTCAAGTGCTTTCTGAGTGTACCTTAGCTCGGCCTTTGGCTAAGGAGGGGAAGCGCTCTCAGATCTTTCGGGTATGTGGTGGGTCCTCCCCGCCGAGCCCTTGGGTCAGTCCTCCCTTGTTTCTTTTGTTGTTTTGCTTGCAAGAGCGAAGTAGGTGCGCGATCACCCCTTCCCCAAAGGTGAACTCCACAGGAGACCGATTTTCGGTTTCAACATTTTGGTGCGGTGAGCGTGGAGCGTGGTCAGTGCAGAAAAGCTTCAGCGAGCTAGATGACAGGAGGACAGGGACCTGACAGGTCGAGCTCGCCGCCCCCCCCCCCCCACCTCTGGCCACGGTGGGGATGTTTGAAGATTTCAGAAACGAGGTGCTGGGCCTCGTCAAGTTCGCACTCGGCACGCGGGCCGAGTGCTCGACTCCAGCTGTCCATATCGCAGCCGCCCCTCATTAGGCGAGGACGCTCCCGACAGGCGAGCTGGGAAGGAAGTGGCCGAGGAGGGCCGGGGGTGCGAGCTCCCCGCGCGCGAGCTCTTCCCCGGCTCGGCAGGCAGAGGTTGGCTCGGCGATCTGAGCCCGCGAGACGCGCCAGCTCGCCCAGTAGGGGGAGGCAGCCCCTTCAGCGAGTTGGTGTCTTCAGCTCCAGTCCCAGAGGGGTTCAGCGAACCCGAGATGTCCTACTACACCGGGAAGGGAGACCCGGTCCAACACGTCCAATGGTTTGAGGACGTGGTCTCGATCCGGCAGATGTCGGACGGCTTCAAATGCCGACTCTTCGCCATCACCCTCTACGAAAAGGCGAGGGAGTGGTTCCATCAGCTGTCGGCCAGCTTCATCTACTGTTTCAAGGACCTGCGCCGGGGGTTCATGCTGAGGTTCACTACCTCGAAGAGGAGTAAGAAGGAGTCAGAGTCCCTGTTCCACATCAAGCAGGGAGTGAACGAGACGCTGGGGAGCTACGTGGACCGGTTCCAGGAGGAGGTCACCCAGGTCCAGGAGATGTCGGGCCATAGTTTGATGATGGCTTTCACCCTGGGCCTGCAGCAGGGTTTCTTCAGGATGGAGTTGAAGAGGATACCCCCCCCCCTCCTACGAGGAATTGATGGAGAGGGCGGCGAGAGAAGTTGACGGGGAGGCGTCAAACCCGGAGTTCGCGCGAAAGCTGGCCAGGTGGGCCACGGAGGAGGAGAAGGAGCCAAGAGGAAGAAGAGGACAGGAGGAGAGGAGAGGAGAGCCCCGGAAGAGGGAGCAGAGGCAGCCCCAGGGGCAGCAGCAGCCAAGGTGGGGGCGTCAGGAGCCTGATCGCCGGCTGGGCTGGAGACCCGAGTGGCAAGGACAGGGGCCACAGAGTGGGTACCAAGGAAGGGACCACCACCGGGGGGCAAGATCAATTCCACCCCCCGGGCTGGAGGCAGGCCCAGAGACCTCGACTCCCTGATCAAGAATAGGTTATGGCCATAGCCAAAAGGGAGAGGAGGAGAGTAGCCAGGAGGAGGAGAGAAGTTAGGGTGGAGTTGCCCTACTGCGACTTCCATCAGGAGGAAGGGCACGCCACAGCCACGTGCCCGGAGTTTCTTGAAATGAGGGGAAATAGGGAGCAGCAGCAACAGCAGCAGGGGCGTCAGGAAGTGAGGATCGAGGAGGTCCTGCCTCGGGCGGAGGAGGACCGTTGCGAAGACCGGGTGGATGTCGGGACCCGAGGAGGGATCAGAGTGATCCACGTAGGGGGGGGGGGGGTGGGGGGGGGTGGGGGGGGGTTGAGGCTTCCCGGAACGCGAGCCTCCACACCATGTACCGCCGCAGCGTTAGCTCCACATCCCAAACCCCACCCCCAGAAGAGAGGATCACCTTCTCCAGGAGCGATATGACGGATCATGAGGATCCTTTTTGCGATGCGCTGGTCATCCAGACAGCCATCAAAAACTTTACTGTCTCCAGGATCCTCGTTGATAATGGAAGCTCCGTCAACGTCGTCTTTAAGAAGGCGTTTGACGCGATGAAGGTGGAGGCGAAGAGGGTGTTGGCCTCGGATGGGCCCTTGTTCGGATTTTCTGGGGAAGGAAGGAAGTGGAGGGAGGAGTAGGCCTCCATGTCACCCGGGGGGGTCAGTCCAGAAACTGCAGGTTCGTCATCGTGGATGCCCCCAGCAGCTACAACGCCATTTTCGGGAGGCCCCTTATCAGTGCCTTCTGCTGCGTCCCCTCATCGTTCCATCAATGCTTGAAGTTCGATGCAGAGGGGATTCAGGTCAGGGTCAGGGGGGACCCCAAGATGGCGCGAGAGTGCTACGTCACCGCCGTGAACTCCATCTCTTGGCCGGAGGGAGCCGAGGAGATGGATCGGAGGATGGAGGATGCGGAGCAGGAAGCTGGCAGGGAAGAGCTGGAAGAGAAGATTTGCACCGAGGTTGAGGTGGCAGGAGGAGATCGGGAGGAGTTGGCCGAGGCGATGGCCGTGGAAGAAGAGGTGGAGGCGGATGTCCACATCCCGGAGGAGAGGGATGTTGAATGGGGAGAGCAGTCCAGGTTGGAGGCTGCGGAAGAGGTGGTGGAGCTGGAGGTCCTCACCCGAGAAGGCAGGGTGGAGAAGGTCCGCGTCAGCGGAGGGCTGACCTCGGAGGCCCAGGGCGGGATGCTGGAGTGCATCCAGAAGAACGTGGACATCTTCGCATGGAGTGTCGCGGAGATGCCGGGGGCTGACGCAGATGTGGCTTGCCACCGCCTCAACTTGGACCCGAGAACACGCCCCATCCAACAAAAGAAGAGATCCACCGCGGACAAGCTGGCAGAGCCCATCAGGGAGGAGGTGGCAAAGCTTCTCAAGGCCGGCTTCATATCCAAGATCCAATACCCCGGCTGGGTCTCCAATGTAGTCATGGTTAAAAAGGGAGACGGCTGGTGGCGTATGTGTATCGACTTCTCCTTGCTTAATAAATCTTGTCCTAAGTACTGTTATCCCTTGCCTCGGATCGACGCGCTGGTTGACTCAGCTGTTGGTTTTTCTGTAATGAGTTTTCTAGATGCATTTTCAGGTTATCATCAAATCAGGATGTACCCCCCGGACGTCAAAGATGTCTCGTTCATCACGGGGGATGGATGCTACTGCTATAAAATGATTTCATTCGTGCTGAAGAACGCAGGGGCGACCTACCAGAAGATGATGGATAGGGTCTTCAAAGAACAGAAGGGGAGGAACCTGGAGGTGTACGTGGATGATCTCATGATCAAAAGTCAGGATGTGGACTCCCACCCCGAGGACCTAGAGGAGACCTTTGCTACCCTGCGCAGGTACAAGATGCGGCTGAACCCCCTGAAGTGTGTCTTCGGGGCCAGCAGGGGGAAGTTCTTGGGCCACCTCCTCACCCCTGCAGGGGTCGAGCCGAATCCTGATAAGGTCAAGGCTATCATGGAGCTGGGGTCGCCGCGAAATACTAAGGAGGTGCAGCGGCTGACGGGGAAGCTGGCAGGGCTAAGTAGGTTTCTCTCCCGGGCAGGGGAGAAGTGTTCGCCCTTATTCAAAGCACTGAGCGGGGGGGGGGGGGGGGTCAAAAATTCGAGTGGACCAAGGAGTGCGAGGAGGCATTCTAGGCCCTCAAGGTGCAGTTGACTCGGGCCCCGTTGCTCCAAGGGCCAAAGGAGGGGGAAGACCTGTCTTTATATCTCGGCGTCGGGGCGGAGGCCTTAAGCTCTGTCCTTGTTTGTGAAGAGGGGAAGAAGCAGCTCCCTATATATTACGTAAGCCGGGTCCTGAGGAAGGCCGAGCTCCAGTATTCAATTTCGGAGAAGCTGGCCTTCGCCCTGGTCATCTCAGCCCGAAATTGCGGCCCTATTTCCAGGCACACTCAATCCGAGTGGTGACTGACCATCCCCTCTGCAACATCTTTGAGGGGGTGGAGCATTCTGGCAGGCTGGCCAAGTGGTCGGTGGAGTTGAGTGAGTTCGACGTCTCCTTCGTCCCCCGCCTCTCGATCAAAGCTCAGGTGATGGCCGTCTTCTTGGCCGATTATGTGATTGAGGTGGCGGAGGAAGAGCTCACTCGTCCGACTCCTTGGAAGGTGAAGGTAGATGGTGCCTCGGGGAGGCATTCCCTAGGGGTCGGGGTGATCTTGGAGAGTCCCCAGGGAACTAGAATTGAGCAGACGGTGGTGGTGCACTTTCCATCACCAACAATCAGGCCGAGTATGAGGCCGTGATAGCGGGGCTACGCCTGACCCGGGAGCTGGGGGTGTTGGACGTGGAGGTCCTTACTGACTCCATGGTAGTAGCTTCGCAGATCAACGGGAAGTTCGAGGCAAGAGAGCCTACCCTGCAGCTATACTTAGCCAAAGTAAAGGGGATCATTGACGCGTTCCAAACTTTTTCCATCCAGCACGTGCCACGGGAGGAGAATGAATGAGTTGACCAACTAGCGAAGCATGGCCCCCGGATGGGGGGGACTATCACCGATCTATTCCGCCCCTCCATCGAAGAGGGGGAGCTTATGGAGATAGACCAGCGGCCTTCGTGGATGGACCCGGTCGTAACTTTCCTTTCTACGGGAGAGTATCCGAAGGGGGTAGACAAAAAGAAGCTCAGGCACAAGTCGGCGTACTACCTCCTCCGGGACGGGCAGTTATACAGGAAGACTCTCTCGGGGATGTTGGCTCGTTGCGTGGCTGAGGGGGAAGTGCGAAGAATATTGGAAGAAGTCCACTCCGGGGAGTGTGGGAGCCACTACGGGAGTCAGACCCTGGAAGGGAGGATTGTCAGGCAGGGGTACTTCTGGCCCAACATGGGCCGAGATGCGACGGAGTTCGCAAAAAGGTGCCACAAGTGTCAGCTGTTTTCCCCCCTCCAGCTACAACCAGCTCAGCGACTCAAGAGTATCACAGCCCCTTAGCCCTTTGTCATCTGGGGAATGGATTTGGTTGGACCGTTCCCCCAGGCCAGTGGGCAGAGATGGTTCCTACTGGTGATGATCGATTATTTCTCCAAGTGGCTGGAGGTAAAGGCGCTGGCCAAGGTGACTTCCCAGGTCATCAGGAACTTCGTTTGGGGGGAGATCATCTGCCGCCACGGGTTTCCCCAGGCAATTTCCACAGACAATGGGCCCCAGTTCGCCAGCGCGGTGTTTACCAGTTTCTGCGAGCAGCTTGGGATCGACCTCAGGTTCGCCTCGGTCAACCACCCCAGGAGCAACGGGAAGGTGGAGGCCGCGAACAAGATCATTGTCAACCTCCTAAAGAGTAAAGTGGAAAATCTGAAGGGGAGCTGGGTGGAGCAGCTTCCCGCGGTTCTCTGGGCCCTGAGGACCACCCCCAACACATCTATAGGAGAGACTCCCTTCAAGCTCTCTCATGGGTGCGAGGCAGTGCTCCCCGTGGAGTTCGAAGTTCAAACGGCTCGAGTTGTCGCAGCAGGGGAAAGCAGGGAAGAATGGCAGGCTGAGAACGAGGAAGAGTTGCGGCTCTCCCTTGACATGGTGGAAGAACTGCGGGACCTTTCCGCCGTCCGACAAGAAGAGGAGGATGGCCAAGTACTTTGACAAGCACGTCAGAGTCATGCAATTTATGGAGGGGGACTTGGTGCTGAAGAAGGTGGATGCAGCAGGGAGGTCGGCGACTGTGGGGAAGCTCAGCCCCAGCTGGGAAGGTCCATTTATTGTAAAAGAAGCTTTAAGATCTGGGGGTATCGACTCCAAAATGTGGAGGGCGAGACCCTGAGTCTCACCTGCAGTGGTGACGACTTGAAACGTTTTTTCCCTTGAAACATGTAAGTGATGCTTTGATTTTTAATAGAAGTTCTTTAACACATCTATGTTGTCACAATAAGTTTGCATGAAGAAGTGAAGTGTATTTAGACCCCGAGCAGATCCCGCTGTCAGGCTCTCACCTAGCTGATAGGGCTGGAAGTCACTCGATGTCATCCTTGGACCCCGAGCAGATCCCGCTATCAGGCTCTCACCTATCTGGCAGGGCTGGAAGTCACTCTGTGTCATCCTTAGACCTCGAGCAGATCCCGCTGTCAGGCTCTCACCTAGCTGGCAGGGCTTGAAGTCACTCGATGGTGTCAGCCTTGGACCCTGAGCAGATCCCGCTATCAGGCTCTCACCTAGCTGGCAGGGCTGGAAGTCACTCGGTGTCATCCTTAGACCTCGAACAGATCCCGCTGTCAGGCTCTCACCTAGCTGGTAGGGCTTGAAGTCACTCGATGGTGTCAGCCTTGGACCCCGAGCAGATTCCGCTGTCAGACTCTCACCTAGCTGACAGGGCTGGAAGTCACTCGGTGTCATCCTTAGACCTCGAGCAGATCCCGCTGTCAGGCTCTCACCTAGCTGGAAGGGCTGGAAGTCACTCGATGGTGTCAGCCCTGGACCCCGAGCAGATCCCGCTATCAGGTTCTCACCTAGCTGGCAAGGCTGGAAGTCATTCGGTGTCATCATTAGACCTCGAGCAGATCCCGCTGTCAGGCTCTCACCTAGCTGGCAGGGCTTGAAGTCACTCGATGGTGTCAGCCTTGGACCTCGAGCAGATCCCGTTGTCAGGCTCTCACCTAGCTGGCAGGGCTGGAAGTCACTCGGTGTCATCCTTAGACCTCGAGCAGATCACGCTGTCAGGCTCTCACCTAGCTGGCGGGGCTGGAAGTCACTCGATGGCGTCAGCCTTGGACCCCGAGCAGATCCCGCTGTCAGGCTCTCACATAGCTGGCAGGGCTGGAAGTCACTCGGTGTCATCCTTAGACCTCGAGCAGATCCCGCTGTCAGGCTCTCAACTAGCTGGCAGGGCTGGAAGTCACTCGATGGCGTCAGCCTTGGACCCCGAGCAGATCCCGCTGTCAGGCTCTCACCTAGCTAGCAGGGCTGGAAGTCACTCGTTGTCATCCTTAGACCTCGAGCAGATCTCGCTGTCAGGCTCTCATCCAGCTGATAGGGCTGGAGGTCACTCTGGGAAGTCCTACACTCCCCAAGTAGTGTCTAACAAGATTGGCCCTTCCAAGAATAAGGGAGCAGAGCTCGGCATAGGAGAGCTCGGGCTCGCCAGTTCAGCTCGGCATCGGCAGAAGGGTGGTGGGCCAGGACCTTGAACCTCGCCAAAGGGAGGCGAATCCTACCAGGACACATCGCCCCCCGCTATGTTTTACTTGGAAAGTTTTAGAGAATTTGGTCTCATATTGATAAGGTTTTGGTCTACTCGCGTGCGAGCAAGGGCGAGTCCTAAGAATGGGCGAGCTCTCAAGATGAACTCTCAGGGGCAAGTCCTAATGACTGTCCTACTCGCAACGCCATCTATGCAAGGTCACTGGGGAAAGTGCTCGCAGACAAACAGGACACGACAGAGAAATCCAGCAAAGGATTGAAAATATGTATATAGTAATATAGTTACAGCGAACACAGAAGGTATCAAAAATGTTTTTCATTAGGTAATGATATTTGCAGGTCGAGCTCGCCTCTGCGAGGTTACAAAAAGGGGGGGAGGATGAAAGAAATTTGCAGGATTAGCCCTCGCCCCCTTCGCCGGATTGACGATCCCCCTCCCCTCCGCCGGATGGGTCCTGGAAGCTTTTCCCAAAGAGCGCATCCAGGCTGTCCTCCTTCTCGCTGGGCGGCGTTGCCGGGAACAAGCTCGACATCATGTCCTTGGCGGAGATCTCCTCGCACCCTTCCACCAGCACCCCAGTGTCCATCATCTGGAGGGTGCATTCGGCGGCATGGATGGAGTTGATCCGCAGCCTCTCGGCGAGATCGGCCTTGCCAAAGATCCTCGGCCTCTTGTAGGGGAGGGTAGGATCGGCGTCGCTGGCCGGGAAGAAGATCTCCGCCTGGCGACGAACCTCGCGGCTGAGGTTCTGATTCTCCTCCTTCAGCCTCACATTCGCCCCCTCCAGCTCGGCAAGCCGGACGCGCAGCTGGCCGATCTCCTCCTCCTGCTCGGCATTGCGAGCCCGCAGCTCCCCGACAGCCTTGGCATCCTGATGAAAAAGAAAAATTCGTTAACAGCGCAAAATATTTCAAGTAAAAGAGGCAAGAAACCTCATACTCACCAACCTGTCGGCGGCCTGGGCGAGAAGACCCTCGGCGATGCCGAGCCGCCTCGCCTGATCAGCGACCTTGTCTTTGGCGACGTCGCGGGCTTGCTCGGCTTTTTGGAGTTGGTTGCTGAGGCCGAAGCTGCGGCGGACCAACATATGATGGAGCTCCATGGCTCGTAGGTGGGCCTGCAGGCCCTCATGGCCGAGCTGCCGCAGGATCATGCCCTTGTAGGCCTCGGCGTCTTCCCGACCATAGAGGCCGAAGCCTAGGGCGTAAGCGTGACCAGTGGCGGGCTCGCGGTCATGCCAAGAGGGGTGAAGAGTGGAGATGGAAACCCGGTGGGCCAGCTCATCCCACTGCACCATGGGCTCGCCCGTCGAGTCTTTCCACCGCCCCCCAAAGTTGAAGAGGGGATGCTCTTTCGACGCGCCGCGCTCGCGAGCCGTCCTCTTCGCCGAAGGAGGTGGCGAGATCGCTGCAGGGGGAGCGGAGGCCTCGTCGCCCTTCCGCCCCTTGCTGGTAACTTCCTTCAGTGGGCTCTCCGGCGACGCGTCGGGGGCGACTTCAGGCGAGCTCATGTATCTGGTGCTGGATTGATGTTGTTGATGTTGTTTCCCCCGCGGAGCCAGCAAAGCTTTATTCATCTTTTTGGGTAGTTGTTGGCGATGGGGCGGGCTAGACCCCGCATCCTCAGGCCGCCTCTTGCTGGAAGAGGGTTTGGAGAAGGCCGCCTCGTCTAGGCAGGCCGCCGCCGCAGCCCTCTCGCGAGCGAGAGGGTCCGGGTACAATCCTGAGTCCGCAAATGGAGGGTTCACGGGAATTAGCCGCTCCCCTGCAAGAAAAAACTTGGAAAAGTTAGAAGATTTTCAACGGCAATATGGCGAGCTCGGCAATCTGGCGAACTCGGCAATATGGAGAGGAAAATACCTTCGCCGGGCAGGACGGGGCGGAGCGCGTCAAGGCCCCTTCGCAGGAAGGCGACCTCGAAGTCCTTGTGGAGGAAGTATTTGTGGAGGTCGGCATCATTGCCGGACACGGTCGGCGGGCGGTAGACATCCTCGCCCTTCTACTGTGGCGAGTAAGGGATGTTGCCGAGATCACCCTTGATGAATGTGATCTTGGTCATCCAATTATGGTGTTTGTTCGCGATCTCGCGAACCTTGATTAGCGAGCCCCCGAAGTAGGCGACCCCATCCGGCGTTGCCTTGTAGGAAAAGAGCTTCCTGAACACAGTCAGGTTGAACTCTATCCTTTCTCACCGGAGGTAGCTCACGAACGCCACCATCATGGCATTGGCGTTGGAGTTCAGCTGCGCGGGAACCACGCCATAGTATTTCAGAATCTGCCGGATCTCCGGCCAGAGGGCGAGGCGCAGCCCCACCTCGAAGTGCGAGATGGGGAAGACGAGCTCGTCATCATAAAAGGTATTGATGGCCTCCCCCTGCCTCGGCCGACACGCCTCGAAGCCCGACGACACATGGTCGCGAACAAACTCAGCGAGCTCGGCCTCGCTCGTGTGCCCCTCAAAGAAACAATAGTCAGTGAAGTGCTGGGCGCACTTGGAGCGTCCGTCGGCGTCAGGGTTGGTCTTGCCCATGCTCGCAGAAGGAGGGGTGGAGCGAGAGCAGAAAAGAGGAAAAGCAGGAAGAGGTAAAAGCAAGCAGTTAAGACAGTAGTACGGGGGTTGGTGGGGGGGGGGGGCTATTTATAGAAAAAATAATCAGGTGGCCAAGTTGTCCAATCGGCCCAGCTCACCATCCCAGCTCGCCAACCCCCAGCTCGCCGACTTCCGGCGCGTTCCAACCAAGGCTAAGTCAAATGAGAAGCAATATAATTACTATTATTCAAACACAAGCCACACCTAAGAATGTTTGAAGTAATTCATTACAACAATCTAGTGCAGGAATAAAGAAGCGGGGCGCGCGGGCAGGGGAAAACCAGCATGCGAGTACTGGTCGGCTCGGCAAGGGAGCCGCCTTTTATCTACCCCGGCCTCGCATCCCCCATCCCCCAGGCTGCCGCGCGCGGAGGAGCTCGCGGATCCTCCCCGAATTCCTCTGCGCCACCGAGAGGCCGTCATCTATCTCATCTAGGAGCCGGGAAGGAGAAGTCATCTCGCCGGCCTGGCCGCTTCGCACCTCGTCAGCGAGACGCGCGTAGTCGCGTTGAAGCGCCTCGTTGATCTCCTGCGCCTCGCGGACCCCGCGCACGAGCTTCTTGAAGAGTTTGATTCCCCTCCTCGTCAGCTCATCGTTCTCCACTTCAGGGCCTAGGTAAGAGTCCATCGAGCTCAGGGAGGGGAGGGGAGAGTAATGGGCTGCCCGCGAAGATTCCTCGGCAGCAGATTGGCTGGGGGGAACTGCAAAGACGAGCATCAGCAAGAGGAGGCATGTTGGAAAGTCGCGTAACAAGGATCCAGGCGAACTTTACCGGATGAGCTCGGCAACTCAAAGGAGATGCGGGGAGGGACAAACTTCAGGTCCTTCCCGCGACCTGGGCCGCGCGCTCCCGGAGAGAGAAGCTCGAATCCCGGGACGGGGCTGGTCTCCACACCCGCCCCCGCGGTCACAACTGCTCGCGGAGGAGAGGGGGCGCACACTGGCGAGTTCGGCCTCTGCGAGCTCATCTCCAAGGTCCCAAAGGGAGGCGACGGGTCCCGGGGACGGTTCTCCAGTCATGAATCGCGAGTCCCCAAGAGTGGTCTTGGCTCGCGGGGTGGTGTCTCGCGGCGCGACGCCCCCCACGCCATCAAGCGGGCTGTCCGGGCCATCGCAGATTTCGACAATATTCTTGCCCTTTTCAGGGGCAAGCAGAGTGGAGGAGCCGGTCCCGTGCTCCAAGGTGGTCCTCAGGTCGTCATAAATGGGCTCGGCCGCTTGAGGAAACGGCTTCACCCTTTTGGAGCTGGGCTCGGCAGAGCTGCCCTGCGGGACAGTGGGCGGAACCGCAGTCAGGGCAGCTATGCGAGCAGCTGAGGCTTGACGAGCTCGGTTAAGGCGCTCTTGGATCTCCCTGGGAATCGGCATCTCGGCAGGGCTATAATAAAGGGAATGGCAAAAGTCAGGCAGGTATGTAGGTGTATATATATAGCCGCAGGTGGACCCCACCCGAAGATTCCCTCCGATTCACCCCGCGCTCGCCGAACACTTGGGGTTGGATGTTTCTTTCCGAGCTTTGTCAAGCACAAAAAGAGCGGGGATTGTGTACAACCCCGTATCCGGCGAGCGCGGTGAACCAGGAACCAGGCCGGCCGGCTCAGATTACCAAGGCCCCAGGCGAGCTCGGCAGAGAAACCCGAGCCCGAGCTCGGCGTTCGTCGACCGCGAGCTCGGCATTCGCCGAGCTAAGCCAAGATTCGTCGAGCTGAGGTCGACTAACGGAGGTCGACCGATAGGCGAGCTCGCTGTCCCAACTCGCACTCGCGCAAAGGAGCTCGACAACAGCAGGCGAGCAGGATCCGCCGAGGTAGCCAGGCTTCCCAGCTCGCCCAGATCTATGAGGTACTTTTTACTGTTTAGCCCCCGCTGGTCTGCCCATAGCCCTTCAAAACAGCGGAGTTTGGCTGTTGCCAGACCCAACCAAGGGCATTTTGGCAATTTCATGTCAGTTTAGTTTGGTTATTGGCAGTTCATATCCTGAAAACTATAGATAGGACCCAAGGGGTACCCCAAAAGACAGGCTTCCTGTGCTCTCTTGCTCTAGTTTTCAAGTGCTTTCTGAGGGTACCTTAGCTCGGCCTTTGGCTAAGGAGGGGAAGCACTCTCAGATCTTCTGGGTGTGTCGTGGGTCCTCCCCCCCGAGCCCTTCGGTCAGTCCTCCCTTGTTTCTTTTGTTGTTTTGCTTGCAAGAGCGAAGTAGGTGCGCGATCACCCCTTCCCCAAGGGTGAACTCCACAGAAAACCGATTTTCGGTTTGAACATCAGTCATCTGGCCGGGTCAGCGATATAAAGAGAACTAGGAAACAGTATCAAAACAAGTACACAGCAGGTATAAAGAAGAAACTACTAAAAATTTTAAACTTACAACGGAAGCTATGAAGGAAAACTAAGGGTAAACACATACCTGTATATTGGGTTCACAGAGCCGCTAAACATGAATTAAGATGAAAGTACTGTAAGTCTGATGTAGCATAATAAGTCTGATACATGATATTTCAAGAATTAATCAAATACAATATCCAAGGTTACAAGTGTATACTGAATGAAAGAAAACTGAAAAGGGAAAAACAGCTACAAACTGACACCACACAGACGCTCATCCTAGGCGTAGTTTCCCACCTGCGTCACTGATGCATTGGACGGCAAGTGTACCGGTCGCACAAGTAATATAAAATGGGTGGTTTTCCCAAGTATCGATCTTTTCAAGGAACGCAGTAAGGTGGAGTTAATTTCGAGGAGCACTTGAGATCGAAGTCCTTAGGTCGGATTTAACTAAGGGATTTTGATGGTTGCGGAAACAGAAAATAAAACACTAACAACTACTCCTATGCAACGCTGCTATGCGATGCTTCGCCAGGCGGGATGGAGGACTACACGGGCCGCTATGCACCGAATCGCTGGGCGGATGGACGAGTAGGCTTGCGGATGAGGTGGTTAGAACGACGGAATGAGGGCCGAGAGCACCTCTTCGCTACGCACGCCTCTAGCAATTGCTAGAGTTACAAATCTGGATGTGGTGGTGGATGAAATGCGGGCTCAACTCAAGCAACTAAAGCATAAAACAATACAAGATAACATAGACATGAATCACATAAAGTTTACAACCAAAGTGCACATCATCAATATAAATAGATTTAAACACCAATATTCAGCAAGAAAGCAAGAACAAGTCAAGAAACCAACCGAATCCGAAGGCTAGTCGAAGGGTCGCGGAAGGAATCGCCGGGTTATCAATCCGCGTCCAAGCTCGGTCCTCAACTACGTCCGGGGTAGAGGAGGCTATCACTAACTCCCAATGAACCCGTCTTCTTCGTGCCACGATGCGGAAGAAAGTTGCAAGCTTCCCTTTGCTTATTGGCTATGACATCAAACCATGAAATGGAGCTCATGATATCGTGGAGAAGGCTGAGAGCAAGCACCGGCAAGATGTAGGCTTCACGAGCATGGCCGGAGCTTCTCCCCTTGATGGAAGATGGAGGATGGTGGTGGAAAGGCGGAGCATTGCCCTAAAATTCGACTGGAATGGCCGAAATACGGATCTCCCAAAATGGCAGGAAATCTGCGCTTAAATAGAAAAAGTTCAGAAAATTGGTCACGCACGGTTCTGCGCACGACGGTGTGCTAACCGTGCGTTATTAACTTGCAGGCCAAGCTTGCAGAAGATGAAGCGTTGACCCGTGCGTTTTATTTCGCGCACGGGCGATTCCGCCCGTGCGTGAAGTAAATCGCACGGGTAGCGACAAAAAGCAGGAAAACAAGAAAAGCAGGTGGAACCGTGCGTTTTGATCGCGCACGGGCGCTTCCGCCAGTGCGTGAACAAATCGCACGATTAACCACAGAATGCAATAACAAGAAGCTACAAGAAAACCGTGCGTTTCTTTCGCGCACAGTTCCGAAGAAACCGTGCGTTAACCGTGCGTTAAGATCGTCGAGCTCAGTTCGTCGAGCTCAGCTCTATGTTTCTCCTGCACAAACAAAACGCACGATCACAAAGGACCGTGTGCTAAGAAAACGCACGTCCGTGCATTTTCCTCAAACCTGCATTCCAGACTTGGGGAAAACGCACCACCTGCATACAAACCAATAAAACTAAAGAGAGCCCTCCAGCGTCACAAAAATGCAATGAAAAACATCTAGAAAGAGCCCTTGGGGAGCACCATGTGCTTACCCCCAACAACAGAATGCACAATTGCACGCCCTTGGGCCAAAAAAGTGCACAATATGGTCAATGACCGAACGATGCAAATATAATCAATAACCTGTTGAAATGCAGTGCACAAGTGAGAAAACAAGCCCAGATGAGTCCAAAAAAGTCTATATAAACCGGACTCATCACACCCCCATACTTACCTGTTTGCGCGTCCCGAGCAAACAAAATCTATGCAGATAAGAAAAATAAAATAGCTAACACAGAAATTGAGATACGGAGTACCATGCGAAGTTGCATGCTGATACGCGTAAAAATATAATAGAAGAAATTTCTAAGTATACAAAATAGTTTATACTTTTCACAATGCGTATCAACATTTTATTATTACTCAAAAATGGAATCACGGTGAATCTTCTGGTTATGCGCAGGAAGAAAGTAGACTAATCGCTAGGCGAGCATTGTCAAATATCAGGTCTCGTGATAACCTCCAAAGGAATCCACCATTGTCGGTGATCATATGTTTGCCCGTTCGCACTCTCTCCATGATACTGGCTTGGTTCATACACGAATCAGTAGGACTTTAGGTGAAGAGATGGGGCTTGAGTTACGGTGTGGTAAATAAAGATAAATAAGAAGGCTACGCACCTAACCCAAATGAGCTAGCACAAAATGAATCTATACGCTAACCAAAATACATGCGGGTGCACCACACCCCCAGACTTAATTTTTAACATATGGGTGTGTGGGGCCTACTCCAAAAAATGATCTCATCTCGAATAAAATTTTCAATTATACTTTTTCTTTTCTTTTTCACAATTACTTTTTATATATTTTTTTGAATCTTTTTTTTTACTTTAACAAACTCAGCAAATGAAAACTTTTGAGCACATCCACAAATTCACAAGTAATATCACCACATCAACACCCCAAATGAAAATGTAAAACATTAAAGCATCGACTTGAGAGTGCGATTATTATCAGCTTTGAGGCTTTGGTGAAATAATGGTGGAGCTGAATCAAAAGAAGGGGTAGGCACAATGGGGCTAGCGAGGAAAAGACGTTAGGAACGGTACAGAGCTCAACCGGGCCAAAATGATGACCTACATCACGCTCATGCATGACTAACCTATACCCATGCTTCAAGAATAGCTTGGGGCAAGTTCTTACCTAACGAGAAAGACTATCCTTCCTCCCGACTTGAGCAATACGAACCTAACGGCCGTCTACACACATTCATAAGTTACCGTCAGATTCACACCAGATTTACCAATTTTTGAGTAGAATAAAAAGTCTTTACGCAAATAGAAAAATATAAAACTATAAGCATACAGAAAAATTAAATCTACTCCAATTTCTACACGAGACGAGAGCACTCGACTAGGATTACAGCAAGGTCAACATTTTACTCTGTCTCACAATTCTATGTCAGCACAAAAATTTTCCCAAATTGTACAAAAGAAACGAGTTTAACTCGCAGCACGTTAACAGCTAAGCACACGCTCATGTGGGTGCAGTGATGTGCGATGCGATGAACTAATCAAAATAGAACAATAAAAACTTCTAGTATGCACATGAAATGTGCTCGTGCAAAAGATAACACATACTGGCTCTCTCTCAAACTTAAAATAAATTACACAGCATATGATATTGAAATTAAAATCAAATAAAGATACGGGAAGAGGTTACCCAATGCTCAGCTAGTGAGCATACCAGAAGACGCATGAAACACATAAGCAGGTCCGCCATACGAAGAATCACAACCCCGCCAATTCGATTTGACATGAATATCTGCAGGGGTGAGCTCCGCAAAAATAAATGAAAAATATACAAAATACAAAGAAATACTAAAAGTAAAATAGACATGAAAAATAAAATGCAGAAAATGAAAGATAAGTACTGGGGTTATTGTCATCTCAGCACGACTTATTCGACTAAGTAAGAGTTCTAGCTAATGAGTATATGAAATAAAAAGTGCACATGTAACTGTTCCATTATCCGTTGCGGTAATGGGTACCTATACGAAGATAAAACAGTTACCCATCTACCTAAATAAGAATATCTGCCCAACACAGGTAGAGGCAATAAGAAATAAGAAGAGAAAGAGAGCTGGTCCTCGCTCATATGATCACACAAAAAATCCTTGTCCAGCAAGGTATCGTCTACAGGGAGACGACCGGAGGATAGAGCAATAAATGGAGCTTCCTCAATAGAGGAGGAATCAACCTCCTCACGAAAGAGGATGCTATCATCCATGACTTTGAGCTGAAAGCTCCAAGTCCTCCTGAAGCTCATGCGGAGACTCAACCCGCGCGGGCTCAGATATGGAAGGGGGATCAAGAATTAAAGGAGATGAATGACTAAAATAATCAGAAATAGGGGGAGTTGTCCCGGTCTCACTCCCAGCAAGATCCAAGCAGCGATCATTGTCGGTATCATCAACCGACTCACTAAGAATTGGGATAGTGAATTCTTGCGAAGAAAGCGGAGGAACAACATCATCAGAGAAAATATGCGTTGGTTCCTCCGGTGGTGAATCCAAAAGAGGGGAAGAATGCATAGGGAGAGACGACACCGCAATGTCGTCACACCGATCAGCAGAAAGTCTGATGGGTATATCCGCAGCAGTCCCCCATAGACAAGGTGGTACTGCGAATATATCATCAGAATCAGAAGGGGCGGCCAGTTGACAGGTGGATGGAACGATTCAGATATCCAGTCCATCATCCTCCTCCAACTGGCGTTGAAATTCTGCGCAATCTTTCAATACGTGCTCGATGCTACGACAACACAAACACCGTTTTCCATTACTCCTTGGTACTGGTGGGACTGGAGAATAATAAAAAGAAGATGAAGACGTAGAAGAGAAGTGACAATAAGACTGGGGTGTGGTGTATGAAGTACCATAAGAGGATGGTGCTCCATACACGGAACCACGAGAAATATTCTGACTATCTTCAATGGGGCACTCATCACTACTATGTCTATAATCCCCGCATCATCTACAACGGATATTCATATAAGAATACATGGTGCAACAAAGAATAATCCACCAACAGAAATAATCTAAGCAAAAATTAACTACACACCAGCAGATAAAAGAAAAGTAAAGTCTGCTGCATAAAAATTTAAACTAGAAAAGGAACAAAGAAAAATAAGCAACAAATTCTAAAAATTAAAGCAAAGAAGAAAGATGCAAAACACAAATGGAAAGGGCTTCGATCTACTATCTCCCTCTCCAAAAACTCACACGACTGTGTTCCCCGGCAACGGCGCCAAAAACTTGATGCGTTGGACGACAAGTGTACCGGTCGCACAAGTAATATAAAATGGGTGGCTTTCCCAAGTATCGATCTCTTCAAGGAACACAGTAAGGTGTAGTTAATTTCGCGGAGGACTTGAGATTGAAGTCCTTAGGTCAGAGTTAACTTAGGGGGATTTTGATGGTTGCGAAAACAGAAAATAAAACACTAACAACTACTCCTATGCAACGCCACTATGCGATGCTTCGCCAGGCCGGATGGAGGACTACACGGGCCTCTATGCACCGAATCGCTGGGCGGATGAACGAGTAGGCTTGCGGATGAGGTGGTTAGAACGGCGGAATGAGGGTCGAGAGCACCTCTTCGCTACGCACGCCTCTAGTAATTGCTGGAACGACAAATCCGCATGTGGTGGTGGATGAAATGCGGGCGCGCAACTAAAGCGTAAAACAATACAAGATCACATAGACATGAATCAAATAAAGTTTACAACCAAAGTGCACATCATCAATATAAATAGATTTAAACACCAATATTCAGCAAGAAAGTAAGAACAAGTCAAGAAATCAACCGAATCCGAAGGCTCGTCGAGGGGTCGCGGAAGGAATCGTCGGGTTGTCAATCCGCGTCCAAGCTCGGTCCTCAACTACGTCCGGGGTAGAGGAGGCTGTCACCAACTCCCAATGAACCCGTCTTCTTCGTGTCACGATGCGGAAGGAAGTTGTAAGCTTCCCTTTGCTTGTTGGCTATGACATCAAACCATGAAATGGAGCTCAAGATATGATGGAGAAGGCCGAGAGCAAGCACCGGCAAGATGTAGTCTTCGCGAGCATGGCCGGAGCTTCTCCCCTTGATGGAAGATGGAGGATAGAGGTGGAAAGGCGGAACTTTGCCCTAAAAGGCGGCTGGAATGGTCGGAATACGGATCTCCCAAAATGGCAGGAAATTTGCGCTTAAATAGAAAAGGTTCAGAAAATTGGTCACACACGGTTCTGCGCACGACCGTGCGTTATTAACTTGCAGGCCAAGCTTGCAGAAGAAGAAGCGTTGACCCGTGCGTTTTTCTTCGCGCATGGGCGATTCCGCCCGTGCGTGAAGGAAATCTCACGGGTAGCGACAGAAAGCAGGAAAACAAGAAAAGCAGTTGGAACCGTGCATTTTACTTGCGCACAGGCGCTTCCGCCAGTGCGTGAACAAATCGCACGATTAACCACAGAATGCAATAACAAGAAGCTACATGAAAACCGTGTGTTTCCTTCGCGCACGGTTCCGAAAAAACCGTGCGTTAACCGTGCGTTAACCGTGCATTAAGATCGTCGAGCTCAGTTCGTCGAGCTCAACTCGACGTTTCTCCTGCACAAACAAAACGCACGATCACAAAGGACCATGTGCTAAGAAAACGCACGACCGTGCGTTTTCCTCAAACCTACATTCCAGACTTGGGGAAAACGCACCCCCTGCATACAAACCAATAAAACTAAAGAGAGCCCTCCAGCGTCACAAAAATGCAATGAAAAACATTTGGAAAGAGCCCTTGGGGAGCACCATGTGCTTACCTCCAACAACAGAATGTCCAATTATTGCACACCCTTGGGCCAAAAAAAGTGCACAATATGGTCAATGACCGAACGATGCAAATATAACCGATAACCGGTTGAAATGCACTGCACAAGTGAGAAAACAAGCCCAGATGAGACCGAAAAACTCTACATAAACCAGACTCATCAGTCACCTGTAAAAACATTGCCCATGAGTGCTAAGAGTAAGAAAAAATAACTACTCCTAGTGACACTAAATCATTTTTCTTAAATGATGAATGCATGCCTTTTGAAAAATAGTTTTGTTCTTAAAATCTTTATGTTAGATGGTATGCATGCGTTTACAATGCTTCCTGGTCAACAGACATACTCGTTCTACGTTCATGAACTTTCAATACATTTACCCAAGCCCCGGCGTTCACTAACTAGTGCGCTGCCTCACATCAGGTCTATGCTTGAGTTCTAGTTGGCTTCTATCCTGAACTTCTTCTTTAAAGAATCCAGGCAGAGTATCTCCTAACGCGCAACTGAAATCTGACGACCCGAGACCATCTGACGAACTCAATTGTTCTGGTGTCGCGCGGATACGGTCTCGAATCTACTAACTGCCTCAAAGGGGAGTCAACTCCCAAGACTTTACTACTCATATTATTCCATATGTCCTATGAGAAAGATAGTGCGCCTCTATCTAGCACGAGGAAAGTTGTGCGTGCTTACTGACCCTTGCTTTTCTTGTGGTCGACTAGACGGGGCATTCACGCCCTAAGTAAGATAAAAAGTTTCGTGTCTAACATTGCTTACATGATCTGACTATTCGGATCTTGGAAAGGGGTGTTGCCCTTCAACTACTTCCGCGACAGTTTTCCTACCGTCGCACTTATCTATACATGGTTATAGTGTATGTACGAAATTTACACTTGTGTAACACAAAAATAATTCTTTGATACGTCTAACTAACAAAAATTAGAATTCCTTACAGTGGTGGTGCGACGCTCGTACATTCGGCGCGGCGACATTTGCTTTTCAGACGAAAATCTGACTACTGCGGACTTCCGGAACCTTGCCCCGAGGCCAAAAAAAATCTGGAGTCCAAGATAACCTAAATTACACACTTTTCCTTTTAGGATTATTAGTAAAGAAATCTCACAATGGCTGGGGTAAAGCACAAGAAGAACCAAAATTGTGTATTACCCCTACGTGAGAGTGATTATGGCTCACAACGCGCCCAACTTTCATATTCGCGGGTTCTAGAACTCAGATCTCTAATTAGGGTAAGAGGAAAAATGTGAAAAACGTTAAGATCTACTTCCAATAGAAGGATTTCCACGAAGAACAAAGACTAGAGAGGAATAAAACTCACCGGAACCAAAACGAGCTTCGGCACTCTTGATTCCACCGGTTAGGGTTGAAACTGGACCTCCAACTGCAAGGGAAGGGAGGAGAGCACTTAACGACGCCCGTAGAGGGAGAAGGAAAAGCCGGATCTGAGAATCGGAGAGGGGGAAGTCGTCGGCCAGGGCGCGGGATGCGTCGTGCTTGGCTTGCGGAAAGAGCGGAAACAGGAGGCTCGGTTTGCGGTTTATCTCTCGTGAAATAAGAAGCTTGCGGGTTTTAAAACAGGCGGGTATGCAGTTTTGATAATAACCACATGAGGAGAGGGGGGGTGAGACATGCTCTTGGCACCCCAAAATGTGTTACACTTCGCTATTAAAAATGAGCTGCGTCACACGTCTTTACGACTGATATAAATTACTAGTTAACGAACGTGATATATAATCATACTGACATTGTACCTCGACGAAGCGCTGCCTCGATCAAAATCCGTCGCGACTCGACCCTACAATTAAAAATAAATTTCACGTTAGTTACGGATGTTACATCATCGACGTAAACTAAGAGAATCACCGTGTCGGTCGATCGATGACGAGTAAAGTGAGAGAAGTCAATCGAGCTTCGAGTGAATCCAACATCACGGACAGCCTTACTAAACTTGTCAAACTATGCGCAAAGACTGTTTGAGAGCATAAATAGATTTCTTGAGATGACAGACATGATTCTCCCCCGTGGTCTCGAACCCGGGAGGTTGGTGTATGTAGACAATTTCTTGCAAATCGCCATTGAAAAAGGTATTTTTGATATCCAATTGATTTAATGTCCAGTGACGATGAACAATGAGCGAGATCACAACACAGACAGTATTCAGTTTGGCGACCGGAGAGAAAGTCTCGTCTAATCCAGACCTTGTTGTTGAGTAAGCCATGACCCACAAGGCGAGCCTTGAGGCGTTGAATATTCACATCCTGACCATGTTTGATAAAAAATAGCCACTTACAACCCACACAGGTCTGTCCATGAGGAAGAGAGACAAGATCTCAAGTTTGGTTCGCACAAAGAGCAGACATTTTTTCGTCCATGACCGTCCTCCACCCCGGATGTTGGAGAGCCTTTTGCACAGAGTTAGGGATGGAATAGAGGATAAAGATTGTAAATCTCCTGAGTGTCGGTGCGAGGAGACAGAATTCTCCATCTGTGAGCGGTAGAGACGGTCGCCGGATCTGCAGGCCGCAAATAGCATCAGTAGAGGGCAGCTCTTGTAGAGCAGCGAATGAAGGAGTATGATGAGTATACCCATGAATCAGAAGTTGTTTTGGTGGGATTGGTATGAGTATGAGAGGTGAAAAGTTAGAAGTAACAAGAACAACAGATCACGGAAGTTGGGGCGAAAGTGGAGAGTCACTAGGTTGAGAATGATAGGATTATTCTTTGAGAAAGGTGAGATCTGTTGATGCAACAACCCTGCGATCAGTGGGAGAGAAGCCGACATAGCCCTTTTGAGTGCAAGAATATCCAATGAACATATATTTTATGGCACATGGAGCAACCTTGTCAGTAAACGGGCCAAGATTATGAACATAGTAAATGCCACCGAAGATGTGTGGCTGAAAAAGGGGTATGGAGGGAAAAAGAATTAAATGAGAGAATAGGAGAGATATTTATTCTTCCATTATAGGGGATATAAATAGGAGATCCAGATACAAGTAAAAGGTAGTCCGTAATGTGGGACAAACCATTCCAGAAAAGAAATACGTCAATAAGCCAGAAAATACGCCAATACTCTCCATCAAGCTGGCGTAAATAGATCAAGCAAGCCCAGCTTGCGAGAGGTAGAGAGGAGTCTGGAAGGCCCAACTGCCTTGGTCAAGGCATCTGCAATCTGCTCTGCGGAAGGAACATAGGACGCTTCAAGAGTCTCTGAACGGATGTGCTCCCTGAGAAAGTGAATATCAACCTCAATATGCTTAGCGCGCTCGTGCAGAACAGAGTCTGAGGCTAGCATGAGAGTGGACTGGTTGTCGCAAACAAGTGTCGAGGAACCAGAAGGTGGAAAGTCAAGCTCGGTTAAAAGAGTATGCAATCAAAGGAGTTCAGTAGCATCATGGGCCATAGCCCGGTACTCAGCCTCAGCAGACGAGTGAGATACAACACTTTGTTTCTTGCTTGTCCAGGAAATAAGATTTTCACCATAGAAAGTTCACATCCCCAAAGTAGACCGTCGATCAGTAAGGGAACCAGCATAGTTAGAATCTGTGTAACACGTGAGACCGGTGGACGAAGATGAACGGTACAAAAGCCCGAGGCCAGGAGATCCCTTCAGGTAGTGGAGGATTCGAAACGCTGCATCAAGGTGAGAAGTCCGAGGAGCATGCATGAATTTACTGACCACACTCACAGCAAAGCTAATGTCGGGGCGAGTGTTTGTCAAGTAGATAAGTCTGCCAACAAAACACTGGTATCTGCCCGGCTCAGTGAGAGGATCTCCAAACTCGGCGTGTAATCGGTGGTTCGGATCCATGAGTGTAGACACGGGAGAGCACCCAAGAAGGCCAGTATCACTCAAGAGGTCGAGTGTATACTTGCGTTGAGACAAAGAGATCCCCTGTTGAGATCTAGCAACCTCAATACCGAAGAGGTACTTCAGAGACCCCAAATCTTTCACTTCAAAAGCCTTCTGAAGAGACCACTTGATCTGAAGTATCCCCGAGCTATCGTCACTGGTAAGAATGATATCATCCACATAGACAAGGATAATGACCCTACGACCATCCACAACAGTCCGAGCAAAGCACGTGTGATCGGCATAACATTTGCTGAACCCACTCTGAAACACGACAGTACTGAACCGCTCAAACCACACGCGAGGAGACTGCTTCAGCCCATACAAGGACTTCTGCAAAAGGCAAACACTGCTCAAATACTCCCTCTTAAGCTTGTAACTGGGGGGCGGATCCATATAAACTTCCTCAGCAAGATCTCCATAAAGGAAGGCATTCTTCACGTCCATCTGATGAAGAGGCCAGCCATAGAATTCAACGAGAGAGACAAGTACACGGACAGTAGATAGCTTGGCCACTGGAGCAAAGGTCAAGCCGTAATCCCCAGGAGTCTGAGTGAAGCCCTTCGTAACAAGACGAGCCTTGTAGCGGTCAAGAAAACCGTCGGCATTATACTTGACATTGTAGACCCAACGACAGCCAACAGTTTTCCGACCTGCCGGAAGAGGGACCAAATGGCAGGTGCCCGCCTTCTGTATTGCGGACATCTCATCCTTCATGGCCGCCACCCACTCAGGGTGCTGGAATGCCTCAGTCATCGAACTCGGAACTCCGATCTGGTCGGTAGTAGTTAGGAAAGCCCGGTAACCCTGAGAAATACTCTGGTAGGACACATAGCTTGCCACAGGATGGTCAGTAACACGAACGCTTACCCTTGTGAAGTGCAATGGGTAAGTCAGAGGAGGGAAGAGCATCACGTATCAGAGGATGTGGCACAAGGTCCTGTGAGCTGGGCGTAACCAGTGGATCCCGAAGAATGTGTTGGTCATGTGAGGGCCCGCGTGGGCCACGAGTGTAGGTCTGCAACGGAAGAGAGTCGTGCAGCGGAGCAAGGGCAGCCGGAGCCTGCTGTGGCGGAGCAGAAGAAGCAACAGGGATAGGGGAGGTACCATAGAAGGGGACATCCTCAAAGAACGTAACATCCAGGGAGTGAAAAGTCCTGCGAGAAGTGGGGTCAAAATACCGATAGCCCTTGGAAGAGGAGGAATATCCCAAAAATAAGCATCAAATTGCTTTGTCATCAACTTTGTCTGAGTTGGACGACGGTCCTGGACAAAACATACACACCCAAACACCCGGAGAGGGACGGGAAACAGAGGGTCGCGGGGAGATAGAAGACTAAGGGGGACCTGACCCGCTAAAGGCTGACAAGGTAGGCGGTTGACCAAGAATGTCCCCGTAAGAAGGGCGACACTCCAAAACGACTTGGGGACGTGAGATCCATGAAGAAGTGACCGAGTCACATTCAAGAGATGATGATTCTTGCGTTCCGCCATGCCGAATTAATGAAGGGTTCCTTAGCTAGCAAGGAAAGCTGTGAAAAAGGAAGAGGCATACTCTCTCGGAGAGAAAGACTCGAATACATGAGAAAAACTGAGTCTTAATCATATTAGTAAACTGAGTATATAAAACAAAGACATCAGATTTGGCATGCATAAAATAGACCCAACATCAACGAGTAAAATCATCTATAAAAGTGACAAAGTACCAAAAACCATCATAAAAACAACCGGGGCAGGCCCCCAAACATCTGAATGAATAGTATTAAATAGTGCAGAACTACGAGAAACAAAAACAGGATATGAAGTGCGTGTATGTTTGCTAAGCTGACACACATCACACTGAAAAGAGTGCTCAAACAAGACACTCGGAAAAAGAGACGACACAATCTGAGAACTCGCATGCCCCAGTCTGGCATGCCAAAGAGCAGGTGAAGTAGTAGCAACAACGATGGACGGGGGTGAGAGACGAGGCGAAGGAGGTGAAAGATCCAGCTGGTAAAGGTCGTTGCGCTCACTGCTGTAGCCAAAAGTCCTCGTGGCCAGGTCCTGAAAAACACAACCAAAAGTAAAAAAATGTCGTCGAGCAGTGCATCGAACGAGTCAGTTGACTCACAGAAAGAATATTTAAAGCAAGTTTGGGAACATGAAGAACTAAACCCAAGGAGAAGGAGGGAGACAAGGGAACTGTGCCCCGGTGAAGAATGTGGGTCACAGAGCCATCGACAAGGCGAACCTGCCGATGGACGCTCAGAGACTCGGGAGAAGAGAAAAGGCGTGTCTCACCAGTCATGTGATCAGTTGCCCTAGAGTTAATCACCAAGGGAGAGGAAGACCCCTCTTGAGTGACATGGAAGGCCGTCGGGGTACCTGACGCAGACGCTGAGGTCGACGAAAGCTACGAGGAGGTAGACAACTGCTGAGCAGGAAAAGGCTGGTGTGAAGTCTGAAACGAGGATTGCATCTGGAGCTGTGACTGAAGCTGCTGCACTTGATTCATAAGCGGACTCCAGTCAGAGGAAGAGGCCCCAGACGGGGCACCGGAATCAGGCGGGCCCCCAAAGTCAGAAGAAGTAGCGGCGACAGCACGAGTGGTGGTGGATTGCTGGTGAAGGTGAGGAAAGAGCAGCCAGCATTGGGCCTTCTCATGACCAGTCCGTAGGCAGTGCTGACACTGAACAGAGGCAAATGGGTTGCCGCGTCCTCCCCGCGACCTCTAGAGGTAGTAGGACACCCTCTCACACAAAAGTATGACCGAAAGCAAGAGTCATTTGGTCTGGAAGAGGAACAAAAGTTGGAACTGATGAAACGGCGGTCAAGCGGGCACGACGCTCATGCTCCTCCACCATGGAATAAGCATCCAATATATCAGGAAGGGGATTCATGCTGACAATTTGAACCCGAATCAGCTCAAACTCGGGTCGTAACCCCATCAGGAACTGGTAGGTCTCCCGCTTCTTCTGTCTCCGCTTGGCAACAAGCAGATCCTCTGGATGTGGAAAAGCACTAAGTGACTCAAGGTCAGAAAGCTTTTGGAATCGTCCAGATAGAAAGGTAAAATACTCGTGCACCGAACGATCCCCCTGACGAGCAGTAGAAATCTCTTGGCAGACAGAGTAAATCCGCATATCAACGCGTGTGTGACCGTATGTATGGTTCAAGGCAGCCCAAGTGACAACACAGAATCAAAACGCATGAATTGCTTGTAAATGCGGGGCTTCATGAAGTATTGAAGTCAGCCGATAATCTTGAAATTTCCCGTGCGCCATTGACGGATAACCTTTTCATCAGAAGGACGGGGACACCATTTGGTTCTAGCCAATCTATCTTGTCATGTCCGGCAATATGGACACGCACGGAGTTGGACCAAGCGATAAAATTCTTTTCATTGAGAAAGGTGGTGGTGATGCGCCGAGCAAAGCCATCATTCGAAATAAGAGGTGAGGAATACATGAGATAGGAACAAGAGAATTCCCAAAAGAAATGGAAAATTCGAGCGAGAAAATGCTAAGAAACCCTCAAATACAAGAAAGAAGTCCCTTCCAAAAAAAGAAAGACCGTAGATGTTATTTTAAGCCCATCTTAGCCTAAAACTTATTCCTGTGACATGTCTTACAGTCGAAGTTTTAAGTTGGCGGTCCATGCAGAGCATACAAAGGAAAGGCGGTAATGGACGACAACCCAAAATCAGCTTCAGGACGAGGTATAGTCCAATCCAGAGCTTATGGTATTGGCCATTAGGAGGCCAAAGTGGAGGATGAAGTGGTCACAAGTATGAAATTATTGAATTAAAATGTTAGATATTCCCTCTCAGTAACACATAACTAAAGTGCACAAGCATGCATATAGGTATACAGTATACTCATAATTTAAAACGTACTCTCCAAGGTTCTCTTTGACACGGGCGCATCACACTCATTTATTGTAAAATCATTTGCCCATAGACTCGATCTAGAGATCCTTCCAAGCACAACATTGTTATATATTATGATGTCTAACAGTTCAACTATACAAACCAGTCGTAGGTGTATGGTTCTGGTGCTATTCTAGGAATCTGAAGTTTTTGTTGAGCCGTCTCTCTTACCTATTGCTGAATTTGAATTGATTTGGTGGATGGACTGGTTGTCTAATGTAAACTCTATGATAGATTGCAAGAGAAAAGAACTTTTGTTAGAAGGTCCTGACCAATCCCATATCATCTTTCGTGGTATGAAAAGAGTTTTCAAGCTGATTATCTCATCTGTTAATGCTATCAAGAGTATTTATTATGGTTGTGTCGCTTTCCTGGTATTGATGCATGCTGAAGCTACGATCACCTTTCAGGAGGTGGTGGTGGTGCGAGAATTTCTGGTGAGAGAATTTCCCAGAAGAATTGCATGGGGCCCCTCCTCTAAGAGAGGTTGATTTCCAAATTGACCTTCTAGAATTTCGACCAGTAGCAAAGGCTTCTTATCGCACGGCCATTAGAGATTTAACATGGTTAAAGATTCAATTGCAGGGGTTACTTGATTTGGGATTTATCAGACCCAACACATCTCCTTACGGCGCACCTGTTCTCTTTGTTAAAAAGAAAGAAGGTAGCTTGATATTATGTATTGAATATCAAGAGATGAATAAACTCATCATTAAGAACAAGTACCCTCTTCCAAGGATAGATGATTTATTCGACTAGTTTGAAGGGTCTTGCAATTATTTCAAGCTAGACTTGATGTCAGATTATGATCAGTTAAGGATTCGGGACGAGGACATTCAGAAGACAGCTTTTCCCTTGAGATACAAACACTTTGAATTTATGGTCATGTTGTTCGGGTTGACTAGTGCGTCATCAGCTTTCATGGACTTGATGAATCAGGTATTCCGAGAGTTTTTGGATCGTTTTGTTATCTTATTTATAGATGACATTCTGGTTTATTCAAGGAGCAGGGAGGAGCATGTCTCCCATCTCCGGACTGTTCTGAGTACTCTTAAGGAGAATCAATTATATGCAAAATTCTCAAAGTGCGAGTTCTGTATTTCAAATGTGACATTCTTGGGACATGTTATCAGTCAAAGAGGTCATGCAGTGGATCCAAGCCTTAGCTTGAGAAAGATGAGAGGAGAAGGAATGCTGATATAAACCAAAATTAGGGCTTCAATAGTAAGTTATTTTTCGGGCGAAAAATAAAAAGAGGTAATCAACGTAGTCTTCATAAGACTCCGGTAACGATTTAGCAATTGGACGTATTTAACAACTTGAAATAACTCATTCATAAGTGCAAGTAAAAATGAACAGTAATGTTTTTCAAGTCCGAATAAAATATGCATACGGTTTATAATAACGCTAAGCTAGCAAAGAGTTGGAGGGATATACCATGACTCAGATGAAGAATAGACAACAATGGTGAATCTTCAGGTTATAGGGAGGGGATGTCTCAGAGGGTTGTGGAGGTAGAATGAGTTCTCTGTTTGGTGTAGAGTGAGTGGAATCAAGTAGGCTTTAGGGCTTTTGGTGCGATCTGGATCGGGGAGGGTAGTGATTAGCAGGCTCTGATATGCAGAAGTAGGGTCGGAGCACTAGGAGATGAGGGCTCTGGAGGGCTGTTGGGGGTAAGGGGAAACTCAAGCAGAGTCGTTGGTGGGCTTCAATGGTGACTGGAAGACAGTCAAGGGCGAGGTTACTCGGGCGGTACCTACGGTAAGAAACACAATGGGTGGGACGGTACCCTCGTTGGAAGGAAGTAGAGGCATTCTCGTCGTAGCCTTGGGGGGTGACGGTTAGGATTATGGGCGAGCATAAAAAACTGCAAACTGCAAAACCCGCCCACGCCGCACAAACCGCGCCGATTTTTAAACCGCACCGCGTAGTAGTGCGTTGTAGTTTTTAAGTTTTACAAACCGAGCACGGTTTAGTGCAGTGCCGTTTTTGGATCTTGAAAACTGCAAAAACCGCACCGCACCAACTAAGTACATGTTTTCAATTTTTATAAGCATGTGACATTTCACATACATCTAAATAAAAATATAACTTATTAATTATTAATTAATAATATTAATTAACTAATTATATTAGTGTGTATAGTTGCTTTCTTGCTTTAGTTTTTTTTTGCTTTAGTTTGCTTGTTTTCTATCGATTTATTTATGAATTTGCTGATTTGGAAGCTTTTGTTAAGTGCAAATAGTATCATGATGGTTTATCTAACTTTAAATGCGTATTCACTAGCCTTCTTTTAATGTTTCAATGTTTGAAGGATAAATAAAACTACAATTATGTGGGTTTTGAGCATATCTAGGACTAAGACCATTCAGATTCATTATATTTGCATTTGATGTGTCATTTCATATGAAACTAAAACAGTCATATCATTAGGATTGTTGTATCTAAAGATCTATTTTTAGCTCGTGGTTGATTTTGTAATATTTGTATTTTAAAAATATATGTATTACACATTTTTCATGGTAATATAACTCATGTAATTATGTTTTTACCCAAAATGTTGCATCTTATTTTACCTCACATTATTTTTTTAATGTCTATGTATATCACATGCTAAAAACTGCACCGCCACCGCACCGCAAAAAACCGCCCCGAACCGAAATCACACACCGTAATTTGGGTGCGGTGCGGTTTTGCTCAGGCCAAAACCACGCCCTTGAGGTTTGTACCAAAACCGCATCAAACCGCACCGCGCACACCCCAATCGAGGATGCAATCCCTATCAAAGGAGGAATCGTCGACTGCAAATGACGCATGAGTAAAGGGGGTAGGGTTGGCTTTCCAAAAAGAGCCGAGGGTACCTCAGTTTTTTTTTCGTTCCGCCAAGATGACTTTTCAAAATGAAGGGGGTGGTTATGTAAAGGGGATTTTCTTATTATCCTTTAAGAAGGACCAACAATAATGGTATTAAAATGAAGAGAACAAATTAATTTTAAGGTCCTCCTTTTGGCTTTCATATTTTAAGATAATTCTAAACAGGCTGGGAAATTAAATATTTACTTAATACTATTTCAATTTTAACTAAGTTTAATATACTTTGTTTGTATTTTAAAATATCCCTCTTATTGTAGATTTCTTTGGTCGAGCTTGTGTTAGTTAAGATGTCTCCTAATTTTGACAAATCTTTTTATTCATGGACTTACTAGATGATTACCCCAATAAGTCGTCACAATGACCGCGAACGATGTTCCCGATACAAAGTAAACAGTGTATGTACGATAAATAAATAAGTGTGTGTGAAGGCATGCATTACACAAAATATGAGGGAACGAATAGTAAAATAAAGATGCGCGAAGATGCGACGCATGTTGCATCAGATATTAAGATGACTGAATTAGGGTTTATGCATACTACTCTCTAAGCTCCCTCCTCCCTACACTCACATATATAATGATAGGTGTTAGCAAATAGTAGAAAACATGTTGTATTAGCCCATTAATAAGGCCCATATAGCATTTAGTGTTTCGTCCCACATTGCTTGTATAGCTATAGTTTTCCTCTCCTCTCTCCTATATATTTGTACTCATACTTGTATTATGGTATTCAAGAAGTATATACAAGGTTCAGACCTCTCTTTACATGGTATCAGAGGTGTACGATACGACCTGTTTTTCTCAAACCGCCCAGTTCCTTTGTTAACCGGGCGGCCTGCTGTTCTGCCTAACCGCTCAAATTTGCGGTCTCTCTCGTTTCTATCCGCCTCTGCCCTCTCTCCCGTGGATCCACCTCCTCATTCTCTTCACCGCTCTTTTATAGTCGTTTCTCTCCCTGGCCCATGGACCCCACTCTCGTGCGGATAGGCTATCTTCCCGTCACGTGCTGCTCTCTACCCGCTGCGGATTCGCCTCTCCTCCCGCGACTAGTCTCTTCCTGCGGCTAGCTCTACCCGTTGCGACTTGTTTTCTGTCTGATGCGTCCTCTTCCCGGTGCTCTCGCCGCGGCCTCTTTTCTTGTCGCGCGAGCCTCTTGTCGCACGAGCTCCTTGCCGCGCGGTCTCTTTGTCGCACGGGTCCTATTGATCTTGTCGTGCGGTCTCCGGTTCTGTCCTTCTCGCGCGGTTTCTTTCTTGTCCCGCGGAGGTCGCTCTTCTTTTGCTGATTGCCTTGACGCTTCTTGCTTCTCGGCTTGCTCCGCTATTCGTGCAATCTTTCTCTTCTAGTTCTATTGTGGTTTCCTTCTAACCGCCTGGTCTGGTGATTGTTCGTCGTGGTTTCCCTTGGTGCGGTCTGCTCCTAGCCGCCCGACCTAGTCCTTGTTCGTCGTGGGTGTCCTTGGTGCGGTCTGCTCCTAGCCGCTCGACCTGTTCCTGCTCGTTGTGCCTTGGCTTGTTGCGGTCTTCCTCTAACCGCACGGTCTAGTGCTTGCTCCCGGCCTTTGCCTCTTCTACCCGCTGCGGTCTCATGGCATCCTAGAATTCTAATGCCTCCTTTGTTCTCCCTGATCGTGTTGCGGCTCCAATCCCTGAGCTTCGTGATGAACTTCAAATTACTACCATCTCTCTCAGTGGGAAGCGCAACTCTGTGGAGTGGGTTCACTCTGTTCGTCGTGTCCTGCAGATGAAAGGTCTTCTTCATCACCTAACCCGGGTCATCCCGACCGCTCCCACTGATGAGTGGCTTCACGATGATGGTCGCGTCCAATCTTGGCTCCTCAACTCCATGGACACCGAGCTCTATCGAATGGCTATGTATCATGACACGGCGAAGGCCATGTCGGAGGAACTCCATTCCTTTTACTCCGGACAGAATAGTTTGCAACATCTGTTCGACATCATCTCGGATCTTCAGAACCTTGAGCCCGGGGGTCCTGGCGCTATGATCTCCTTTGTGTCTATATCTAAGACCCTGGTGGAGTCCTGGATACAGCATCAGCCTCCCACTACAGATCTGACTACTCAACGGGCCCAGAAAGAGGCTGTCGGGATTGCGATGATGATGTCCCGGGTTCCCTCTCATCTCCACAGTATTCGGGCCCAGATTTTATCCTCTACTACCACCCCATCTTTATCCGATGTGTGCTCCATGATCTTGAAGGTCACCTCGCCTCCGGATACTCCCATTACTCTCTCCCCAGCACTTCTCCAGCATTCTTCACCAGCTCCACCTTCTCGGGGGTCCTCCGCCCGTGGGGGCCGTCACACCTCTTGGGGACGATGTCGGTCTGGTAAACCTCCGTTTAAGTGCACCTATTGCGGACGGGATGACCATATTGAGGCCACCTGCTATCGCAAACATGGCCTGCCACCACATCTTGCTGCCCCTGCTCTGGCTGAACCTCCTGCTGCTCCTGCCGCTCTTGCCCCGGACTCTACTGCCTCTGCTCGGGCCGACATTGATGCTCTACGCACTCCGCTTCAACAATTGCATGGGGTGATCTCTTGCTCGTCTGGCTCGGTCGCCTCTATTTCCAATGAAGGTATTTTTTGGCTCTCTCAAGGCTCTCATTAGATTGTGGATTCGGGTGTCACGCATCACATTACTTCGCAACGCCTTCTGCAATATTCAGGGATTGCTTACCTCAAGTTCATCAGTGTGGCAAATGGTGATACAACCCCCGTCTCTGGTGCTACTGATATACCCGTCACACCTACTTTGTCTTTGACTTCTGCTCTTCATGTTCCCGGTTCCCCATTTAACTTACTCTTCGTTACTCTTCATGTTTTGTTACTTTCTCACCTTCTACCTTTGTTGTGCAGGATCGGAACACGCAGAATATCATTGGTAAAGGACGGCTGTCAAATGGGCTCTATCTCCTCGATGTTCCTCCTTCTGCTCTTTCCGTTGTCTCTACTGCCGACTGGCATCGTCGTCTTGGACATGCTCCACTCCAGGTTTTCAAGAAGGCTCTTCCAGATGTCTCTCTGCATGAGTTTTCGTGTGAGTCGTGTATCTTTGGCAAACAACATCATGTTTCTTTTTCTCCTACTTGTACTCGGAGTGATACTCCATTTTCTTTAGTATATTCTGATATTTGGGGCCCTTATAAAACCTCTAGTATGTTTGGCTATCGCTATTTTGTCACTTTTATTAATGATTATTGACGCTTAACCTGGTTATACTTATTTGGGATCGTGCTGAACTAACCACCACATTTTGTGTCTTCCTTAGAGAAATTCCTACACAGTTCTTCTCTCCTTTAAAAGTTATTCGCACGGATAACGCCAGGGAATACACTTGTCGGACATTTGCGAACTTATGCACCGAGTTCAGTATTATACATCAAACATCATGTGCATGTATGCCTCAACAAAATGGTGTGGGCGAGCGAAAGAATCGTCATCTCCTCGATGTTGTTCAGTCCCTCATGGTTCAAATGCATGTTACTACTCGTTTTTGGAACTTTGATGTCTCTACGGCGTATCACCTCATCAATCGCATGCCTTCTTCCATACTTGACCATGCCACTCTGTTTAGTCTCCTCTTTCCATCCAAATCCTCGTTTTCTCTCACGCCTCCTGTGTTCGGTTGTACATGTTACGTTCACACTCTCGGTCCGATCACGGATAAGTTTGCTCCCCGGGCCCGCAAGTGTATGTTTCTCGGGTACTCTCGGACCCAGAAAGGCTTTGTATTTTATTCTCCGACTCATGACAAAGTCGTTGTCTCTGTCGATGTCACCTTTCAGGAGGCTCAACCATTTTACGACTCATCGTCGGTCACCACTTCTCCTTTCTTCCCTTCCATTCCTCGTCTGACTGTTACCGTCACGACTTCTTTGCCCCCGCTCCTTCCAACCCCCCCCCCCCCTCCGGCACTTGCTCCACCTATACCATCCAGACCACCCTTTATTCATGTCTACACTCGTCGTACCCCGGTCTCTGGAGCTCTATAACAGCCTTCTTCTACCAGTGATATCCCGCGGACTGACGATCCAACACTAGCATCTACCGCTCACCCCATGGCGAACTATGTCTCTATGCATCGCCTGACTCCACCTCTCCGCAAGTTTGTTCTCTCCCTCTCCTGCATTTCTATTCCTAACTCAGTGCATGAGGCTCTTCTACATCCAGGGTGGCGCGCGGCCATAGACGAGGAAATGTCTGCTCTTTGGTCTAACCAGACTTGGGATCTGGTTCCTCCTCTCGGCCACTCCTGTGTTTGTTGCAAGTGGGTGTTTACTATAAAACATGCTCCAGATGGGACAATTGACCGGCTCAAGGCCCGGCTTGTGGTACGTGGATTTACTCAACAGCAGGGGCTTGATTATGAGGAAACCTTCTCTCCCATTGCCAAGTTAAACTCTGTTCGGGTACCAATCTCCTTGGTTGTACATCGACACTGGCCTCTCCATCAACTAGATATTAAAAATGCCTTTTTGAATGACGACCTTCAAGAGACAGTGTACATGCATCAACCTCCCGGGTTTGAGACCACGGGGGAGTCTCGTGTGTGTCTTCTTCAGAAATCTATTTATGCTCTCAAACAGTCTTCTCGGGCTTGGTTTGAAAAGTTTAGTAAGGCTGCTCGCGATGTTGGATTCAAGCGGAGCTCGACGGACTTCTCTCTCTTCACTCGTCATCAATCAACTGAGGCTGTCATTCTCTTGGTATATGTGGATGATATCTTGATTACTGGCGATGACACCGCAGGGATACAGAAAATCAAGCAGCACCTGAACTCCGTTTTTCAGACAAAAGATCTGGGAGGTTTAAGGTACTTTCTTGGACTTGAGGTTGCGAGATGGCCTGATGGTCTTGTACTGTCACAACGAATGTATTGCCTTGATCTCCACCACGATGCTGGCTATTCTGGTTGTAAACCTGTAGAAACTTCGATGGATGTCGACCATAAGTTATGTGCTCATAGGTCGGACTCTGATTCCCTTCTTATGAACCCTGAGTATTATCGGCGTCTTGTGGGAAAATATATTTACCTAACAGTCACAAGACCTTATATTTCCTTTGTTGTTGGAGTTGTCAGACGATTTATACATGCTCCTCGGACTTCTCATCTCCAGGCAGTGGAACGCATCCTCAGATATTTGAAGACAGCTCTTGGACAAGGATTGGTATATAAGCTCTCTTCCTCCCTATCTCTTGTTGCATACTCAGATGCGGGCTATGCGGGTTCCCTAGATGATTGACGCTCTACTACAGGCTTCTGTACCTACTTTGGGGGGAATCTTATTACTTGGCCTAGCAAAAAACAGTCTGTAGTTGCTCGGTCATCAGCTGAAGCCAAGTATCGTGTAATGACAACTGTTGTATCTGAACTCACTTGCCTTGAAGGTCTACTTGGTGATTTGGGGGGTCACTTTATCCTCACCGACATTCTTGTTTTGCGACAGTCAGGCTGCAATTCACATTGCGAAGAATCATGTGTTTCATGAGCGGACCAAGCACATCGAAGTTGACTGTCATTTTGTTTGTGAAAATGTTCAACTAAAGAAGTTAGAGCTGGAGCATGTTCCCGCATCAGGGCAAGTTGTCGACATTGTCACCAAGGCATTACCACGACAAATGTACCATCAGTTCTTATCCAAGATGGGTTCCTACGACTTGTACGCTCCATCTTGCGGGGGAGTGTTAGCAAATAGTAGAAAACATGTTGTATTGGCCCATTAATAAGGCTCGTATAGGATTTAGTGTTTAGTCTCATATTGCTTGTATAGCTATAGTTTTCCTCTCCTCTCTCCTATATATTTGTACTCATACTTGTATTCTGGTATTCAAGAAGTATATATTTGGTTCGGACCTCTCTTTACAATAGGAAACAGCTCAGGTCGTCACCCCCTTCATGAGCCCATAACAACACACTTCCACCCTAATCTACTTGAGATGTCTGAGAGCATGCAACTCATGACTTATAATCAAAATCCATGTACTTTGCGAATCAAAGTCCTCTAACCGAGGTAAATTGGATCCATTGATATATCCTAATTTTAGAACTTTGGGTTCTTTTTCTTGGTTATCATGAACATACTCCCACCTTGTAAAAGCTTAAGCTTCAAAGCATGAATCCACGTGACTTTCTTAATTGAGACTTGAGAGTGTTCTCATATGATTGGGATATGTAATTAATTTTGAGAAAGTGTACCTATAGAAAGTCTTCTCCGACAATATAACTAAATAGATGTGGAGGCTCTAAGAGGATGCATTGCCTCGTAGAACAATGAAAAATGGAGTTATGGTCTAGCTTAATAAAATATAGGGTTCATGACCTTATTCGGCTTATAGCTATACACAACCTCAAGTTCTTAGAAGATGCCTCATATATTTGAAGTTTAAATTATTTCTTATATATTTTAAGGATATTGCTTCCTTTTTGATGGAAAATTTAGTTCGCTCACACACACACGACACCCCTTTTTTCATACAAACTTCTCATCTATGATGTTTTTCATCTTAAAAACATTTCAAGGGACTTTAGTTTTCACGTCTTACTGCCTCGACAACAAACTTTACTCTCGTCGTACCTCTTTCATCGAATCTGAGATGTCACATTAAGTACTTTGTAGAAGAAAAAAAGTAAATGCATGATCGTCATTGGAGAAAGCACCCCTTTCTCTATATATATAGAGAGAGACACACACATACATATATATACACATACGTATATACATACTTATATATAATAGAGGCCATTCACGGGATCCCTTGTTGAAGTGTGTTTGCGAAACTATTTGATCGTCACTCTGCAGAGATTAAAAAAGCCATGTGTTCCATTATATCAAGTGGATTGAAATCAATGGGCTTAGATTCTTTTGATGGTATGTTTTGCGACTCGCGTTATTATCATTTTTGGTCTTTATGATTTTGAGTATGTCGCATTATGTTTGTCTTTATTTTGAGTCGTTAGTAAGTTTTGTTTTAAATTATAGTATATTTATAATATGTCAAAGTGTTGGTGTCATGCAATGGGTAAACATGAGTTATACTCTCTTGTTGTCCGTATTATGAGATTGGAGCTCACTCTGTCTCGAGCACACTCCGCTTAGGCAGCTATTGTTCCTGCTTCGTAGTATTCTCGTCCACCATCATCTCCACCACTTCCCACCTCTCTAATGACGCTACCGACATAATACAGGTTAGACCATAAAAACTTGATAGTAGATTGTTTTAACCCCACTCCGCTACCCTCTAAAACCCTCTTTCCATTGTCTATTCCAGCTCTTGCAAGCCATTCATTCTCTTGGGCAAGCAATGCCCAACCACCTGAAACATCGACGCCTCACAACTGCACGCGATTTTCGACTTGTGTGGTCGACTCCTACTTCGTTCAACAAATTCCTACTTCAATATCAGCTCAATTTCGACTCCCAGCAATGAGCGTAGGTGAGAGAACTCATCGTACTAGTGCAATTATTTGCGTCTTTGACTCGGCCTCAGAAACTTGTCTTACATTTCTATCTCAACGGAAAAAGAGACGAACAGGTGAGTGAACTCTCATACAAACTCTTCCTAAGTGATCACCGATACTTCTCATCCCACAAACTTCCCCAAGATAATCTCTTCCGCCATCGCTTTGCTTCGCCTTCCAACATGGAGTCTGCCAAAGTTACTCTTCTTTCCGTCGAGCAATCCATAGTATCTAGGATATTTTTTGTTCTTGTAATCCATTCTTCTGTCTTAAGTGGTCAAACTCCTCCCTTGAAAGAGGACAACTTAAGCCCTGAAATTGGTTGTTATATCGTTATGTTCTTACCTCTTCAACAGCTACTGGCATAGTTGGTTCATGGACGATGTGGAGTTGAGGTTGCCCTAATGGATTCAACAACTTCGGTGAGGACCTAAGTCAGATCTTCTAGAGAGAGTCCCGTCTAGGAAACACTCTGACTGCTCTCAGAGGCTTCATTCCATGTATCTTTGGTTCCCTCCGAGGATTCTTGTGAGGTGCTTTCCTGAAATCCTGGAAGAAGACCAGAATCTCATTTTCAGAAAGAGGTTCTATTTGAAGATGATAATTCTTATGATTTTTATTTGTTCATGTGGTCTTCAAATTCTAAGTTTGCACAAATATCAAAACTATTACGTCCAAGGTTCTTAATTTATGATTTTCTATACGAAGTTTATTAAGCTGAATGTTATGCTGCAAGTAAAGTTATTGTGCTACATTAATGAAGTGCCACCAATCCCCATTAACAAGTAAGGACCATCTAAGCATTTAAATTTACATCCATCATCACATTATCATCATCATCAAAGAAGAATCAAGATAAATAAAAGCATAAAGATTCCCGAATATATTAGTCTAGCACATAATAATTTGGCATGCATGCCACAAAAGACTTTGTAAAAAGACTATTTCTTAAGAGAAAGGGAAGTAAGAGCTGAAGTAGATAGGTTAGCTTTGCTTCTTTTATGGATTCTACTAATCTCTTCTTGATCTTCAACCAATTGTTTGTGGTGTGCTTCCTTCCACATTATTAGTGGTTTCCTGAGATAGTTGTCCAACTAGATGATCTCAAGACATACATTTAGCACTTTCAATTCCTCTGTTGTCTAGTCATGGTGATCTGAGTCGTCGCTTATTACCTATGGCTGGATGCATTTAAAATAAAATGGATAAATTATAAACTCGTGAAAGATCCCCTTGATAGGAAATGGTAAAATAACTATTATTCACATCAACAGAATATAAATACATGTACAAACGCCCAAGGTAAGCCTAAGATATGTCTATCATATAATGTGTACAATATATCTAACACCCCCCTCAAACTCACTGGAGATCATGCACCGAGAGCTTGCACAATAGATAGGCATGCTGGGTCCGCGTCTGCGGTTTATTCATCAAATTTGCAAGATGCTTCTCAGAAGGAATAAAGTACGGAGCAAGAGTGCAACGACTGTACTGCTCACCTAGGAAGAAATCATCCACCCCAATATGCTTGGAGAGTGAGTGCTTTGCCGGGTTTAGAGTAATCTGAATAACACCGGTGTTATCACAATATAGTGGAGTGGGATCTGCAGAAGAGACAGTAAGGTCCTCAAGAATCTAGCGGAGACAAATAATATCATCAACGGTGGTAGCCATGGTCTGAAGCTCAGCCTCAGTGCTGGAACAAGAAACAACAGTCTATTTCTTAGACTTTCATGCAATAAGTGAAAAACCCAAGAACAGGCAGAAACTAGTGGCTGATCGATGGTCAATAAGATCACTGGCCCAGGTAGCATCTGAGTAAGCACCGAGTTATAGATAACTACAGCTGTAGAAGAAGAGGTCACGAGAAGTCGTCGCCTAGAGATAACACGGGAGCCGCAGGAGGTGACAATAATGCACAGAGTTAGGAGAACTAACAAACTGGCTCAACACATGAACATGGACATTGTAAGGGCTAAGTAATAGTGAGGTTGACGAGATTCACAACAAGGTGACTATAGTTAGTAGGATCAGAGAGTGGAACCCCATCATCCAAACGTAACTGAAGGCGAAGCTCCATAAGGGTGTCCACTGCGTGAAAGTTAGAGAGAGCAGCCCGAGATAAGAGATCTGATGTGTAACGCCCCTCTAAGAGAGCTGAAAACCACGGTCTGTAGAGGTGACCTCAATACGCAAGAAGTAGCTCAGTTGTACAAGATCAGCTATCTGAAACTGCTACTGAAGGTGGTGCGTGACGAAGGCCACATGAGAAGGATCCTTCTCGGTAATAATCATATCATCCACATAGAGTAACAGCAGAGTCCGGCCACGAGAGGAGTGCACAAATAAGGTTGGATCATGTGGACTCGGGTGAAAACAACGGTTGTAATGGCTGAGCTGAAATGTGCAAACCACGTGCGGGCACCTGCTTGAGCTCGTGAAGAGCTCTCCGTAAGTGGCACACAAGTCCTGGAGGAGAGCAGAGATCAGGAGGAGGAAGCATGTACACCTCCTGCCGAAGGTCTCCGTGAAGAAAAGTATTTTTCATGTTGAGCTGGAATAGAGACCAGTGGCCTTGGATATAGGTGTAAAACCCTATACATTAGAATGAACTAAATCAAAAGGACATTGAAACCTGGACTCACTAGACGGATAGGAGAGTTATAGTTATTTGCCAAACTTACAACCCGTACAAGAGTGAGACCGATCAACAAAAACATGACCAAGGAAGTCGCGACTGATGAGAAACGCAAAACGCGAGCCACTGGGATAACCAAGATGATGATTCCACTGAAAGAAGCCCACTGAAGGAAGACAAAGGGTAGAAGTTGTTGGTGACGATGAAGTGGATGGAAGATGAAGACGATCAAGGATATACACCTCGCCGTGCGACGGCCAGATCCAAGGAGTGTTCTTGTCAGACGATCCTGTACACGGCTTGTCAAATCATAAAAAATAATAAGATAATCGTGGGATGTGAGCTGGCTGGCAGATATAAGGTTCATGGATAACTTGGGTATGTAGTCAACATCGGGAACCTGGAAAATGCTGGTGTGATGGAGGTCATGGCTGGTGATGGGGAGAATGGTGTCATCTGCTACCATGATAATAAAGTCAGAGGAGACAGGATGACATGACAAGAGGTGAGTGGCATCATATGTCATGTTAAAGGAGTCTCCATAGTCAAGCAAATAGTCAGAGGGAAAGATACCTGCTGAGGCGGAGTCAGCCAGCTAAGAGGCAAAAGTGTCACAAGCATCTTGTAGAAGTAAAACCTGAGAGAATTGTTGGTCAAGCTCAGATACAGAGAAAGACTGCACCGGAGGCGAAAAGTGAGCGGAAGGTGCACTAGGATTCCACTGGGATAACCAAGATGACGATTCCACTGAAAGAAGCCCACTGAAGGAAGACAAAGGGTAGAAGTTGTTGGTGACGATGAAGTGGATGGAAGATGGAGACAATCAAGGATATACACCTCGCCGTGGCGACGGCCAGCTCCAAGGAGTGTTCTTGTCAGACTATCATGTACACGGCTTGTAAAATCATAAAAAATAATAAGATAACCGTGGGATGTGAGCTGGCTTGCAGATATAAGGTTCATGGATAACTTGGGTATGTAGTCAACATCGGGAACCTGAAAAATGCTGGTGTGATGGAGGTCATGGTTGGTGATGGGGAGAATGGTGTCATCTGTTACCATGATAATAAAGTCAGAGGAGACAGGATGACATGACAAGAGGTGAGTGACATCATATGTCATGTTAAAGGAGTCTCCATAGTCAAGCAAATAGTCAGAGGGAAAGATACCTGCTGGGGCGGAGTCAGCCAGCTAAGAGGCAAAAGTGTCACAAGCATCTTGTAGAAGTAAAACCTGAGAGAATTGTTGGTCAAGCTCAGATACAGAGAAAGACTGCACCCGAGGCGAAAAGTGAGCGGAAGGTGCACTAGGAGCGCGCTGCTGACCAGATTGTTGATCCCTCTGAAGCTTGCGACACTCAAATTTGACATGACCAAGACACTGACCGTTGTGACAGCAAATAGGTGGGCAACGAGGAGAACCAGACTGAGCTGCAGAAGGTACCGCAGGAGGACGAGTAACATGGCGATAAATAAGACACTGATAGATGGGAGACGATGTCATCGAACCAATAAAGGACGTAGGTGGCCGGAGAAGAAGATCGGGGATGCGGGATCAGCCAGAGAAGAATATCGGGGCTACGAGATTAGCCAGAGAAGATTATTGGGGTTGCGGGATCATCTGGAGAAGAATATCGAGGCTGCGGGATCAGCCAGAGAAGAATTTCGGGGCTGAGGGATCAGTCGGAGAAGATCAGGGATGTGGGATCAGACAGAGAAGATCAGGTCTGCGGTATTAGCTGAAGAAGATTAGTGATGTGGGATCAGCCGGAGAAGAAGATCCAAAGGAGGGTGGAGGTGACCAACAAGGTTCAGCGGCTGCAAAAGATAGTGGAGCAGGCCAGCGGAGGAGGTCCGACAGATGCAAGTTGCAACTGAGGAGGTCTGACAGTTGTAGGAGACAGTGGAGGAGGTCTGGCGGCTGCAGGAGGCAGCGGAGGAGATATTGTGGCTGCATGAGATACTGGAGGAGGTCTGGTGGCTGCAGGAGGCAGCAGAGGATGTCCGGCGGCTGCAGGAGGCAACGTAGGACGCGCGGAGATCGGGAGTCATCGTGTGCAGGAGACGCGCGGAGAGTGGAACTCAAAGGTATTGCGAAGGCGGGACGCGTTGTAGTGCGAATGCAGGACGTGTTGTAGTGCGGGTGCTGGACGCCGCAAGAGCAGGAGGCGGGACGCAATGCGACGAGAGCAGCACGCAAACAAGATCAAGGAGAGTGTCGGATAAACCCAACCCGACTCTGATACCATTATAGGAAAAGGTAACATCATTATTATTCACATCAACAAAAGAATATAAATACATGTACAAGAGAGAGTGATCACAACACCCAAGGTGAGCCTATGATATGTCTAACATATAATGTGTACAGTATATCTAACACCCCTTACCCTAAAAACTCATATGCCTCTAAGGTGATGGCTTCTTAATATCCCTCTTTACTTAATGTATCATTTAGAGTTTTATTAGTCTCTACTGGGCCTTAATCTCATGACTTATGTATATGTCTTCTTACATGTAGATGGCTTTAGCTTCAAGTCTTCTTCACTTTTCTTCTTAGATATGTTCCTTGTGAATTTTTTAAAAGCAAGTTTAGGGGGCCAAATCTTGCGGTCAGTTGGAGTATCTTTAGGTCATACATGGTCTATAAGTATGGTGAGGTTTCCCTCGCCATCTTATAGGACATAACTATGGTGGTGGTGTTAAGCATCACTACTTGTGGGTTTAAGCCCTCATGAGTAGCTTGACTGTGGCATAAACTATGATGATATTCCACCTAATTATGGCAGGATAGTTCACCTTTCCCTCTAGGATTTGCTCCTAAGTGATGTAGGGTAGGCTACGGGGTGCACAAATCCACGATTACTAGGGATGGGAAATGAGAACTTGACGCGCTAGACCCTATTCTATATGTAATGCTACCATCGATGATGGCGAAAAATCAGCACGAGCAATAATAATATTTTACTCACGCAACAACATTTAAAAGGAAAAAAAGCACGCAATTAGCGAAGCATTTAATGGTGTTCCTCCGCTCGGAGGGACAGGGTGAAACGCGCAACGAATAGATCCCACCTGCAAATCACAAGCGATATAGGGTGTTTCCCACAAGCAATTTTATCCAAGCAAGTATGAACTCAAAATGATATTATAAAGTGTAGAGAAAGGTCCAAACCTTGTATATACTTCTTGAATGTCAAAAAACGAGTATGAGTACAAATATATAGGAGAGAGGAGAGTAAGATCTAGCTATACAAATAATGTTGGACTAAACACAAAATCCTACATGGGCCAAGTTAATGGGTCAATACATTATTTTTCCTAGTATTCTCTAACACTCCCCCGCAAGCTGGAGCATACAAGTCGTAGGCACCAAGCTTGGACAAGAACTGATAGTAGAGACGTCATGGTAAGGCCTTGGTGAGGATGTCATCAACATGTTGAGGAGCAGGAACATGTGTTAACTCCTCCTTCTTCAACTGAGCCTTCTTCCGAATGAAATGACAGTCAACTTCAATATGTTTTGTCCGTTCAGGAAGACCGGATTCTTGGCAATGTGTATAGCAGCTTGACTGTCGCAAATTAAAGTGGCAGGTGAGGAGAGCATAACTCCTAGATCATCAAGGAGACCCTCAAGCCATGTGAGCTCAGACACAGCTGCTGTCATCGATCAATACTCGGCCTCAACAGATGAGCGAGCAAGCACAGACTGTTTCTTGCTGCGCCATGTAATAAGATGTCCTCCAAAGTAATTGCAGTATCCACTTGTAGAATGACGATCATCCAACGAGCCAACATAATTAGCATCAGAGTATGCAATCAGAGATAAGGTAGACGAAGAGAGCTTATATACAAGTCCTTGTCCAGGAGCAGTCTTCAAGTATCGAAGAATACACTCGACTACCTGATGAGAGATACGTGGCCCATGCATGAATCGACTGACAACTCCAACAACAAATGATATATCAGGTCTTGTAACAGTGAGATATATCAGCTTTACCACAAGACGACGATAATACTCTGGATTCGGAAGGAGCAAATCAGAGTCTGTGGCATGAACACAAAGCTTGTGATTGATATCCATGGGAGTATCAGCAGACTTGCATCCAAAATAGGCCGCATCATGAAGTCAAGACAATACTTTATCTGAGATACCACAAGCCCATCAGGTATCCGAGCCACTTCGAGACCAAGAAAATATCGAAGGCTTCCCAAGTCCTTCGTTTGAAACACAGTCGCCAGATGCTGATTGATCATCCGTATTCCTGGAAGATCGTCTCCTGTAATCAAAATATTATCCACATATACTAACAGAATCATTGTGTTTGTTGGACTATGATGAGTGAACAGAGAGAAGTCGGTCGAGCTCCGAGTGAACCCAACAACACTGACGGTCTTACTAAATTTATTAAACCATGCCCGAGGAGATTGTGTGAGATCATAAAGAGACTTCTTCAGACAACAGACAAGAGACTCCCCCGTGGTCTCAAACACGAGAGGTTGCTGCATATAAAGTCTCTTGTAAATCGTCATTAAGAAAAACATTTTTCACATTCAGTTGGTGCAATACCCAGTGGCGGTGAACAGCGAGTGAGATCAACACACGAATAGTATTGAGTTTAGCAACTGGAAAAAAGTCTCATCATAATGCAGACCTTGTTGTTGAGTGAAACTGCGAGCTACGAGACGAGCTTTCAAACGGTGAACCATCCCATCCGAACCCTATTTGACGGCAAACACCCACTTACATCCCACACAAGATTGTCCAGGAGGAAGCGGGACCAGATCCCACGTGTCGTTTGCCCAAAGAGCAGACATTTCCTCGTCCATAGTCACCCGCCAACCAGGATGTTGGAGAGCCTCCTGCACAGATTTAGGGTGGAAATAGACGATAAAGAAAGAGCACTTTGTCGGAGTTCCGGTGAGAGGCGGTGAAAAGAGACATAGTTTGTCATCGGGTAGGCGGTGGAACCTGTTGCCGGATCTGCAGGCTACGAAACATCATTTGAGGAGGGCATCTCTCGTAGGGTAGTAGACGAAGAAGGGCGTCCAGTGTACACACAAATGATAGGTGGTTTAGGTGGGATTGGTGTGGGAAGGAGAGGTGGAAGGTATGAATGAACAGGGATAGCAGGCCGCAGAAGAGGTGGCGGAAGTGGAGAATCAGGTGGTTGAGAGTAATATGGCTTATCTTCGAGGAAGGTGACATCAGCAGAAGTAACAGTCTTGCGATCTATGGGAGAGAAGCAAGCGTAGCCTTTCTGAGTCCGAGAGTAACTCACAAACATATATTTAGTGGCACTTGGAGCAAGTTTGTCAGTGGACAGGCCAAGATGATGAACAAATCACACACAGCCAAACACGCTAGGGGTAATGGAGAAAGGAGGTTTGGAGAGAAAAAGAAGATTGAAGAGAACCACAAAATTGAGAATAGAGGAAGACATGCAGTTAATAAGAGTGCAGTCGGTAGAAATCACAAAATTTCAATACTGTTTGGAAACATTCATTTGAATCATAAGAGAGCAGGTGACCTCAAGCATGTGACGATTCTTGCGTTCAGCAACGTCATTTTGTTGAGGGGTATAGGCACAGGAGGTTTGATGGATTATCCCGAACTCAGCACATAGGTGTGCAAAGGCATGACTAGTGTATTCACGAGCATTATCGGTGCTGAGGGTTTTAATTGTAGTGGAAAACTGGTTGCGAGTTTCAATGAAGAACGTACGGAATACACCAGGTAATTCAGAGCGGTCACGAAGGTGATACAGCCAGGTCACCCGAGAGTAGTTATCTACAAATGTGACAAAGTAACGATATCCAAAAACAATAGCAATTTTGTAGGATCCCCAAATATCAGAGTGTGCTAGATCAAAGGGAACAAGACTCCGAGTAGTATGTAGTGAGAATGGGTGAGAACGTAGACCGATCAAAGGGAGTGATTTTCTGAGTATGTTTAGAAGAGCGTGACCAAGACGTCGATGCCAATCAACATAGCTAATAGCGGACAACACCGTTGGAGGAGAGGGGTCAAGAATATAGATACCATTCGACAGATGTCCTTTTCCGATGATAGTCTGCGTCTTGCGATCCTGCACAACACACAAGTTAGAAGAAAAAATTACATCACAATCAAGATCAGTAGTGAGACGACCAATAGAGAGAAGGTTGAAGGGAGAGCCCGGAACATGAAGGCCAGAGCGAAGAGTGATGAAGGGAGTAAGGTGAATATTTGTCGTGCCAGAAACGGGAATGATGTCCCCACTAGCAACAACAATGAACTTGGGATGCACAGAGTTCAAATATTGTGGTGGTTTCCGTGAGGTAATGTGGTGAGAGGCCCCGGAATCCAAAATCCAGGATGAGCTATAAGCAAGGAAGGAGGTACCACCATCGGAAATAGACACCACAGAGCCCGGAGGACAGCTGAATATCTTGCAAGGAACAATCCGCAGCGGGCACAAGCAGCGACTATGAGACAGTCCGCGACGGTCAGGGTGGCAATGCACCAGCGGCAAGAAAGGCCACGACCAGCGCAGTAAGAAACATTCTTCAGCGGTCACGGTGACAACGCACCAGTGGCAAGAAAGGCCACGACTAGAGGATAGATGTGAGCCCGTAGAAGATAGAAACAAGCCGCGGCGGTTAGAGGCAGACCGCACCAAGATTAAAAAAAGGCGAACAGGAACCGGACCATACGGTTAGAAGCAAATCGCAACCAGATTGGTAGAAGCAGTCAGCGCGAACAACCAAGTCGAGCCGAGAAGCGGCAAGGCAGACGGTAAGAGAAGAGCGGTAAGGCAAGAAAGAACTCCTTGCGACAAGTAGGAGACTGCGCGACAAGGAGAGACCTTGAGGCCAGAGATAGGTCGCAGCGGGAAAGAACTCCTTGCGACAAGAGCGATAAGATTCCTTGCAACAAGGAGACCGCACGTCAAGGAAAAAGGTCGCAACGATAAGACCGAGAAGAGGTCATGCGACAAGAAGAGAAAGGTGGGCGCAACGGATAGAGACAAGTCGCAGTGGGTAGAACTTGAGGCCAGATGGTTAAATCTAACCGCGGGAAGAGGGAAAGCCGCAGCAGGTAGAGAGCAGCCCGTGGTGGTTAAGAAAATCTAACTGCACGGGAGTGGGGTCCACGTGCAAGAGAGATGAAGGCTATAAAAGAGTGTAAAAGTGAAAGAGGAGGTGGATCCACGGGAGAGGAGGCGGTTAGAAAAGAAGGAAGCCGCAAAACAGTGCGGTTGGGCAGTAAAAACAAGCCGCCCGGTTAACAGAAGGACTGGGCGGTTAGAGAAAAACAGGCCGGACCGTTTCTCTCTGATACCATGTAGAGAAAGGTCCAAACCTTGTATATACTTCTTGAATGTCAAAAAACAAGTATGAGTACAAATATATAAGGGAGAGGAGATAAGATCTAGTTATACAAATAAACACAAAATCCTACATGGGTCAAGTTAATAGGTCAATACATTATTTTTCCTAGTATTCTCTAACATAAAGCTTAAAAATGTAATTCCATACAACGAATACCTCACCAAGTAAGGATGTTGTCCAAGGCAATGGAGATCCCGTGAGACAAAGTGCTTTGATGGCGATCCGCAGTGGAACCAGAGGTGGTATGATGTAGGAGATAATTCGTTCTAACTTTGGGAAGGGGAATTAGGATGCGGGAATGTTGATCCAGTGATTTGGGAGTGGAATTGGGCTGTGGTAAGGAGGGATATGGCTGTGTGGGGACTAGATCGAGCTGAGAGGGACAGATATGGGAAATGATGGGCATTGGTTTGAAGGGGAGAGAGAAGGGGAACATGGTGGTGGTTGTTTGGATTTTTTGGTGGGCTGGCGGAAGGGAATAAGTGGAGGCAGCAGTGGTGTTTGGGCTGGGCGGAGGGGTGGCGACCGAAGGATTGGCAAGGGGTGTGGAGGTTATAGGCTGCAAGGGGGGCAGTGACTGTAGGCAACAAGGGAAGCGGCTATAGACAACAAGGGCGGTGGCTGCTGTTGGGGGTTATGGGGGTAGTGGTAGAGGAATTAGGGGGTGGAAAATGGAGGCTAGAGTTAGATAGTACCTTGGAGAGGAAGAAGAGCACATAGGAGTTGTCACCTAGGGTTTCACGGAGTCGGCACCGTGGTGTGATTGCAGGAATCCGGAATTCTTTCTCCAAATTCTGCAATGTCCTAAACAACAACCTTACTATTGGGGTTATTATTATTATTCTGTAAATATTGTGTGTGAGCATATTTCTAAATATTTAACTTTGAGATAATATATATTGGCTAGCGGTTCTCATTGGAGACTAAGGCTTTTCATTTCTCTACATGGTATCAGAGGAGTAGTGTTTCGTGACTGACTTCCCGCCTGCGTGTTTCCGCCGATCGCCTCTTCCACCGATCACGTCTTCCGCCTGCTGTCCTGGATCCCGTCCACTGATCACGTCTCCCGTCTTCCTCAAGATTTCTGTTCGCCGCAGTCCCCGATCGGAGCGCCGATGTCCACCGATCGCGTCTCCCGTCTCCCGTCTTCTGCAAGATTTATGTTTGTCGTTGTCCCCGATCGGAGCGTTCGTCGATTTCGTGCCTCCCGATCACTGTTGACGTTGCTCTCGCCCGCTTCCTGTTCATCTGTTGTCCCTGATCGGAGCATCCGCCTGTTTCGTGCCTCTCTGTTCTTATATCTTCTCTTTGTCTCTCGATCCTCGATCTCCGTTGCAGGAGGGATCTCGTTGTTTCATTTTTTTGCTCCATGGATTCCAAGGACACCTATGGATCCTCTACGGGGCGGATTACCAGCATCCTCCTTGATGAGAAAAATTACTCTTCATGGGCGACTTCGATGAAAGTGGCTCTAGCTGGCCAGTATAAGCTCTCATGGCTGACTGGCGACCCTCCTATGCCTAAACTGAACGACAAGGATGACAAGAAAGAGGAATTAGTCAAGTGGTAGACAGAAAAGTACATGGTTCTTGGATGGATTCAGTGCTCGATGGAGCCTCGCATCGTCAGTCAGTTCATGCGCTTTGATGACATCTCCGAGCTTTGGTCCGCTCTCCAGCGCACCTTTGGGCACACCCGTGTTGATGCCCAGATTTTCGGCATCTTTCAGGATATCGCTTCTACCACTCAGGGGGAGCGTTCTGTTCAGGAATACTTCACCTACCTTCAGGATCATTTTCTTGAGCTTAGCGATCTTGAGCCTCTCAGTACACTGGACTTTCCTAATGATATCACACTAATTCGGAAACAGCGACAGCGACGAGAGACATAACAGTTCTTTATGGGGCTTCGCCCGACTATGAGTCTACCCGTACTCAGATTGTGGGGATGTCACCTTTGCCAAATCTTCTTGAGGCCTATTCCATAGTTGCAGAGACTGAGAAACATATGCAGAGGCAATCTTGTCTCTCTGGAGCTCGTGCTACCTCCCCTCTTCCTACTGAGCAGATGTCTCTTGCCGCTTCTTACCGCCCTCCCACCTCCAGCACTCGTAGCCAAGGCGGTCAAGGACACTCTACTCCGTCTGGCGGTCGTGGTTCGTCTGGTGGTCGTAGCTCTACAGGTCCACCTGGCCCATGCTATCATTGTGGGCGTCTATATCATGACCGTAGTCGGTGCTATCAGCTATACCCATATCTACGGGGCTCTGAGTGTACTTCTCCTTGTGGTGTCCCCCGGCATACTGTTGCTACTGTCGAGACTTCCGGGCCTGTTGAACGCACCTTGGGTGTCAACCCCTCTGACTTCTGTCAAATATTGACCCATTTTCAGCAGTTCCAGCAGTCTCAGCCTTCCACTCCTGCCCCTACTTCCACGGTCCCCTCTTCCTCAGGTACTCAGTTTGCTTGCTCCGTGACCACGGTTGACCAGGATTCGTCACCCTGGGTGACTGATTCTGGTGCAACCGACCATATGACTGGTACGTCTTCCCGTCTGCTTCAGGTTGTTCCCTGCTCCCACCGGGACGTGCGTCTTGCTGATGGCTCGGTTACCCCTGTCCTCAGCCAGGGCACCGTCGCTCTTTCTTCCTCTTTCTCCCTTGACTCTGTTCCTCTTGTTCCTCAGTTGGCTCTTAACCTATTATCTGTCAGTAGTATTACTCGTACTTTAGACTGCTCCGTAACTTTCTTTTCTGATCGTTGTGTTTTTCAGGACCTGAGATCCGGGAGGACTATTGGTATGGTATATGAGAGGAGTGCGATGTACTACCTGGTGCTACCTTCTCCCACTGCTGCTCCCACCACCACCGCCACCTGCCCACCTATCTCTTCTGTTGTTTACCCTGCTTTGTCATCGACCTCGCTTTGGCACGCACGCCTCGGCCATGCTAGCCCTCAGCGGATGTTGTCTGTTTGTCATGATGTTTCTTTTGTTTTTCCTTTTCGCTGTGATGTATGTGAGCTGTCAAAACACACATGCAGCACGTATGTTCCTTCTGTTAGCCGTGCTACTTCTTGTTTTGAGTTGGTGCATTCAGATGTGTGGGGTCCTGCCCCTGTAGTATCATTTCATGGTTTCTCGTACTTTGTAACTTTTATCGATGATTATTCTCGTTGTTTATGGGTTTACCTCCTCAAACATAAATCTGATGTTTTATCTGTTTACTCCCATTTTTCACATATGGTACGGACCCAACATAGGACGTCTGTTCATATCCTCCGCTCTGACAATGGAGCTGAGTACACTTCTCGTCCCTTTGATCTCTTTCTCCGCAATGAGGGCACTCTACGCCAATTTTCTTGTCCAGGTACCCCCGAGCAGAATGGGGTGGCCGAACGCAAAAACCGCCACCTATTAGACTTCGTTCGTTGCCTTCTTCGCAGAATGAATGTCCCTAAGTCCTATTGGAGCGATGCCCTTCTTACAACGACTATCCTTATTAATAGGATTCCTCGTCCTCTTGGTGGAGTTACCCCCTACAGTCTCATCCATCCATCTGTCTCTGCCTTTCCCATCCCTGTCCGGCTCTTTGGTTGTGTGTGTTTTGTCCAGGATCGTCGATCTTCTCGGACTAAACTAGACGACCGGGCCATCTGCTGTCTCTTCCTCAGCTACTCGACTACCACTAAGGGTTACCGCTGCTATGATCCCCAACTGCGTCATGTTATTTACTCTATGGATGTGACATTTCATAAGGAGGTTCCCTTCTTCCCTGCACACTTGACCCCTCCTGCGCCCTCCTGCGCTTCCTACTATTGTGCAACCTCTCCCGATCATCCCTGCACCACCCAAAGGGGTCCCACCTGCTGCTCCTCCTGTCCTGCTAACTTACTCTCGCCGCCAGCCGCCACCACCACCAGGTGCACCCACTTCTCATCCAGTCCCGGATCAGCAGCTTCTTCCGGTCGCGGGTACCTCTCTTGAGCCCCCCTCTTCTACTTCTTCTATTGATTTACCCATTGTCTTGCGCAAGGGCAGACGGACTTATGTTCATCCCTCTGTTACCGATCGCCCGTTGGCTAGTGTTGTTTCCTACCAACGTTTCTCACCCTCTTAGCAGACTTTTGTGGTTGCTTCTGATTCTGTCTGGCTTCCTACTTCGACTGCGGAGGCTCTCCTTGACCCGCGATGGGTTCAGGCCATGGAGGAGGAGATGTCATCTCTCCGTCATACTGGGACATGGTCTCTGGTTCCTCTTCCCCCCGAGAAGCGCACTGTTGGATGCAAATGGGTCTATACCGTGAAGTACTCTGTTGATGGTACCATTGACCGCTACAAGGCTCGTTTGGTGGCCAAGGGCTTTACTCAGGCTCCTGACGAGTTTGGTGCCACGTTTGCTCCTGTGGCTAAGTTGACCAGTGTTCGCATTTTGCTCTCGCTTGCGGCCTCTCGAGCATGGCCTCTCTACCAACTCGACGTCAAAAATGTCTTACTGCACAGAGATTTATAGGAGGATGTCTATATGGCTCCTCCCCCGGGGTTTGCCCTTAAGGGGGAGCATTCAGGGAGAGTTTGCCGCCTGCACAAATCCCTGTACGGCTTAAAGCAGCCCCCGCGTGCCTGGTTCGAACGATTCAGCTCGGTTATCCTTCAGTCCGGCTTCACTCAGTGTCGTGCAGACCACACTTGCTTCATTTGTGCCACTCCAGAGAGACGTCGTGTCATTGTCTTGGTCTATGTGGACGATATTATTCTCACCGGGGATGACTCTTCTGGCATCTCTGAGGTGAAAGCTACTCTTCGCTCAGCTTTCGAGGTGAAAGACCTTGGACACCTCCATTATTTCCTTGGGATTGCGGTAGCTCGCTCCCGACAGGGCATCTCCATATCGCAGCGCAAGTACACCTTGGATCTTCTTCGGGACACGGGTCTGTTTGGGTGTCGTCCTACGAGTACTCTTATGGATACCAACCATCGCCTTCATGCTGAATCTGGTGATCCTCTACCAGACCCTTCTCAGTACCAGCGGCTGGTTAGCCGCTTGATATACTTGACCAATACTAGGCCCGACATCAGCTTCTCTGTGGGCGTTTTGAGCCAATTTATGCATTCTCCCAAGACATCTCACCTAGAGGCTGCTCGACGTGTTCTTCACTTCTTAAGCGCGCTCCTGGTCTTGGGTTATTCTATCGGGATGATAGTGCCTTCAGCCTCTCCTGCTTCACTGATGCAGATTTTGCTTGTTATTTGACTGATCGACGCTCTACGTCAAGTTTCTGTGTATTCCATGGTGATTATCTTGTTTCGTGGCGGAGTAAGAAACAACCCATCGTATCTCGGTCGTCTGCTGAGTCAGAGTACCGGGCCATGGCACACGATGTCACTGAGTTGGTTTGGCTTCGATCGCTGCTAACAGAACTTGGCCTACCCCTAGCTACTGGCTCAACTCTCTAATGTGATAATAAGTCAGCTCTTCTTCTTACCTAGGACTCGGTGCTACATGAGCGCACCAAGTACATCGAGATGGATGTTCATTTTCTGCTTGATCACGTTCGTGCTGGGACTATTCTTCCAGCTTACGTCTCCTCGGCCGACCAGCTTGCTATTTCCTTCACTAAAGCTGTTGGCCCTACTCGTTCAGATTTGACCATTTTCAAACGGGGCATGATTGACATCTTTGCACCAGTTTGAGGGGGAGTATTGGAGTTGTTATTATTCTATAAATATTGTGTATGAGCATATTTGTAAATATTTAACTTTGAGATAATATATATTGGCTAGCTCTCCTCATTGGAGACTAAGGCTTTTCATTTCTCTACACTTACCACTCTATTTATAATAAAGAGAATACTAGGGCATCCCACCATTAACGTCTATGATTGGTCGGAGATGGGGAAATCCGATTACATCAAAATAAAAGTAAAAATGACTATAATATATAAAATCGAGTCGGAACCGGATTCGCACGCATCCGCAGAGTCAGATTGACGATCCGATCAAGTCCACTTGCGCGTGTACACGAATGTGGGTCCTTCCTTGCGGCGAACCCCTCCTGATGCATGCACTGATGGATCCCCATCACTAAGTTGATTCTCCAGTACACTGACCGCTCATTTTCATAATGAAGTCCCATGCATTTTATTTATTACGCGAGTTGTTAACTCTTAAAGGTGGAGTTATGAGTAGGGCATATCTATCTAGTGACTTTGACATTTATGGTTCTAAGTTATTGAATTCTACGTATTTTCAAATGGAATTCTATTAGATATTAGTCTCTCTTTGGCCACATCACTCCATGTCTTCAAATGAGATTAGAAGATGGTTCAAAAGATATCTCTAAGGGATGTTAAGGCATCTTTTGAGTGAACATGTTATATATCCACGTTGAGATCTGACCTGTCAGCGTCGCACAAACCACCAAGGAGTGATCACATTTTATTTTTCATATTTACTTTGCATATTATATATTTATCTTTTGTTATGTTTTTATCTCACTTGTAGTATGGCCCAAGTGAGGGGCTCTTTGGACAATTATGTCATCCCTACTTAAGGGAGAGTGGATTCACCTTTTATGATTATCAATAAATTATTATCCTTCTCCCCTCTCTCCCTACCTCCCTCTTCTCTCCTAGCCCTATCCTTTTGACCCGAAGTATCCATCATGTAGTATCTAGTCGCTGCTTTTTTTGCCTTGGATCGCTCCCGCTCTTGACCAAGCTCTCATGCATCATAGCTCCTTCGGTCTCTCTAAAGGGAGATTTCAATCCTTTATGAGACTTCTCCCTCTTCTACCCTAACCCGATTGTAGTCAGGAGCACAACACACATAACCTAAGTGATGAGCATGAGTGGTTAGTTTACGGATAGAAAAGTTTAATTATGTGTAAAAAAAATTAGGACTTCATATGGTCGTAGCTTTTAAGTACGTTGCAGGAACAATCGTGACTGGCTTGGAAAATGCCAACCTCCTGCATGAAGTACCCTGATGCTCATTAGAAACTACATATGCAAATGGGGTTTAAGTACAGGACCTGGCATCCTTCCATAATGCAATGAGGAGGTCATAATTAGGATTTAGGAGTTATTTGTGTGATGAACCTTCAATGATGGAGCTTTTCGCCTAGGAACTAAGCGATGAACTACTAGAGTATGAGGTGGAATACGAATTAGTGGATGAGGACGTCTCTTGAAGACCCCGAAGATGGGAGAATGTAGAGATGGAAGGGATGGAGTTAGTAGATTGTGATTGAGATGACAATGGAGCTAGTGGAGGAAGGTGGTGAAATGGAGAACTTAGAGATGGGAAGTCAATGATGGGCATGATGGAAGTCAACTCAGAAGATGGGATCAGGTGGAATCAAGGGAACATAATCCAATACAAGGTACTTGCCCTTCTCGGAGAATCATGAAGTGTAAAAATGTGACATCGACAAATACATATTGATGTTTGAGGAGAGGATCATTTAGTTGTACGAACAGACAATTTCTTAGAACCCGGAGAGAGAACAATAACACTCAAGCCTTTATCCCACCATAGTGGGGTCGGCTATATGAATCTTTTTCCGCCATTGCGCCCTATCCTTAGTCATAATCTCACAAATGCCTAAGTACATGTCTTTTCTTATAGTTTCATACCAAGTATTTTTTGGTCTACCCCTCCCCCGTTTTACATGCCTAGTGGCTATACTCTCACAACGTCTAGCAGGTGCCTCTAATGATCTCCTTTATACGTGTCTGAACCATCTTAATCGAGCTTCTCACATGTTTTCTACAATTCACTCATGTCTTATCCCCGATACATGCATTCCTAATTTTATTCAGTCTCGTGTGTCCACGCATCCACCTAAGCATTTTCAGCTCCGCAACTCTCATTTTTTGCTCTTGTACACACCTTGAGAGAGAATGTGGACAAACAATTTACACCCAAACACGTAAGTGAAAATAAAGGGGCATCCAGGTGATGAAGTATGTAAATGGGTGATTTACTCTGGATGATAGTTGACTTGCGGTTGATCAAATGACAAAAGATTAGAATGATGCCTCAATATGGACTAGGAACGTCCACCTGGGACAACAATGTACATACAACATTGAAGAGAGAATGATTCGCTCTTTCTGCTACATTGTTTTGGTGCGGCGTATAAACACAATTAATCTGATGAATGATGTCATGAGAAGTACATATAGAAGAGGATGAACAACTCTTACATTCTTTGACATCATCTATGTGAAGTTTCTTAGATAAGTGTCAACCCAAGTTTTTTATTTCATGATAAAATGACTGAAAAACATTGGACAATTTAGAAATATCTTTCAAGCGGTGGACATAAGTACAAGAAATCATCCATGGAAATATGTTGAAGAGTATAAATAACTTGTACATTCTGTGATATTAACAAGAATATAACGTTTTATTCAAATTATCATAGTTTTCCTCCTAATTATATTTGTTCTTTATTATTCTGCCTAACTTTTTAACCTTAAGAACTTAGTTTCAATGGAGAATTTTAATCTGATTATCTTTGCACAGGCTCTGACACATATAGAGGGAGTCCGCAATCCCTTACCTACCTCCCTATACAACTTCTATGTTCTTGTTGAAACTGCTGGTACCGATGAATCATATGATCGGTGAGTAGTTGCTTTAGCAGTCTTCAGTTTTCGCTTTCCCATTCTTGTAACTTGTTTTCTGTTTCTGCTAGTTTCATTTCAGTGTCTGGTAATCAATATCCATGGATTGTAGTTTGTTTTACTAAGATCCTTTTTCTATTTCTTGTTTTGGTTACGTTTATCTCCTCTGTTACTTCTAAAGCGATATATGTTTTTTAATCCTTTCTATCATATATGATCATTCCACTTGTGACTATCTGTCCACGTTATATGAAACTTAATCAGTTTTCACAACTCTACAACTAATAAGGTTCGCTCGTTGTACGCTTATACTAAAATGGATACCATGCCAAGTAATGCTTCTATCTGTACAGAAAGATGTGTTTAGTTTGCATGGGATATTTTGCTTTGGATATTTTTTTTGAGGAGACCAAGTATTTGGTTGAGAATGTATACCAGTAGAGTTAATGGTTAGGTAGTCATGTATTTTTTCAATCAAATGAAGTCTTTATTTATTTTGCTGTCCCATTTTATTGATGGTTATTGTGGAAATTTTCTGGCTCATGAAGTTTCGTGCTTATTTTGTCTTTATTCCTTCTTTTCCTGTCCTGCTTGGTCAGTATGGTTATTCTGGAGCTTTTCTGGCTCATGGATTTAATCAGATTATTTCATCTTTCTTTGTTACTTTGCTGCCCTTTTTTAGGACCAAACTTGAAGCATTGTTGGTGCGCTCAATGGAGATGGGTCTTATATCTGATGGAGTTATAGCACAAGACTTGAATCAAGCTTCATCATTTTGGCAAATTCGTGAGGTTTATATTGTATTGTAATTTTGCATTTTTTTTCTTTTAATTTTTGTGGTTTTCATATAATATCTTTGCTCATAGATTTTTTTTAATCTTGATTTGCTTAATATTAAAGTGATTAGTACTTATACGACACAAGTAGAATCAAGTCAAGCTATTAAAGTGCACTTTTAGGAAGATATAGATGAGTTAGTAAGAGAAATCTCACAAATAGAGAAGATTTTCATAGAAGAAGTCTTAAATGGACATATAAAGAAGGAAAATACAAATTATACAGTTGTTCATGGAGGATTTGAGTATGAAGAAAGAAATGAGAAGGAAGAACTATTTTAGACTTTGTCATAGCTAATAAACTAATTGTGACAAATATGTTTTTCATGAAAAGTGAAGAATATTTAATTACATTTAAAAGTGAACCAAATAAGTCGCAAATTAATTATCTTATGACTCGCAAAAATGGATAAAATTATTTGTAAGCATTGCAAAGTCATACCAGGAGAAAATTCTACGACACAACATAAGTTAGTGGTGTTAGACGTGCAAATTAAACATAATAAATTTTAGACAAGGATAAAAGTGTTGTCAAAAATTACTCTTGTGGAACTTGAAAATGGAAAAACAGGTTAATTTTAAGACAGTAGGTATGGAACAACTAGTTGATGACCCTTATATCTAACCTAGTGTTTCATGAGAAGTTATGTCTCACATTTAAAAATTAGTTGAAAGAACGTACTTGGAAAATTAAAATGTTGTGCGCCCACAAATAAAGAATTTTCGTGATTGAAAAAGGAAGTGCAAGGCAAAATGGGGGAAAAGAGGGTCAGTTATAAAACACTTTATGCTGGTAAGAATGATGAAAACTTGGCAAGGTATAAAATTGTCAATAAAGAAACTGAACATGCAGTAAGTAAAGTAAGAAGTCAAACTTATGAAAAAATTTATAAGCGACTAGAAGATTGAGAGTGTGACATATAATTGCTCGAGGTTGAGAAAGAGTGACAAGAGATTTATGTCAAGTCAAATGCATAAAAGATAAAACAGATGCAGTTTTGATGGATGATTTGACTATTAAAGAGTAAATGAAAAGATATTTTTATCGACTCTTTCATAAAATAAAAGACTATGAACTAAACATGCAAGAATTAAGCAAATCGGAGGAGTATATATAACATTTTATCGTAAAATTCAAGTATCGGAGATAATTGATGTTTTAAAGAAAATGTAAAATGGAAAAGCGGTCTGATCAGACGATATACTCATCGAAGTATGAAAATATCTAGAGAAAAAAGAAATTTTGTTTCTTGCATGTTTTTTCAATAAGATACTGAAGTCAAAGATGTTGTCGGACCAATGAAGATAAAGTATATTTGTACATTTGCATAAGAACAAAGGAAATATACAAAATTGTGTTAATTACAGAGGAATTAAATTATTGAGTCATATCGTGAAACTATGAGAACAAGTAATAAAAGAAAGAGTAAGACGAGAGAATAGCATCTCGGAGAATCAATTTGTATTCATGTTTGGGCGGTCGACCATGGAAGTTATTCATCTCTTAAGGAGACTTATTTACAACTATCGAAAAAGAAAACAAGATTTGTATATGTTGTTTATCGATCTTGAGAAGGTTTATGATATGGTTCCAAGAGAGATCTTATGGAGATTCTTAGAAAAGAAATGTGTAAATGTATAATACATTGACTTAATCAAACATTTATACAAATTCAGTGATGAGGGTGAGGACAGCTGGAAGATTAAATAGGAATTCTCTATCACTATTGACTTTCATCAAATTTCAGCTTTAAGCTCTTATCTCTTTACCCTTATCTTAGATGAGCTCATCGGACATATCCAACAGCAATACCTTGTTGTTTATTGTTTACGTTTGATATTGTTTTGGTCGATGAGACGCACAAGGGTATAAACACGAAACTTGAATCTTGACATGAATCTTTAGAAAAGAAGTGTTTTAGGTTGAGCGGAGCAAAGAAGGAATATATGAAGCTTAAATTTTGCAATGCAAGAAGTATGAATGACTTTGTTATTAAGTTGGGTGATCAAGGTATTTCCCACAGTAAGTGTTTTAAATATCTTGGATCGATAGTTCAAAAAGATGGAGGTGTTGATAAAGATATGATGCATAGAATCCAAGCAGGTTAGTTGAAATGGAGAGGCGCATCAAGGATCTTATGTGATCGTAAAATTCCATTAAAACTTAAAGCAAGTTTACCGTATTGCAATTAGACCAGCAATGCTCTATGGTTCTGAGTGTTGGGCAGTGAATTGTGCACATGAGCAAAAAATGGGAGCTGTGGAGATGATAATACTTAGGTGGATTTTTGGGCACACAAGGCTGGATAAAATTAGGAATGAATATATCAAGGATAAGATCGGAGTGGCACCAATTGCAAAGAAGATGTGAGAAGCTCGACTATGATGGTTTGAACATGTACCAAGGAGACCATTAGAGGCACATGTTAGGCGTTGTGAGAGTTTAGTCACTAGGCATGTTAAATGAGGGAGGGGTAAACCAACAAAGACTTGGAATGAAACTATAATGAAAAATCTGATGTACTTAGGCATTAGTGAGATTATGAGTAAAGGTGGGGCAAAATGGCAACAAGGAATCAATATAACTTACCTTACTATAGTGGGATAAATGCTTGAGTTTTGTTTTTTTTTTTTTTGCTAGATATGATCATATATAGCATTTATGTGTGTAGTGTGCACCGATAATCAAAAGATGTTAAAGCTTTTTTGTATCCTCTTTAACATTAGGTGTTGTGCAGCAAATACAGATATCATCTAACAAGCATCTAAAAGGTCGGATATCTTGTATCTTGAAAGATCCATTTATCTTATACATTATTCTCATAATACTATATAGTGTTGTACATGATTCCTCACTTCAATATATATGTAATTAGAGTGTATTGTTTTCTCCAAGTTAGGTTTTCTCATAACATGGTATCAAAGTGACTTTATGAGAGAAATTGTCAATCACACAGTATCAAAGTGACTTTGTGAGAGAAATTGTCAATCACACTCCTTCTCAACCTATTGTTGTCGATTGATCTTCGTAACTCCCCGATCTACTGTGGCCTGTGGGTGCGCTATAGGTCTGCATACCAGATAACACAACCCATTTTCATGGATCTGATTGGCCGCAATCGCTTGGAGAATTTGGGGGAAGGATTGTGTTGCCCTCACTCATATGGGATATAAGTAGAGAACTTTTATGACTTTAATGTTAATGACGGGTTGTGTCGAGTTCGTGTCGATGCACTTCGAGTGCGTGTCGGCGCACTTCGAGTACGTATCGACGCATGTCGACTTCCTATCAACGCAGCTAAGTTCGATGTGTCTGCGACTTCTAGTTGACGCTACGTTGAGTAGATATTGACGTTGCGTCGATTTCTATTCGATGTAAGTGCGTCAACTGCCTGTCGACACAAGTTGCGTCGAGTGTCGTCGACTGCTTATTGACATTGCGTCGAGTTCATATCGACGCAGGTGGAATGCATGTCGACGCATATTAAGAACAACTGTGGTTCTATATTATGAATGATGTTTGTTTTGGTGTAGCTCAACTGTTTAATGATTTATATGTTTGGAACATAGTATATCTGATCTATAACATAGAGAATACTAAAAGACTATGAACGAATGAATCTAATCCTACGTTCCTCTGACATTATCGTTTAGGCCACATAAACGAGAAACTCATATTCAAGCTCCATAAAGATGGATTATTGGAATCATTTAGGCGATGTGAGTCTTGTTTATTGGGCAAGATGATTAATTCCCCTTTACTGGTCATACTGAGAGGGTTGATGATCTTTTGGGTGTTGTATATTGTGACGTATGCCGACCCATGAATTCTATGGCTAGAGGTGAGTCTACTATTTTGTTACATTTACTGACGATTTTAGTAGATACGAATATGTTTTTCTTATGAAGAACAAATCTGAAGCCTTTGAAAAGTTTAAAGAGATTATGAACGAATTAGAGCACCAACTAAGAAAGAGGATAAAAACACTCTGATCCGATCGAGATGGCGAATATCTAAGTCATGAGTTTTGTGATCATCTGAAAGAATGTGATATTGTATCACAACTCACTCCACCTGAAACACCACAGCATAATGGTGTGTTTGAGAGGAGGAATCGTATTTTGTTAGATATTGTACAGTCGATAATGAGTCATGCAGATTTGCTTGTTTCTTTTTGGGATTTTGCTTTAGAGATTGTTACTTTCACTTTAAATCATGCTACAATGAAATCGGTTCTAAAGACATCATATGAGATATGGACTGAGAAGCGTCCTAGTATGTCTTTCATGAAGATTTGGGGCTGAGGCATACATGCGACGTCAAATGCCTAACAAGATGGAATTCAAATCAGATAAATGTTCTCATGTGGAGTATCATAAGGAAACAAAATGGTACTACTTTACCTACCGTTTAAGGACAAAGTATTTGTTGTAAGTAATGATGTCTTCTTGGAGAAAGTTTTTATCAAGAAAGACACCAATGTAGAGCTTGAAGAAGTTCAGGAACCACAAGCTATGAATGAACCTGAATTGGAGCCTGAGCAAGGATTACAAGTTGTTGTAGTTAGACAGCCTACTCAGGAAAGTCCTACATAGATCTAGTAGACCAAAATTTGAGCCTGAGAGATATAGATTTCTCGTGTCTCAATTAGGTAATGTGTTGCTTATGGATCATGATGATGAGCCTGCAACGTACCAACAGACTATGTGTGGACTGAACTTTGAGAAGTGGCTCGAGGTCATAAAATCTGAATTGGACTCCATGTATGTAAACCAAGTTTGGACCTTGGTGGAACCACCTAAAGGGGTACGACCTATAAAGTGCAAGTGGGTCTTCAAAAAAAGACCGACATGGATGGAAATGTACAGACATTCAAAGGGCGATTAGTGGCTAAAGGTTTCAAGCAAATTCATGGTGTTGACTATGATGAGACTTTTTTCCTTGTTGTTATGGTAAAGTCCATCAGAATTTTTCTTGTTATTGTTGCGTATTATGACTACGAGATCTGGCAAATGAATGTCAAGACGACTTTCATTAATGTAAACCTCCTTGAGGAAGTGTACATGACACAACCCGAGGCTTTTTTATCTCCAAATAAAGTCACTAAAATATACAAACTGCAGAGATTCATTTATGAAATTAAACAGAAACCTCAAAGTTGGAATTTACGTTTTGATGAAAAAATCAAAATGTTTGGTTTTATCAAGAACGAAGATGAGCTTTGCGTTTACAAGAGGAACAGTGGGAGCATTGTTGTTTTTCTGATATTATATGTAGACGACATACTACTGATCGGGAACGATATTCTGACCATGCATGCTGTTAAGAACAGCCTAGGGGATTGCTTTTCTATAAAAGACTTGGGCGAATCGACTTATATACTAGGTATTAAGATTTATAGAGATAGATCAAAGAAATTGTTGGGTTTGACCCAAAGTACATACATTGAGAATGTATTAAAATGGTTCAGCATGCTTGAGTCCAAGAAGAGTTTTTTGCCTATATCTCATGATGTGAGTCTCTCTAAGGACCAATGTCCTAAATCTTTGAAAGATAAGAACCGCATGAAGTTGATTACATATGATTCGACAATTGGATCAATCATGTATGCAATGTTGTGTAATCAACCCGATGTCTCATATGCTTTGAGCATGACAAGCAGATATCTGTCTGGTCCTGGTGATAGTCACCAGACAGCGTCAAGAATATCCTGAAGTACTTGAGAAGAACCAAGGATGCATTCATGGCATTTGGTGGAGAGCAAGAGCTCGTTGTTAAGGTTTGCACTGATGCTAGCTTTCAGATTGATAGGGATGACTCAAAGTCTCAATCAGGTTTTGTCTTTTGCCTGATTGGAGGTGTTGTGAGCTGGAAAAGTTTCAAATAGGAGACAGTTGTTGATTTTACAACTGAGGCTGAATATATTGTTGCTGCAAATGCGGCAAAGGACGTTATGTGGATTCATCAGTGAGCTTGATGTAGTTCCTAGCATTGTTGATCTCGTAGTTCTCTACTGTGACAACAATGGTGCTATTGCATAAGCTAAGGAGCTTAGATCTCATCAGCGCTCCAAACACATTCTTCGGCGGTTCCATCTTATTTGAGAGATTGTCGATCGAGAAGATGTGAACATATGTAGAGTACCAACTAAAGAAAATATTGTGATTCCGCTGACAAAGCCTCTTGCACAGAGAAAGCAAGATTGTCATACTAGATCAATGAGTATTAGATACTTAAATGATTAACTCTAGTAGGAGACTTGTGGATTGTATATTTGTTAGTTGTAATTCCTATGATGAATAGAGTACTATGTATTTCATTTTATGTTTATGACAAATTTTTTTATTTTGTTTATTTGATTCTATATGATAGATTATTTAACGTGATAAATGTCTTTAGAATGTTTGCTTTCGTAGGAATTCAAGTGCATGACTTGAATATGAGGTTCTATGTTTATTAGAAGCTTCATTCTTAAATTGTCTCTGGTCATCATATCATCTTAGAATCGAAGAGAAATGATGGTACATTAAGACTAGTATGTGCATTGACTGATGACCGATTCTCACAGATCATGATATTGTGATATCAAGTCATCACATGGGTACTTGTTAGTGAACAAGTTGTACTAGACTGATCCACCATGAGGCTACTTTGTGGATTGTTATATGAACGAACGTGTCACAAGTAGGTTTCAAATGGCAATGACGTTTGTGATTCTTTGACCTAAAATCACAGCATTCATCAAGTGAGAAAAAACGTACTTTGGTGTCATCAAAAGTCTTACTTAAAGAAGGTTGATAATAATGGTGGTTATTTGGTATGTTACGAGTCATTTGGGTGTGTGTGTGGACATAAATAAGATTTGTCCTCTTATATGACAGGAGTTATATTCATGGGCCCTTTGATGGAATAAGACTGAGAAATGCATGATCATGCTTGGTTGAGTCAATATATGATATTGAACTCACCAAATTCTGGAAGACCATTCTAGATCAGAAAAATTGGATTTGGATAATTATGAGGGTGACACGGTACGTGCCTCTAGTCCAATCAGAATGTAAGGGACAAAGAGACAAGATAACACTGATACATTGGTCACAAAAGACTTGTTGAGTTATGAACTCTTATTGTTTGGGTAGCAATGATGTATTGTTAGATGTCGATCATTGCTTATGAGACTTTTTTGATACGTTCAAGATCAAGTGGGAGACTGTTGATGTTCTTATGGTGATCTGAAAGTAGTCAAGCAGTTAGTCTCACTGCCAACACGATTTAAGTCTATAGGGCCGCACATAAGAGTGCTTGGATAAGTTGGAGGAAGGATTGTGTTGGCCTCACTCATATGGGATATGAGTAGAGAACAACTCTTATGACATTAATGTTATTGGCGGGTTGCGTTTAGTGCGTGTCGATGCACGTCGAGTGCGTGTCGACGCACGTCGAGTGCGTGTCGACGCACGTCGAGTGCGTGTCGACGCACGTCGAGTGCGTGTCGACGCACGTCGAGTGCGTGTCGACGCACGTCGAGTGCGTGTCGACGCACGTCGAGTGCGTGTCGACGCACGTCGACTGCGTGTCGACGCACGTCGACTGCGTGTCGACGCACGTCGACTGCGTGTCGACGCACGTCGACTGCGTGTCGATGCACGTCGACTTCCTATCGATGTAGTCAAGCTCGATGTGTCTGCGGCTTTTAGTCGACGCTACGTCGAGTAGATATCGAGGTTACGTCGACTTTTATTTGACGCAAGTGTGTCGGCTGCCTGTCGACGCAAGTTGCGTCGAGTGTCGTCGACTGCTTATCGACGTTGCGTCGAGTTCATATCGACGCACGTCGACTGCAAGTTGACCCATATTGACGCAAGTCGAGTTTTGACGGACTTCTAAGGGGGCTTCGGTCTGTTTGTTATCTTTGGATATAAATAGACTTGGAAAAGGGTTTTCCTGTGTGCGTAACTGAAGTGTGTGCTTCTGAAGTCATCACTTGCCCTAGATCCCGTTGTGAATTCTTCTGATTGCGGCCTCTCCTGAAGAGGAATCTAGCAATTCATGGAGATGCAGAGAGCATCCCTTCTCCGACCCATTTCTTGTGGAACAAGACCTTGGGGTTGTCTTTCACTCTTGTGGATACCTGTATAGTCGCAGATATATTTCTGTGTGGACTCAGCCGCCAATTTCTGAACTGGATCATTGGAGCATCTTGGTTGAGTAAAGACTCAATCACTCTCAGGTACAATGTCTTGTTGTATATATTTATTTCTCGATTCATGGAGATCGCAAGATTCTTTACTATTTTGAGTTGTTCTTGTATGTTTATTCCACTGCGCACATGTGATGTGCTATTCCACCTCCAGTATAGAAAACCCAACACTTAGAACATGTAAAATATTCTTTAGAGCAAGCCTAGGAGATGTAGGTAGAGGACCAGGGTTAGAGAAGCATTGATGCTTTGGATATTAAGTAATAAGTGTATAGAGAGGTGGAGGAGCATTGAGGGAGTTGAATATCTGTCACAGGATTAGTGGAACCATAACCAATAGCCCAGTAGTAGCAGATGAAGTGTAATATAAGTATTAACAATGAAGGTAGTAGATGTGAGATCTCAGTGCTTGGAGGATTTGAAGACATGGAACCTCCGAAGCTCTGATTTTGTTGTGTTAGATGATTTTATGTACATCAAAAGAAAAAAGTACAATAGTGTACAAGAAATAACAGATGACATGGATTTTCACAGAAACTGAACAGAAAAAATTGTTGGACAGTCCAACATGAACAAAAAAATGGCATGTCAAGATTAGCCCTACACCGCTTACCCAGACGGTCCACTCGTGCTTAAAATAGGCCTCGCCTCTCCTATCTTTAACCCAGATTTTTGATTGGAAAGTGAGTGTAATGGTTTAACATGGTATCAGAGCCAATTTCATGCTGAAGGAGTGTGTTGGACGGTCCAGCATGAACCAAAAAAAAGGCATGTCAGAATTAGTCTCACGCCGCTTACCGAGATGGTGCACTCGTGCTTAAAATAGGCTCGCCTCTCCTATCCTTAACCCAGGTTTTGGAATGAAAAATGAGTGTTGTGGTTTAACAAAAATGACTCAGCTCGGCATAGAGAAATAGCTTGGAATGAAGTTGAACTGAAGAGGCAGTTCACTGGAAATGCACTCCACTGAAGACACAGAGGACCAACAGTACCCGATCAGTGGCCTGTGAAATAGAGGATGAAAAGAAGCATCGGGGAATATATGTTTTCTACTAGGGCGGCAGGCTGTGAAAGCGAGCGATCAGAGGGGAATAGGTAGTGGTCTGGATTGACAAGTAGTGAATTGAACCTGTATCTGTAAATAGAGAAGGCTCATCCAAAATAATGATGACAGAAGTTGCGACAAGTAATGATGTGGGCGAGCTCAGAAAGCGACAATGAGTGACCAAAATCAAGGAGAGACGGACAAAAAGTAGAAGTTTCTGTGTGCTAAGCAATGCAAATTGTCGAAAATTGAGAGAGACTGAGAGAGAACTGCTCGACAAAAGCAGCTGAACACAAAGACGGAACAGTGTTTCCTTCTCCAAAATTGCATGCAACATTTTTGAGATGTCATCCTCTGGTTTCTTGGCCTTGGAAACCACTGAAATAGTACGTACTTTATTTGGGTTGTGTCACTAGTAACGTGTAGCGTTTGAAGTTAAAACGATTTACTAATAGACATTTTAAAAACCGACAAAATACGAAAGTCAACATAAACAACTAAAGAAATAATGTTTATGCTTGTTGTCTAACCAAAACAGTCCTCAACCGAGACTGCAAATCACAAACTCAGCCGTCAAACAGCACAAAATAGCCAAAATCTGGTCCCAAGTAGCTCAAAAACAGCCCTTAAAATATGGTTTGTTCAATATGAAAATCAGTCCCAAAACAACCATAAAACAGTCTACTAAAACAGCCACCAAAAAGGTGTAAATCAGCCTACTAAAACAGCGGTAAAACAGCTGCCTAAATAACTATTATTCATACTAAGACCGGAATGCAAAGGAGGAAACCTAATTTCAGCAAGACACATATAAGAAGTGCATAGAAATGGGGAGAACATCCTTATAGCGGGAGAGGATGGAAGAAGGTCACTGCGCAACTGATCCTTCTCGGATCGCCAGAGTGTGGTGAGATCCTTCCTAGGTCTCTTGAGGAGGCTCTGAAGATGGTAGGAAGCAAGGGAAAGAAGCAGCAGTAGTTCAAAAATCGGTGGCATCAAGCCCTAAAACAGCAGCACAGAACAGTCGACGACACAGAAGCAGCGGCACAGGGGCAGCGGCACAGCAGCACAGAGAAGCAGCTTCCAAAAGGAGAGTAGAGGAACAACATCCAGGAAGGAGAAGAGGGAGCCAAAAATAGTAGAGCAGAAGCAGCAAAGCAGCGGTAGTAAAGCAGCGGCAGTAAAGCAGCGGCAGCAAAGCAACAGCACTAGAAGAAGAGAGGCAGAAGAAGAGACGAGGAGCAACAGTCGGGAACAGGAAGAAGTAGCCCGGAGCAGCGGAGACGAAAATAGCGCAGAGACGGGTGCGGGAATGAGAAGGGCTCGGCCCTATTTTATTAAGAGAAGCGGACGACGGCAATAAGAAACCAAGCACCGATCCTGGTGCCATCCAAACAAGCCCAAAGGAAACCACCAGCCAACACATGGCTTAGCCAAGTGTCCAGACAAAACCAATTCAGCCACCACTTAAAATTTCACAAGTCAAACTCTCAAGCCAGCACAAAACTTAACTTACACAGGCAGCACAAGCCCACTTACTAATGGCAGCCCAAAAGAAATCACACCATTTGGCTATTGGCACCCACAATAATAAAATAAAGCAAATTTAATTAATAGAATGAAATGGAAAAATGCGAAAAATTTATACGAAAATCAGTATTGTCTTTTGTTCTCATCATCGGGGATTAATAAAATTATTTTGTGTATTTTTGGGTTGTCACATCAATGGCTTGTGCTTTGACACCATGAAGAATGAAAAATGATCTTGTATGTTGGGAGACACTCAACTTATATGTAAAAATATAAGAATACCGGAAAATTATAGTGTCCTTTCAGGCATATAAAATACCAAAGACAAAAATAATCCACAAAATAGATACATAATCAGACAGTCCATCTACCCTTTGGTCAAAATATCATGTGATGTAGCAGATTTCTCTATCTCAAGCGGCGAAAGTCATTAATCCATGCAAATTTGAGAAAAGATCCCGGCAAAATATTCCACAGATAATCCCTATTATCTACTGCTTGAATTCTGGGTAATGGCTTTGATCTTGGAATAGTTTGTCCAATTTGTCTCAGGTTTTGTAAAACTTTTGTTTGATAACAAACCCATTAGTGGTAAGTGGCAAAATTGTGGTATTACACTATAAATCATCAGTAGCTATGTACCCTCCTATACTCATTGTGTGGTGGCAATATTATCCAGTCAGCGCTTGATGTCCCCAATGCAAAATCAATTTTCACAACACATTATAAGCGACATCCAGCCATTGGAGGATATTGTACCGCCACAAACTCCACATGGGGGACCCCATACACACCTCTAATTTAATATAATATATGCTCATATATATTTTATTTATATTCTAATATTTCCCATCATATATTTATGAATACTTTCTTAACTTAAATATATTAATTGTTATAGTTAAAATGTGTAATTATATGAAATTGGGAGGTATGAAAGTGGAAAGTGTAGAAAGAAGTAGAAGAATATGTAGAAATTTCATTAATCCAAAAATCACTTTACAACTTGAGAGTGTACACATATATAGGAAGAGAGAGAGAGGAGAAGAATCCCAATACAAGATGTGGGACTAAACTTCCTAGCTAAGGCTCTATTTGGTTCGGCGTTTCGCTGCTCTGTTTGGGGCAAACGCCGCCGGAAGGCGGGTAAACAAATGAACCTCCGGCGGCGTTTGCTCCGTTTCTACCCGCCCGCCTTGAGAAACGCCCCAAAAAGCTCCGTTTGGAGCAGCCACCTCCCCCCTCTGTTTCGAAAACTCCGTTTCCACCCGCCGGATCGACCCGCCACCGTCGAACCAAATGAAGCCTAAGTGACTAAATGGTCCTTCACTAATGGTCCTTTACATATTTCCTTCAACACTCCCCCGCAAGTTGGAGCGTGCAAATCGTCTACACCAAGCTTGGACAAGAACTGATAGTAAAGAGGTCGAGGTAAGGCCTTGGTGAGGATATCAGCAACTTGCTCAGCAGCGGGAACATGCATTAACTCTATCTTCTTCAACTGAACCTTCTCTCGAATGAAATGACAATCAACTTCCATGTGTTTCGTCTATTCATGGAAGACAGGATTCTTGGCACTGTGTATGGCAGTTTGACTGTCGCAAAATAAAGTGGCAGGTGAGGAACGATTGACTCCTAAATCATCAAGGAGACCCTCAAGCCAAGTAAGCCCAGACACCACCACTGCCATTGAACGATACTCGGCCTCAGCAGATGAGCGAGAAACAACAGACTGTTTTTTGCTGCGTCATTTAATGAGATGTCCTACAAAGTAAGTGCAGTATCCACTTATGGAACGGCGATCATCCAAAGAACCAGCATAATCAGCGTCTGAATATGCACTCAGAAATAAGGGAGATAAAGAGGACGTGTATACAAGTCTCTGTCCAGGAGCAGTCTTCAAGTATCGAAGAATATGCTCGATTGCCTGGAGATGAGAAATGCGTGGCTCATGCATGAATCAACTGACAACTCCAATAGCAAATGATATATTGGGTCTAGTAATAGTGAGATATATCATATTTCCCACAAGACGACGATAATACTCTGGGTTTAGAAGGAGCAAATCAGAGTCCGAGACATGAGCACAGAGCTTTTGATTGATATCCATGGGAGTGTTCGCAGGCTTGTATCCAGATTAGCCCGCATTATGAAATCAAGATAGTATTTTCTTTGAGATAACACAAGCCCATCAGGTCTCCGAGCCACCTCGAGATCAAGAAAATATCGAAGGTTTACCAGGTCCTTTGTTTGAAACGCAATCGCCAGATGTTGTTTGATCATATGTATTCCTGTGAGATCGTCTTCTGTAATCAAAATATCATCCACATGTGCCAAATGAATCATTGTTCCTATTGAACGTTGACGAGTGAATAAAGAGAAGTCGGTTGAACTTCGAGTGAACCCAACAGCACTAACGGTCTTATTGAATTTTTCAAACCATTCTCGAAGAGACTGTTTGAGACCATAAAATGACTTCTTCATACAACAGACAAGATACTCCTCTGTGGTCTCAAATTCGGGAGGTTGTTGCATATAAATGATCTCCTTCAAATCGTCATTAAGAAAGACATATTTGACATCATATTGGTGTAACGGCCAGTGGCGATGAACAGCGAGGGAGATTAAAACACGAACAGTATTGAGTTTGGTGACTGGAGAAAAGGTCTCATCATAATCTAGACTTTGTTGTTGAGTAAAACCACGAGCTACTAGACGAGCTTTCAAACGTTGAACCGTCCCATCCGGACCATGTTTGATGGCAAACACCCACTTACAACCCACACAAGTATGTCCAGGAGGAAGGGGGACCAGATCGCAAGTGTGGTTACCCCAAAGAGCAGACATTTTCTCGTCCATAGCTTCCCGCCACCCCGGATGTTGGAGAGCCTCCTGCACAGAAGTAGGGATGGTAATAGTGGATAAAGAAAGAACACTTTGTCGGAGTTCCGGAGAGAGGCGGTGTAAAGAGACATAATTCGCCTTCGGGAGAGCAGTAGAACCAGTTGTCGAATCTACAGGCTGCAAAACATCATTAGTGGAGGGCATCTTACGTAGGCCAATAGACGAAGGAGGATGACGAGTATACACACGGATGAGAGGTGGTTTGGGTGGGATTGGTTTGGGAAGGATAGGTGGGGTTGGTGGGATTGGCGTGGGAAGGAGAGGTGGGGTTGGTGGGATTGGTGTGGGAAGGTGAGGTAGAAGGTTTGAAGTAACAGGGATAGCAGTCCGCAGAAGAGGTGGAAGAAGGTTAGATTCAGCTGGCTGAGAATAATATGCCTGATCTTCGAGAAATGTGACATCAGCAGAAGTAACAACATTGTGATCCTTAGGAGAGAAGCAAACGTAGCCCTTCTGAGTATGAGAGTAACCAACAAATATATATTTAGTGGCACATGAAGCAAGCTTGTTAGTGGACGGGCCGAGATTTTGAACAACGCACACACAGACGAACACGCGAGGGGTGATGAAAAAAGGAGGTTTGGAGGGAAAAAGAAGATTGAAGGGAACCGCAAAATTGAGAATAGAGGAAAACATGCAGTTAATAAGAGTGCAGGTGGTAGAGGCCGCAAAATTCCAATATTCGAGGGAACTAGATCAAAGAGAGCAGGACTCCGAGTAGGATGTGGTGAGAACGTAGACCAATGATGTTTGTCATAGATACAAGACTCACACGTGAAATCTTGGGGGAAAACATCGGGATGAGATTTTCGTAGTATGTTTATAGGAGCGTGACCAAGACGCTGATGCCATTCAACAGTGTTAATAGAGCACAACACCGTCAGAGGAGAGGGGTCAAGGATGTAGATATCATTTGACAGATACCCTTTTCCAATGATAGACTGCGTCTTGTGATCCTGCACAACACATGAGTTGGAAGAGAATGTTTCGTAACAATCAAGATCTGTAGTGACACGACCAATAGAGAGAAGGTTGAAAGGAGAGCCCGAAACATGAAGAGCTGAGCGAAGAGTAATGGAGGGGGTAATGTAAATGTCTGTCGAACCAAAAACGGGAATGGTGCCTCCACTAGCAACTGTGATGAACTTGGGATGCACAGAGTCCAAGTATTGTGGTGGTTTTCGCGAGGTAATGTGGTGTGAGGCCCCTGAATCCAAAATCTAGGATGAGCTATGAGCAAGACAGGAGGTATCACCGTCTAAAATAGACACCACAGAGCCCGGAGAACAGCCGATCATCCGCTGAAGTTGCCTGCGTTGGGAGCGCAAGACCTCACGGTCAGTTTGAATGTTGTTTGGAGGGGACTGGACAACCACTAGAAAAAAGCCAAAGATAGAGAGATCAGCTATAGTCGACCTTATAAGAAACCAGACAAGAAATCTACGGCGGGAAAGCTTGAGGCGGCTAGAATCGAGAAGCGGTAAGGCTCCCGCGGCAAGGAGCATGATTGTTACGGACTGGCGACGAGATTCCAGCGGGATAGCAAAGGAGGACCAGGCGAACTGGCGACAAGGATACCGTAGTCGACCTTACGGCCTGGCAGCGAGCTGAAGTCGGCGACCTCGTGGCTGAGGGGAGCAGCAAAGCTGGCCGCACACGAGCAGAAAACGAAGCTGCGATCTTGCAGAGAACTGAAGATGAGGAGCTTGCGATCAGGGCTGGAGTCGTCGACGAGTAGAATAGACGCTGCAGACTGGGAATAAACTGCGACTAGAGGAGTCTGCAGCAAGAAGATAGCAGTGAGAGGCAACCTGAGACAAGCACGGCCGGAGAGGGTATGGTAGCCTGAGAACTGCCTCGGCTTGGCGACTAGAGAAAGAACCAGCGGCGGTCTGAGGATCTGCGTCCTGAAAGAACAGTAGCGGGCTGAGGACGATAAGGCGAACAGGCAAATGGAGGCCTAGAGAAAGGAGGTTGCGGCCTGGAGAAGCATATGCGGAGGATAATGCGGATAGCGTCAAGACAGGAAACTGCAGACTAATTTCACGTGAATTGCAGTTGTCCGCAAAACATAGCCGTGAGCCGAACTCAGCAAGAGCAGGACTTAGCAGTGGCCTGGAGCAAAGGACTTAGCAGCAGCCGTAGAAGGCCGCAAGAGGACTAAGCCGCAAAGGGCCGCAAGAAGAACTGGCAGACTGTGGAAACCTCGGCAAACAGGAAGATTGAGAGAGGCGGCCTGCGGAAACCTCGGCGAACAGGCGAGAGATTGCAGCGAGAAGGAGAGAGGGTAGAGCCCACTAGTCAAAGAAGATAGGCTATAAAAGCCAGGGGCAGGGAGAGAGGAGTTGTGGAACCATGGAAGAGAGATTGCGGGTAGAAGAATCCTATCCGCGAGAGTCCAAAGTAGAAGGTCACGGGTGCGGTTTAGAGAAGAATGAAACTGCGGTTAGCAGAATGCTAGCCGCCCAGAGCTGAATGAGGATGCGGTTAGAAAAAAATCTAGTCGCGGCAAGAAGAGCAGGAGAAATGTGAAAGCCACGGGAGAGAGAAGAGAGCAGGCAGACGGTCAGAAAAATCCTAACCGCGGAGCGGATGAACCTGTCTCTGATGTCATGTAGAAAGAAGTGAAAGAATAGATAGAAATTTTATTAATCCAAAAATCACTTTACAACTTGAGAGTGTACACATATATATAGGAAGAGAGGGAGGAGAAGAATTCCAATACAAGATGTGAGACTAAACTTCCTAGCTAAGTGACTAAATGGGCCTTCACTAATGTGCCTTTACTTATTTCCTTCAACGGAAAGGAAATATAGCAGTCGAAATTGATGAATATTATGATATAGTTAAAGCTGCCTTCAAAATTATGGAGCATTTTACTTATAATTTTTGCCATTAGATAAGACCCTAAACAGTACATTATCTTTACAGGGTGTTTCGGAAGCAACAGGGAAAGCAGGCGCTGTATACAAATACGACCTATCCTTACCTGTTGAAATGCTATATGGCGTCGTGGAAGAAATACGAATGCGACTAGGTGCTCGTTGTTTATACTATTCTCACCCATCTTTTGGCAATCCTTTTTAACACACTGCTTCAGATTTGTGGTCAACTTCTTGAAATTTCCTTTTTTATTATTTCAAATAATCGTTGATATCTTATATATCAGGAAATGCGGCTAAGGTATTGGGTTTTGGTCACCTCGGGGACGGTAACTTGCACCTTAATATCTTGTCTGCTAATTATGATTCGAAGGTTGATATATCTCATAGTCTTTGCCAGTATTTGCATTGAAATGGAGACCTTTATGCTATCATCCTTGTAAAAAAATTTTTTTTCAGATCCTTGCTCAAATTGAACCCTTTGTCTATGAGTGGACAGCGCAGCACAGAGGAAGCATTAGTGCTGAGCATGGTCTTGGCTTGATGAAAGCTGAGAAGATTCACTACAGCAAATCTGCAAAAAATGTACTAAATCTTCATCCATTTTGCTTCTCTTTAATTCTTTCAATACTGGAGTTTCTATAATATTTTCTTTGCATAAAGTCCAACTTCTTTGTAAATGATGTAACTAGTATATCTTCTGCTAGGGAAAGAAAGCTGGATATATATCCTCCACTTTGGTTGATTCGTTCTATTGATTTAAGCCTTAAACCAACGTGTTGTAAACAACTCCCATGCTCGGTTTTGCTTTTGATTTCAGATTGTTACGTCGTCCAGCACAAGAATGTACATGGTTCTCCCCAAAACTTGAAAGTACTGATATGGATAGTTGCGCAGCTGTTTTCACTCTAGAGAGTCAATGTAACACCCATTCCCAGTTTTTCAATAATCAGTCATCCGGCCGGGTCAGCGATATAAAGAGAACTAGGAAACAGTATTAAAAGTAGTACACAGCAGGAATAAAGTAGAAGCTATTAAAAATTTTATAACTTACAACGGAAGCTAAGAAAGTAAACTAAGGGTAACCACATACCTGATATCTGGAATCACAGAGGTACTAATCATGATTATAATAGAGGTGACTGAAAATCTGTAATAATATCATATGTCTGATACATAGCATATAAAATTTTAACAGGTTACACTGTCCACCGCTACTGGTATATACTGAAAGTAAGGGAAAACTGAATGGGAAAAACACTACACGCTGACGCCACCAACGCTCATCCTACGTGTAGTTTCCCACCTAGGTCACCTGTAAAAACATTGCCCACGAGGGGTCAGAGTAAAGAAAAATAGCTCCTCCTAGTGACACTAAAACTTTTTTCTTGAATGATGAATGCATGCCTTTAGAAAATAGTTTTGTGCAATAAAAACATTTATGTTATATGTTATGCACGCCCTCAGAACACTACCTGGTCAAAACTTCTACCTGTTCTATGTTTGTGACTTTCAGTTCACTAACCCAAGTCCCGGCGTTCACTAACTGGTGTACTGTCTCACGTCAGGTCTATACTTGAGCTCTAGGTTACTTCTAGTTTGCACCTCTACTAGGAAGGCTCTATGCAGAGTAGCTCCTAGCGCGCAACTGAAACTGACGACCCGAGACCATCTGACGAACTCAATTGTTCTAGTGTCACGCAGACACGGTCTTGAATCTATTAACTGTCTCAAAGGGAGTCAACTCCCAAGACTCTGTTACACATAGGATAACATGTGCCCTATGAGGAAGGTAGTGCGCCTCTATCAAGCACGAAAGACTGAAGTGTGCTTACTGACCTTTTTGGTCAAATTCTACTCTGCTTGGGATATCTCTTTTGGTGTACTACTGAGCGACCCTTGACTATCTCATGGTCGACCAGAAGGGACATTCACGCCCTTGGTTGTACAAATTCCAAGCTTACGTACACGGGTATAGGTTTCGTACCTAACATTACTATTCTTGATCTGACTACTAGGTCTTGGAGAATGGTGTCTGCATGTTTTCCGTGACCGTTTTCCTATCACCACATCTTTCTATGCATGGTTATGATATTCGTACAAAGCCTACACATGTGTATATAAAATATATTTCTTGCTATGTCTAACTAACAGAAATTAGGTTTCCTTACTGTGGTGCTGCGACGTTCGTACACGCGGCGCGGCGATATTTCCTCTTCCGAAGGCAATCCTACTGTTGGGGATCTTCAGAATGCTTCCCCGACCACACAAGAGTCATGCAATTTAGAGTAGCCCTAATTTCATAATTTTTCCCTTTACGATTTTCCGTGGAGAATTTTTATACAACTAGGGTTACAAAAATTTCAAGCACTAAATTTCTGATATTACCTTTACGATGAGTGATTGAGACTCTCAAAGCGCCCAACCCAAATTTCGCGGAGGATCACGAACTCCAAAACCTATTTAGGGCATAAGGATGAAAACCTAGGTTAGACTAACTCCGAAATCAAAGGATTTCCACGGAGAAAATGGAGAAAATGAAGAAATAAATTCACCGGAAATGAACGATACCGAGTTTCACCGGTTAGGGTTGAATCCGGCACTTCCACTGCTAAGGAAGGAAAAGGAATGTCCATCGACGCTCGTAGAGGAAGGAGGAGTGGTCGGAGAGGAGTTCCGGAGGAGGATCGGCCGGCGGAAAGCTTGCGGGAGGCGCGCCGGGCTCGGCGTCGCAGCGTGCGGGAGACGGAACAGTCGGCTTGCGGTTTTTCTCCCGTGACTGAGGGTTTACGGGAAATAAAACATGGCACTCGGTTTTCTTATAACCGTAAGAAGGGAGTGGGGAAAATTGCTATTGGCACCCCCATCCTAATTCTCTTGAAAATTAACTCATTTTCACTGCGTGCGTCACTAAAATAAAATGCGCCACGCACTTTAATTAACGTACGTAACGAACTAACAGTCGCTATCATAAGGAAAAGTAACATTATACCTGGACGACGCACTGGCTCGATCAAAATCCGTCGCGACTTGCCCCTACAAATTTTAAATAAATTTTTGTGTCAATTAACGGATGTTACAGTCAAAAGTATAAAAAGCAAAAATATGTGGTTATGGGCTGGTACACCTCTATCTTTACAACTGGCAGTTTAAAGATGAATCTCCAAAAGTACCCATTATAAAAACATTTATAAGAAACGCGAAATAAATATAAACAATACCCTGATAGCGTGACCACCATCACCTGTTGGGATGGTGGGAGGGTGTGACCACCACCTGTTGGATGGTGAGACCCTGATAGTGTCTGTGTAAAGGACAAATTGTAGGGGAGTCAACTGAGCGGGCTTCAAACAGAATTAAGAGGACGGTTCGTGACCACTGCGTTCACGACCGTCGCCACCGTGCCAAACAAGGCCTAAGGCTTTGTTTGGCGTGGTGGTGGTGCTTGTGAATGTGGTGGTAATACTTAGAAAATGTATTCATTACAATGATGACCCATCTTGGGGTTATATAAATTCAAAAACCCAAACATATACAGGTAAATACAGATAAGCCCCTATACATACACACAATCTCTAACATTTCCCCCCCCCTCAAACTCATAGGGGATCATACATCGAGAGTTTGGACATAAGGTAGTCATGTTGAACCCTCGTCTGGGGCTTGGTGAACAAGTCTGCAATCTGATGCTCGGTGGGAACATACTGGGGAACCAATGTACGTCGGCTGTACTGCTCACGGAGGAAGAAGACGTCGACTCCAATGTGCTTGGAGAGGGAAAACTTCACTGGATTCAGAGTGAGCTGAATGGCACCAGTGTTATCACAAAAGAGAGTGGTCGGTCCGGAGAAGACAATGCCAAAATCTGCAAGAAGCCAACGAAGCCAGATAATCTCCTCGACCGTAGACGCCATGACGCGTAGCTCAGCCTCAGTACTAGAGCGGGAAACACCAGACTGTTTCTTGGACTTCCAGGCAAGCAAGGAGGAGCCCAAAAACAGACAGAAACCAGTGACAGAGCGACGATCAGAAGGATCACTAGCCCAAGTAGCATTAGAGAAAGCAGAAAGCTGGAGGGAATTGCTGCTGGAGAAGAACAGACCACGGCCAGGAGTCGCACGAAGGTAACGCAGTACACGCAGCAAGTGAGCATAATGGACTGATGTAGGAGTGCTGACAAACTGGCTCAACACATGGACTGCATGAGCAATATCTGGCCGAGTGATGGTGAGATAGACCTGGTTATCGATCAAATGACAATAGCGAGTGGGTCAGCAAGAGGGGTCCCCTCATCTGCCTGAAGCTGCAAGTGAAGCTCCATCGGTGTGGCAACAGTGCGGGTGTCGGAAAGAGCAGCCCAAGCTAGAAGATCAGTAGTATACCGCTGCTGAGAGAGCTGGAACCCTACAGAGGTGGAAGAGAACTCAATGCCCAGAAAATAGGTCAAAGGTCCCAAATCTGTCATCTGAAATTGCTGTTGCAGGTGATGCTTGACAAAGTCAATGAAGGTCGGGTCATCACCAGTAATGATCATATCATCCACATAAAGCAGAAGAAGAGTCCGGCCCCGGGAAGAGGTGTGAACAAACAGGGCCGGGTCATGTTGGCTGGGCTGAAAACCAGCGGCTATAACTATAGAGCTGAAGCGCTCGAACCAGGCTCGAGAGCCTGTTTGAGACCATAGAGAGAACGACCCAACCGACCCAACCGACCCAACCGACAAACCATGTCAGGAGGAGCAGCAAAACCGGGAGGAGGAACCATGTAGACCTCCTGCTGTAGGTCACCATGAAGAAACGCATTCTTCACATCCAACTGAAACAGGGACCAACGATGGACAGCTGCAACAGCAACAAGTGTCCGGATCGTGGTCATGTGTGCCACAGCAGCAAAAGTCTCATCATAGTATCGACCATGCTCCTGCTGAAAACCTCGAGCAACTAGGCGAGCCCTGTACCGCTCAATAGAACCATCAGAGTGAGTCTTGATCTTATTGACCCACTTGCAAGTGATGGGAACAGCACCAGGAGGAAGAGGCACAAGATCCCAAGTAGAGGTACGCTCAACAGCAGCCAACTCATCAGACATAGCGGCCTGCCACTCAGGAACCTGAGCAGCCTCGTGGTAGAAACTAGGCTCTGGAGTACTGGTGGAGGTAGCAGGAAGAGCAGTGAGGTCGAGTGGCTGGGTGGTAAAACCGAGGCGATCTGGTGGATGTCGATCTCGAAGGGGGTAACGTCTGGCAGGCGGATCATCCACGGGACTCTCACTGAAGACTGGGGGCACCTGTGGGGTAGTCGGAGCACGACAAGTGTAGTGGTGGAGAATAGGAGGTAGAGGGTCGAGAGATGGCAGAACATGAGGAGGTGGAGAGGACTCAGAAGAGGGAGATGGCGGTAGCTCCGATGTTTTAAATATCGGATGTCGGACACATCAGATTGCGTTTTTAAATGTCGGATGTCGGAAGTCAGAGACATGTCGGGGATATTTTAAAATATCGGATTTTCATATATTATAAATAAAAATTTTAATTAATATATACTAACTATAATTATATGTTATAAAAATTAGAAAATAATATAACAAATAGATAAAAAATGAGTCATTTATATTATGAAATAAATTTAAATAGTATTTAAGAAAAAATATTATTAACAAATACAAAATGATACATTGTAAAATATATTTAATAATATACACTAATTTTATTTTGATAATAATAAGTTTATTGCAAATTAAAAAGATTTAAAAGTTAAAAATACTTGATTTATTATAAGTTTTTTCAAGCTTATAAATTTATATTAAAAATATGAAACAATCACCTAATAAATGTATTAAATATTTTCCTATTTTTTATAATATGAAATTAAAAATTTGTGAAACAATTATACAAAATTGATTATAAAAATAAAACGTTAAGAAATTGAAATAATAAGTTTAATCGATTTAAACATACATAATATAGTATTCATAGGTGATTTAAATATATGATGTTTGTCTGCAAATATAACATAAAATAAAATAGCGGGTTATATATTTAAAAGTCTTGTCGGCTGATATATTAGAAAAAATCGGACATGTCGGCCTATATTTTACAAAAGGACATAATATATTATTTTGAGAAAAACATATCGTTTTTCTCTAAAAAAATGACATTTCGGGAGACATGTCGGACATGTCAGAGGACATTTAAAACAATGGGTAGCTCTGCTGGTGACTAGACTGACGGTGGTGGCAAAACAGGTGGTGGTACGGTAGGAAAAATAAGGAACTGAATATCAGTCGGGGTAGTGGATGAGGGTGAAGCAGAGGTGGATGAAGAAAGGAAGAAAGGTTGGTCCTCAACGAAAGTGACATCACGAGAAATGCAAAGACGGCGCGCAACAGGGTGATATCAGCGGTAACCTTTGTGCTCTGAGCTGTAGCCTAGAAAAACACATGCAGCAGACTGAGCAGAGAGCTTAGTCCGCTCACGTGGTGGTAATAGGACATAACACAGACATCCGAACACACGAAGATGAGTGTATCGAGGAGGATGAGAGAACAAACACTCACCGGGACACTGACCCTGAAGGAAAGTGGATGGTTGAAGGTTGATGAGATAGACAGCGGTGGAGACAGCCTCAGCCCAAAAATGTGGGGGAACATGGGAAGCCAAAAGAAGAGTGTGAGCGGTCTCAATGATGTGGCGATGTTTTCTTTCTGCAGTGTCATTCTGGGAATGAGCACCAGGACAGGAGAGTTGCGGAAGCGTGCCATGAGAGGCGAGAAGGTCGCGGAACTTATGCGATAGGTACTCCCCCCCTGAGTCGGAGCGAAAAATACGAACAGAGGCGGAGAACTGAGTACGAACCATGGTGGAGAAAGTAACATAAGCCTGAAGAAACTCAGCACGAGAACGCAACATATATATCCAAGTGAAACGAGAAAAATCATCAATAAACAAGACATAATAGCGGTGTCCACCCTTGGATACAAAAGGAGCAGGCCCCCATACATCAGAATGGACTAACTCAAACGGAGCCGAAGACCTAGACATACTAGACTGATATGAGAGTTGTAGCTGTTTTCCAAGCTTACAACTCGTACAAGAGTGACTAGTGTCAACAGATACACGACCCAAAACACCCTGACGAATAAGAGTTGAGAGACGGGCGCCACTAGGATGACCAAGACGATGGTGTCACTGACGAAAGGAAACAGCGGGAAGACATAAAAGAGGAGCAGCTGAGGATGGTGTGACTGATGGCAGACGAAGGTACTCAAGGAGATATACCCCACTATGGCGACGGCCAGCTCCAATGAGGATCCCTGTAAGACGATCCTGCACATGACAAACAAACTCATCAAAAACAATAAGGTAACCACTAGAGGCAAGCTGGCTGGCGGAGATGAGGTTCATGGAGAGCTGAGGGATGTAGGAAACATCAGGAATGTGGAACTGAGGGGTGCGAAAAAGGCCACGACTGGTAATAGGAAGGGTGGTGCCATCAGCAATAAGAACACGTAGGTCGGAGGAAACAGGCTGACAGACATGGAGATGGGTGGCATCATAGGTCATATGAAAAGAGGCTCCAGATTCAAGTAACCACGAGGACGGAGAGATACCTGACGGGGCAGAGGCCGCTGAGGGATCAGTAGAGGTAGAGGCCTGGCCACAGAGTGGCGGAGTGTCGCAAGCTTCAGCGCTCCCAGCAGAACATCCAGTCTCGTGACACTCAGCAGCGTGCAACTCCAGTTCTGCATGTGCCTCCTCCGACAGGCTCCTTCTCTGAGCAGCTCATACAGCTGACTCAGCAGTTGTCTTCAGGCACCTTCCCGAGTACCTATCGCATATGTCCTGGTGCATGACAATAATGACATCGAACAGACCGCTGTTGTGCCGCATTGGGATCCTGGGAAGGGGTTCCCTGGGTAGGAAACGGAGCAGACGATCGCACAGGAGTACTGAGCCCGGGAGAAGGTGGCAGCAGAGGCTGCGGAGCAAACTGAGGAGCAGCCAAGACAACATGGGGGGAGGTAGTGTGTTGCGTCCCCTCCATGGTACGAAGACGAGTCTCCTCCGCCAGAATCGGGTACAGAGTGTCACGAAGTGTGGGTGGAGTACCACGATGAAGAAACTGTGAGCGGGCAGACTCAAACTCCGGGCGCAGGCGCATCAAGAAATCGTAGACACGGCAGACATCTCTGTACTGAGCGGTGGCAACGCAATGGCAGCAGGACAAGCAATGGGGCGGCGCCATCTCATCACACTGACGCCAGAGGGAAGTGTTCTCAGCAAAAAAACTCCTGAACTAAGCGATCGCACTGGTAGGTAGCTGCAAGAATCTGTAACAATGAATTCCGAAGGGCCTGGCTGGAAGGCTGATAGAGATCGGAAAGATGATCCCAGATTGCCTTGGCAGTAGGGAACTCACAGATGGCCAAGCGGATGGGTACCTCACATGACTGGCCAAGGATAGCAATAGCCCTGGAGTAATCGTCCTGCCACTTGGCCAACGCCTAAGCGGAGGAAACACCGGTGCTGGCTGTTGAAACAGAAGACTCAGTTTAAGAGGCGGCAGGGAGCAACGGTGCTAAACAGGGTCCATCTAAATGACTCCAAAGGCATAGGCCTCGGAGATGCATGCGCATGGTGGAAGTCCAAGCCTTGTAGTTCTGCCCGTTGAGCAGCACATCAGGCTTAGGAAGATAGTCACTGGGAGTCGAGGCGGGATCCATTAAAGGCCGACACCGAGATCTGAAGCAGGATCAATCGGTGCATAAAACGGAGGAAGTAGCCGACTAGAGGAAGCAGCCAACCAAAGGAAGCAGCCGGAGGAAGGATCGAGCGGATCGACACAGTGGATCGGAGGAAGAACCGGAGGAAAGATCGAGCGGGATCGATCGGCGGGTCGACGAGCGGGATCGACGGGTCGACGAGCGGGATCAATCGGCGGGTCGACGAGCGGGATCGATCGGCGGGTCGACGAGCGGATCGATCGGCGGGTCGACAAGCGGGATCGACGCAGTAGCGGGATCGATAGGCAGCGCAGACGAGCGGGATAGGGATCGGAAGGGATAAACCCTACGCTCTGATACCAACTTGGAAAATGTATTCATTACAATGATGATCCATCTTGGGGTTATATAAATACAAAGACCCGAACATATATAGGTAAATACAGATAAGCCCCTATACATACACACAATCTCTAACAGTAATGAACCGCCGTTCCCGGCCGTCCAACCCCACCTAAGGAACTTCGTCCACTTTTTTATGTTCAAAACTAGTTTTATTTTCTTAGTGGAGGTCATAAACGTCGGTCGGTCCTAGAAACGAAGGCAGCGGCACAAGGAGTTCGCAACCGGACGTGCTGCAACCTAGGTATCATCTTTTTGAGTGGTTGAGCGCCTACCTTGAGTCATTATCATGCCAATCATACATTCTATGATGCCAGGGTTTTCGTCCAAATTCACCTGACCAAAAATACAGCCCCAAACAATACCTAAGATTCTAGACACACAGCATAAACGTTTCAAAGATTTATCAGAGAACCGCCGTTCGCGGCCGTCCAACCCCACCTAAGGAACTTCGTCCACTTTTTATGTTCAAAACTAGTTTTCTTTTCTTAGTGGAGGTCATAAACGTCGGTCGGTCCTAGAAACGGAGGCAGCGGCACAAGGAGTTCGCAACCGGACGTGCTGCAACCTAGGTATCATCTTTTTGAGTGGTTGAGCGCCTACCTTGAGTCATTATCATGCCAATCATACATTCTATGATGCCAGGGTTTTCGTCCAAATTCACCGGACCAAAAATACAGCCCCAAACAATACCTAAGATTCTAGACACACAGCATAAACGTTTCAAAGATTTATCAGAGTATTCTAGCATTAGATTATTATTGAAAAGTGCATCTTTGATATTTTCTTTTGTCATTATTATATGATTTATCCAGATTCTTATTTATGCAGATTCTTGCTACAATTACTTTCAACCTCGAATCCACCTACAGTTTTTCATGCTATCTTTTTCTAATCTACTGAAGCAATTTGGTTATGATTGTTTGTTCAGATTAAATCTATGCTGTGTGTTTCAGGTGAACTTAATGGTTTCAATCAAGAAATTAATGGACCCCAAAGGAATTTTGAACCCCTACAAAGTTCTCCCTCAGAGCTTGCTGCAGAACTGAAGTAGCAGAATTCTCAAGTCATGGAATTTTGATTAATATTTAAAGGCACGCGTTGATCTTCGTCGAGCGAGCTGGAAATTGAAAGTTGATTTTCGTCGAGCGAGCTGGAAATTGAAAGTTTTAATTTTTATATTAAATTTGTGTCTGGAGACGGGACGGATCAATTCAGATCGATTGTTCAAGCCTCTTATTTAAATGTTTTTGAAATCTAAATTGAGTATATATTCTATTTATTGCAATTCGGGACTAATGTTTATGATTCCAGTTATCTTGTTGGCCTCTTGCAAAAATACAAGGTAAGATTTGCCTATATTTCACCCTTGTGTTGAGACCCTCTCTCGGACCCTTCTTGTCAGGGGATACCTTTGTGCACCTGACTGCCTTGTTTCATACTTACATTGTCTGTCATATTTTTCTTACTATTGTTTTTCATGACAAACTAATCCCACCACTAAATTTCAACACATGCACCGCTTGTCTCAAAATTCATGCATGCATTCATAAACTTATATATGCATTAATGTGAATGTGTACATATTTAAACACGTTCATGAACATTTTCCTAGGAAAAAGTATATTTTGTAGAGAAATGGTGGACAGAATAAAACTCCAATCTTTATTAATTCTCAAAAAACTAGTATGTATATATTTGTATAGAAAGGAGGAGAGGAGAGAATCTCACTTCTAACATGTGGGACTAGAGAATCTACATGGGCTCCAATAGTGGGCTTTACAAATGGGCTTTTACATTTTCTTCTTTAACACTCTCCCGCAAGCTAGAGCATGCAAGTCGTAGGCACTAAGCTTCGATAGGAACTTATGATATAATGGTCGAGAAAGGGCTTTGGTGAGTATGTTAACAAACTTGCTCTGCTGCATGGATGTGCTCCAATTCCAACTTCTTTGATTGAACTTTTTCCTAAATAAAGTGACAATCAACTTCAAAATGTTTGGTTCGCTCATGGAATATTGGATTTTTGGCAATATGTATAATTGTTTGACTGTTGCAAAATAAGGTCTCCGGAGAGGAGAGTTTAACTCCCAAATCATTAAGGAGACTCTCAAGTTAGGTGAGCTTAGAGACAATCCCTGCCATAGCACGGTATTTGGTCTCAGCAGACGAGCGAGCAACAATAAACTGCTTCTTGCTACGCTAGGTAATAAGGTTTCCACCGAAGTACAAAATTAGTTGTGGAGCGCCTATCATTAAAATACCTTGCATAGTCAACATTAGAGTGTGCAATGAGAGACAGAGAGGAAGATGGTTTGTATACAAGCCTTTGTCCCGTAGCAGTTTTCAAATATCTGAGAATGCGTTTGATGTCTTGGAGATGAGATGTCCGAGGAGCATTCATGAATCGACTCGCAACCCTAACAGCAAACGAAATATCAAGTTGTGTCATTGTAAGATAAATTAGTTTTCTCACCAAGCGTCGATAGTCCTCTGGATTTGTATGCAGTTGATCTGAGTTAGATTCTTGTGCAGACAACTTGTGATTGACATTCATAGGGGTGTCCGTCGGTTTACACCCCAAGTAGTCGGCATCTTGAAGAAGATCAATACAGTACTTTCTTTGGGATAGGACAATGCCATCAGGACGTCGTGCGACCTCAAGTTCAAGTAACGAAGATTTCTCATGTCTTTTTATCTGAAATGTTGAGTACAAATGTTACTTTATTTGTTGTATCATCGTGGAGTCGTCACCTGTGATTAGAATATCATCAACATAAACAAGTAGTATCACGGTGCCTGTTGATTGATGACGAGTGAAATGGGGAATCAACTCAGCTTCGTGTAAATCTCACTTCACACACAATCTTGTTGAACCTGTCAAATCATGCTCAAGGAGACTATTTGAAACCATATATAGATTTTTTGAGATGACATGCACGAGACTCCTCTGTGGTCTCAAACCCGGGAGGCTGATGCATATAAATAGTTTCCAGTAGATCGCCATTGAGAATGACTTTTTAATATCTAACTGATGCAAGGGCCACTGTCAGTGCACGGCTAAGGAGATCAGGACCCGAACATTATTTAACTTGGCAACCGGGGAGTAGGTTTCTTCATAATCAAGGTCTTGTTGAGTGAAGCCCCGGGCCGCGAGGCGAGCTTTCAGGTGTTCAACAGTCCCATCAGGAGCATGTTTGATAGCAAAGACTCACTTGTAACTGACACAAGATTGGCCAGGAGGAAGAGGAACGATATCCTAGGTTTGGTTATCCCATATGACAGCCATTTTCTCATCCAGGGTTGCACACCACCCCGGATTATGTAGAGCCTCATGCAAAGAGTTGGGAAGAGAAATGAAGGAAAGAGAGGGTGAATTTTAGGAGTGGCGGAGAGAGGCGATGGAATGATACAGAGTTCGCCAACGGGTGAGCCGTAGAGGTTGATGTTGAATCGATGGGCCGCGGGATATCGTTGTTGGTAGGGAGCTGTTGTAGGGCATCATTCTTGGATGAACGTCGACGAGTATAGACATGAAGAGGTGGACGAGGAAGTTCGGGCTCTGGGAGCGGTGCAGGAGGAAGAGGGAGAGACGGAGTTATGGCAGGGACAGCAGGACGAACAACAGGGGAAGGTGGAGACGGTGTGTAAGGTGTGGAAGGAGAGTAGTAGAATGGTTGATCCTCAAGGAAAGTACATCAATTGAGATTATCTCCTTGTGTTGTAGAAATCACTTCTCGACACAGCTTCTTCATCATGTGTCGACACTGATATTGTGTGTCGACACAAGTCCTTGTTCTTCAGTACTTTGTTGATTTCTTGTAAGTGTCAACACAACTCCTTTGTATCGACACATCTTCTTGTGTTGTACTTGTTAAGTGTCGACACATCTTCTTGGTGTTGACACATGCCTTCTGTGTTGAACCTTTTGCTGAGTGTCGACACATCTGCTTGGCGTCGACACTTGTACTTAGACTTCATTGAAATTTGCTGAGTGTCGACACAGCTCCTTGTGTCGACACTTTCTTCATGTGTTGAGACTTTTGCTGTGTGTCGACACATTCTCCATTATGTCGACACATTCTTCTTGTGTTGAGACTTTGGCTGAGTGTCGACACATCTCCTTTGTGTCGACACTTGAACTTAGAATTTGTTGAACTTTTGTTGAGTGTCGACACAGCCTCCAAGTGTCGACACTATCTGATGTCGACAAAGTTCCTCTGGGTGTCGACACTGCTTTTAAGTGTCGACACTGCTTCTCTGGACATTTCTTCATTGAGTGTCGACACAGCCTGTATGTGTCGACACTTTCCTTCTGGTGTCGACTCTGCATCCCTGGTGTCGACACAATTACTCCAAGTGTCGACACTGCTTCTCTGGGTGTCGACACAAGTCTTCTTAAGTGTCGACAATTTTCTTCTGGGTGTCGACACATGGACTTAGAATCTTTTAAGCTTTCCCTGCAATTACTTAACCTGCACAAGGTAACTCAAAATACATCAAATACATTTTGATGTATATCATTGAGTAGGGTGAGGCTTCTTCAAATCAGGTACATTTGTTTCAATGTACCCAACAATCTCACCCTATTTGGAGAAGTCATAACCCTTACTCAATGATATACACCATACATAACAAAGTCACAGTATGATGTAAAACAAGATTATATAACAGGGTAAGTACATAAACATGTATAAACAAACATGTATACTCAAATATCATCTCAGAACAATAATGTAATAAATTTAACATATATCACATTGTTCTAGGAACTTCAACATTTTCATTATTCAAAAGTTTACAGAAAGTTTTAATACAAGTGATTACAACTGTAAACTAAAGATAAATTCTATCCTATTGCTGCTCAGTCTCTTTGATCACAATGCCCTTTCCATATTGTATCTTTGCTTGGACATGAGCTTCAGTATCTTCATCAGCAGCAGGCTTCTTTCCTTTAAGATCCTTCTTTTTCAAATCTTCAGCTTTGATCTTCTGCCTTTCAAAGTAATGATAAGGCTTAGGAAAGTACTTGCTAGGCTCCTGTGCATTAGGAGGTAGCTTTCTCATCTTAGTCTTTCTTCTATACTGCACGATGGCCTCTTGCCTGGACTCATGCTTCCTCCACTCCAGTTCAGAATACCACTTGTTTCTATCTTGGATATTGTCTTTGGCAGCCTTCCATGCAGTCAAGATAATATTCCTGGAAGTGGGGCTCCATTGTTCAAAGTCAGGCATCAATTCAGCTTGCTCTCTGAATCTCTTCTTAGGCAATTGGGCTTCTTGTTCTTTCTGCAAAGCTTCTTGTTCTTTCAGTATAGCCTCAGGCACTGGCTGAACTACTTTCTCTATGATGACCTTCTCAATTCCCTCAGGAGGGCTATACATTGATTGTATGTCTTGATGTACCATATCAAAGTCTGGTGGAGGGTATATTACTTGAGCCACTTCAGCTTGCTCCCCTCCAAGATATGCAGGATTAATTTCAGACTCTGCAACATTGTCATCATCACATAATGGAGGATATCCAAGGGTGGCTCTGATGGAATTTGAAATCCACTTTGCTTGATCAGAGCTGGCTTTGACTAACACCCTCTCCCCCTTTATGACTTCTCTTTCAATATGATCTCTTAGATCATCTTTCTGGAATCTTATCTCTGCATTCAGATAATTTACTCCATCTTTGTAGAAAGGTTTCAACCTTTGGAGTTTTTCAGTTATTAACTTCTGGGATTCCTGAAGTGCAGTAGTAACGGCAGTTAGGCTCTCTTGCAATGCTTTGTCAAAGTCTTCTTTGGCAGTGGTCAGGGTTGCATTCTGGGCAGTTGCTATATTCTTTAGTTCAATTACTATTGCATTGTGTGAAACAGTGAGATTGTTTGGTTCGCTCATGGAATATTGGATTTTTGGCAAAATGTATAATTGTTTGACTGTTGCAAAATAAGGTCTCCGGAGAGGAGAGTTTAACTCCCAAATCATTAAGGAGACTCTCAAGTTAGGTGAGCTCAGAGACAATCCCTGCCATAGCGCGGTATTCGGTCTCAGTAGACGAGTGAGCAACAATAAAATGTTTCTTGCTACGCTGGGTAATAAGGTTGCCACTGAAGTACAAAATTAGTTGTGGAGCGCCTATCATTAAAATACCTCGCATAGTTAGCATTAGAGTGTGCAACAAGAGACAGAGAGGAAGATGGTTTGTAGACAAGCCTTTGTCCCGTAGCAGTCTTCAAATATCTGAGAATGCGTTTAATGTCTTGGAGATGAGATGTCCGAGGAGCATTCATGAATCGACTCGCAACCCTAACAGCAAACGAAATATCAGGTTGTGTCATTGTAAGATAAATTAGTTTTCCCACCAAGCGTCGATAGTCCTCTAGATTTGTATGCAGTTGATCTGAGTTAGATTCTTGTGCAGACAACTTGTGATTTACATTCATAGGGGTGTCTGTCGGTTTACACCCCAAGTAGTCGGCATCTTGAAGAAGATCAATACAGTACTTTCTTTGGGATAGGACAATGCCATCAGGACGCCGTGCGACCTCAAGTTCAAGTAACGAAGATTTCTCATGTCTTTTTATCTGAAATGTTGAGTTCAAATGTTACTTTATTTGTTGTATCATCATGGAGTCGTCACCTGTGATTAGAATATCATCAACATAAACAAGGAGTATCACGGTGCCTGTTGATTGATGACGAGTGAAAGGGGGAATCAACTCAGCTTCGTGTAAACCCCACTTCACACACAACCTTGTTGAACTTGTCAAATTATGCTCAAGGAGACTGTTTGAAACCATATATAGATTTTTTGAGATGACTTGTATGGGACTCCCCTGTGGTCTCAAATCCGGGAGGCTGATGCATATAAATAGTTTCCAGTAGATCGCCATTGAGAATGACATTTTAATATCTAACTGATGCAAGGGCCACTGTCAGTGCACGGCTAAGGAGATCAGGACACGAACAATATTTACCTTGGCAACTGGGGAGTAGGTTTCTTCATAATCAAGGTCTTGTTGAGTGAAGCCCCGGGTCGCGAGGCGAGCTTTCAGGTGTTCAACAGTCCCATCAGGAGCATGTTTGATAGTAAAGACTCACTTGTAACTGACACAAGATTGGCCAGGAGGAAGAGGAACGAGACCCTAGGTTTGGTTATCCCATATGACAGCCATTTCCTCATCCAGGGTTGCACGCCACCCCGGATTATGTAGAGCCTCATGCAAAGAGTTGGGAAGAGAAATGAAGGAAAGAGAGGGTGAATTTTAGGAGTGGCGGGGAGAGGCGATGGAATGATACATAATTCGCCAACGGGTGAGCCGTAGAGGTTGATGTTGAATCGATGGGCCGCGGGATATCGCTGTTGGTAGGGAGCTGTTGTAGGGCATCATTCTTGGATGAACGTCGACGAGTATAGACATGAAGAGGTGGGCGAGGAAGTTCAGGCTATGGGAGCGGTGCAGGAGGAAGAGGGAGAGACGGAGTTATGGCAGGGACAGCAGGACGAACAACAGGGGAAGGTGGAGACGGTGTGTAAGGTGTGGAAGGAGAGTAGTAGAATGGTTGATCCTCAAGGAAAGTACATCAATTGAGATTATCTCCTTGTCATCAGTAGGAGAGTAACAGACATACTCCTTTTGAGTCTGGAAGTAGCCAACGAACTTGCACTTGGTAGCGCGAGGAGCAAGCTTGTCAGTAGGCAGACTAATAGTGTAAACATAACATATACAACCAAATGCACGAGACGAGAGGGAGAACAAAGACACGAAAGGAAAAAAAGGAGAGCAAACGAAGACACGAAGTCAAGCACGGAGAAGGGCATGCGATTGATGAGATGATAGGCAATAGAAATAGCGAAATTTCAATATTATGTAGGCACTTGCATTTGAAACATAAGTGACTGGGTTACATCAAGGTGGTGACGATTTTTCCGTTCGGCCACACCGTTTTGTTGGGAAGTATAGGCACACGAGATTTGATGTATTATTCCAAACTCGGTACATAAATTTGAGAATGTGCGGCTAGTATATTCACGGGCATTGTTAGTGCGAATTATTTTTAAGGTAGCCGAAAACTGTGTACGCGTCTCAGTAGTAAAAGCCTGAAACACAGTTACACATAGGTAAGTTTAGTGCAATCATGAAGTAGATATAACCATGTGAGATGCAAGTAATCATCAATAAAGGTTACAAAATAGTGATACCCTAACACACTGGGAACTTTGTACGGTCCCCAGATATCAGAATGCACTAAAAAGAACGGAGTATTTCTTTGAGTACATTTAGGAGAGAAATAAGTACATCGTTGTTTGTCATATATACAAGATTCACAAATAACTCTTGCAATGAAACATCAGGGAGAGACTTCTTGAGAATCGGGAGGGGAGCATGCCCAAGGCGATAATGTCAGTCAACAGAGGAGACTGCAGAGAGAATGGTAGGGTGGAGATTCAAGATGTAGAGTCCATTAAACAGCCATCCTTTACTAATTGTATTCTGCATTTGTCGATCCTACACAACAAAGGATGAAGGGGAGAATGTTATACATCCATCAAGATCTTGAGTAATGCGACTAACTAATAGCAGATTAAAAAGTGACCCTGGAACATGAAGGACCAAGGAGAGAGAGAGTTGGTGTAAACCGTAGATCACCAGCGCCAGAAATCAGAGTGGTGTCGCCATTAGCTGCAGTGATGACCTTGGGATATGCAGAGTGTATATACTGAGGTGATTTCTGGAAGGTAATGTGATGAGTAGCACCCGAATCCACAATCTTGTGAGGGCTATGTGATAAACAAGATATACTTTCAATGGAGAAAGACGCAACAGAGCCAAACGAACGACTAATAACTCCTTGGAGTTGCTCAGGTTGGGTGCGGAGAGCCTCAATATCTTGTTGGGTAGAAGAATGAGAATCTGATGGAGTAGAAGCAGTAGGATGATGAGCAGTTGTAGTGGAGGCAGCCCATGTTTGCGGTAGCAGGTGGCTTCAAGATGACCCTCGTGACCACAGAAAGCACATTTAAGGGTAGAGCGTCCAGCATGTCCTCGTCCCCGAGACGTGAGACGACCTCCTCGAGCTGAAGAGCTACGAGTTGTAGGAGCAGGAGTAGGTAAGAGAGGCTGCTGAAGAAGAGCCGGAGAGAAATTCCTAAAAACCTCGGGTGGTGGGGCAACCTTGAGCATCATAAAACAAACATCGGAGAGAGAGAGCATTGTAGAAGAGGAAAGAATCTGAGCCCTAACACTATGAAGATGGGGAGGAACACAAACTATTGTCATACCAATCCCAACAGCTTCCTTTTGTGCCCGTTGTGTGGCGAGATCTTTGGAAGGAGGCTGATGTTGAATCCAGACATCCGCCAGAGTTTTGTCCTTGGCAACGAAGGAGGTCAAATCGCCCGTTGTTTCGGGATCCACTGTTTGAAGCGCAAAAATGATATCAAACAAGTGCAGTAAGCTGTCTTTGCCAGAGTAGAGAGAGTGAAGCTCCTCCCACATCGTCTTGGCTGTCTTGCGATACATGGTCATGCAGTTTGGCTCGGGGTCCATGGAAATGAGATTTCAAGATTGGACCCGACAGTCATCACGGAGCCATTCATCAGTAGGGACATTGGGAGCATCCTGAGTAAGATGATGAAAACAACCTTTGGTTTGGAGAACTCGCCGAACAGAGTACACTCATTCCACAAAATTTTGTTTCTCGCTGAAATAAATGGTGGTGATTCAAATTTTCATCGCGAACTTCAGGAGGAGCAACGGGAAGAGAAGAAGCAGTCGTTGAGTCCATGGCGACAAGAAGAGAAGTCGCAGCAAGCAAGAAGAGAGATGGTCACGAGCAGCCTGGCGAATAGAAGAGAGCAGGCTGGCAAGTAGAGTAGAGAAGAGCGACAAGTCACGGAGAAGCTCGATGCGGGTAGAGAGGAGGCCACAGCGGGCTGAAGTATCAACCAAAAACAAGCCAAGACGTGGTCCGCGAGTAGTAGAAGGCAACCATAGTAATTGTGCGGATAACAAGGTCTGTCCGCTCAAGCAGCAGTGCGGACATAGAAGAAGTCAACCTTAGTAACCGCGGTGGGTAAGAGTAGCAGACCGCGACGGTTAAGAAAGACGGACCGCGGCGGGTAAGACCACGGGTAAGAGTAGCAGACCGCGGTGATTTAGAGAATCAACCGCGACGGGTAAGAGAAGCAGACCGCGCACCCAAGCAAACGGCGAGCTTTCCACTAATAACAAGCAGACCGCATGGCGTAAAGAGCAAGCACCAAAGGTGGCAGACTACAATAAGCGGAGGTTAAGAAAGGCAGACCGCTGTGAGATGAGGACAACAGTGAGCAGGGAAGCCGAGGCCGGAGGAGCTTGCAGCGGGCAGAGAAGCAGTTCGCGGCGGGCAGCAACACACGACTAGGAGTAGTCTGCAGCGACCAGATAGGTGAGTGGGGCCCAAGAAGAAGCTATAAAATCAGGAGAGGGGGAAGAAAGGAGGGAGGAATGGATCCACGGGATGAGGGGGGCAGGTAGAAAAACAGAGATCGCAGCCTTGTGCGGATAGCAAGAGAAGAGAAGGTCGGTGGTTATCAAGAAAGGAAGTTGCAGTCTTGTGCGGATAGCAAGAGAAAAGTAAGGCTGGCGGTTAGAAAGAGGCAAACCACAAGTACCGTGTTTCCCTCTAATACCATGTAAAGATACACTGGACAGAGAATAAAACTTCAATCTTTATTAATTCAAAATGGGTTTGAATTCTTGACACTCGATTAGAAACGAATAAGCTTGTAGGGAATTGAACATCATTCAATTTTGTTCCCAAAGATGTTGAAAAGTTACACTGTATACCATAAAATGGCCGCCTTAATTGTGCAGCAGAAGTGTCACTTTAGCACATCAAGACGTGGCGTCTAGTTAGATGAGTTCACTAACTTTATTGAGTCATTGAAATGCTCCTTAATTAGAAGTGATCTTCATCCGGCTATTCATCAATTGGATAAGGCCGCAATGAAAAGGCCTTCATTCTCTAATCAGTAGCTTTATTTTGCAAGATTTGCATAAATAATTTTTCATTTAATCTCAATTTTTGCCAGCAAAATGTCATGTTCAATTGAACTATAAGCACCAAAATGACTTTTTCAATTCGATTTGTGTTTTTCATTGCAACATTGCACTGTTTTTTTGTTGTAGAATCAAAGCATTACCATTTTCATCGTTGTGTATAGATTAGTTAACTATGTGACACGCATTCTATTCAAAAGTGTGTGTTAACGTGTCTAGATTCTCACTAAGGTTCTGTTTGGGAGGACTTATTTTCACCGACCAAGCGGTTACGACCGCATGAACCCGATCTTAATTAGGGTCTGGTTCATGCGGTCATAACCGCTTGACCAATGAAAATAAGTCCCCCCAAACGAAGCCTAAGTGTGCCCCTTTAAGGTTGTAAAGCATATTATTACCCTATTTGCTGATAAATTGTGTATTTTCTATTTTTGTCAACAATCTTGCGACTATTGAGAAACTCACTAGGTCGAATTTCAAGAAATAGAACTTTGATATAATCTTTGTTTTGGAAATGGTGGACATCAAACTGTCTATGATGACTGATAGACCTTTGCAGCCAACTGCAAACAGTACCTGAGCATAGAAGGAGTACTATGGTGTGCGTCATAAATCCAATAAGATGTCTCCTTGTTATGAAAATATTCATTTATGAACATCTGCTTAGGCTGTTGATGCGGAGGATTTCCTTATTTTTGTGAGACAGAGGTATAAGGAGTCCTCCAATATTGAAATTGGGACTCTCATGCAAGACCTTCGTACAATGAGGCACTGGAGTTGAACATCTCCCTTCGAGAGACCTACATAGTGCATCTGGCGCTCAACACTCTGTCACCCGAGTTCGGCATTTTGAAGACTACGTACAATTCTTAAGATGAGGCACGGAAGTTTAAGGACTTCATTACTCATTGTGTTGAAGAAGAGAAAATAATGAAAAAATTCACACTGCGGTTTTTTTCACAACCTTTATTTAAGCAGAAGATGATCAAGATCCATGACAGTCAAGACCAGTCAAGCTAAAAATATTGTGTTTTTAATAAGAAGCCTAAAACATGTTTATTTTGCAAGAAGAAATGACATGTGAAGTTGCCTGAAATTTATAGCGTTGATAGAAAAGCATAGGTTTACAAGTAAATGTAATCATATAGTTTCCGGTTGTAGAGCAACAAATCATATTGCTTGCCCATTATATGGATTCATCAATAGTAGGAAGAAAACAAGGGTGAGTGTGAACTCAAAATTGACAACAACGTTGAAATGGAAACCAAGTTCATTGGAGACGTTTGCTTAATTTTATGTTCTAATTTTAAGCTTTTATTAATGACACTTTTATATTTATGCATTTCAAAGAGATTTGAATTTTATTTCTACTTTAGATAAACTTGATTATTATTTCGAAATTTCTAGTGGTTTAATTTTGTTATTTTATGAATCACAAATTGTAGTTCATTGCTCTATATCTAATGATTATATATGATGTTTCTTGCTCCCAGTGATATCTATGCCACTTCATTGAATATAAAAATGTATCTTAAGAAATTGGTTTTCATGTCGTGGCATAAATCACATCTCTAGAAATATAGTAGAGAGATTGATTAAGAATCACTCTCTCTCTGTTCTTGACTTCAGTGATCTAAAAATGTATGTTAAATATTGTATAAAATGATCAAGATTATGAAGAAGGTGCCACCCAGAGTTTGGACTTGTTGGAGATTATTCATATGAACATTAGTAGACATTATTCATCTATGTTTACAAGAATATCTACTTTATTACTTTCATAAATGACTTCTCCCACTATGGTTATTTGTGCATGATAAAGGAAACTCAGAGTCTCTTGATAAATGTAAGATTTTCAAGACCGAAATCAAGAAACAATTAGGGAAAGATATCAAGATTGTTAGGCAAGATATAAGAGGCAATTATTTTTGGGTACATGATGCCTCCAAGTAACATAAAGATTTTTTTGCTAAATGCGTGGAGAGTTGTGGCAATATTGCATATACTCCATGCTACGTAGTCTAAACAAAATAGTGTCTTGAAAGGTGCAATCACACTCTTAAACAAATGATGAGGAGTATGATAAGTATGATGAATCTTCTTGAATTTCTCTAGGATGAAACTCTTAAAATTGTAGTATGCATACTTAACAGAGTTCCATCTAAATATGTTCCCAATAGACTTATTAAGCTATGAAATGGCAGGCGATGGACCTAGCATGAATCACTTACGGGTTTGAGGGTTCCCTACATAAGTTCGTTTATCGAGCCCATCATAAAGTAAGATATTCGCTAGGTCTTCTCGTTGCTACTTCATAAGCTACTAAGATCATTCAAAGGATTTTCAGTTCTACTCTCCTTCTAGTTGTACCAAAATCGTTGGGTCACAAACCGCCAAGGTTTTAGAGTTAGTCGTTGAGTGACCAATTTTCTCTCACACAATTGAGGAAGTCAAAGAAGGTATATTAATTGCACACTACTTCAGTGTAAGACTAGTGATTCCTTAATCGATAATAGTACCTACATAGGAAGTTGAGCCAGCTTTATAACCACCTCTCTTGAGGTTCCACAACAAACTATTACAATTCAGACAAATTTTAAAAGATCCACTAGGGAGAGGTATGTAATTTCCTCGAACTATGAAGTTTACATTGACGGAAGTAACTTTGAATTAGTCGTGTGATTGACCCACCGACATTTACTAAAGCTATTTTTGTATCTCTGGCTGATTTGTGTTGGGATGTAACGAGAAATGAAATGGAGTTTTTGAGGCATAAAAAAGTTTATGAATTAGTTGAGCTACCCAAAGTTTGCATACTAATTAGTTCTAAATTGAAATTTAAGATCAAATAAGATTATAAAGAAAAGGTTGAGTAGTTTAAGGCCAGACTGATTGCTAATGGATTCACTCAGAGAGAATGAATTTATTATGACCAAAATCTCTCTCTTATTTCCTCTAAAGACCCATTCTAAATTATTATGGCACTTGGTTTGAAGTTATACCAAATGGACGTTAAGACTGTATTTTTGAATGGAGACTTAGATGAAGTTTATATAGTGTAGCATGAGGTATTAGAATGTAGTTACTTTGACCATCTTGGGTGCAAGCTCAACAAATCCATGTATGGCTTAAAACGAGCCTCGAGAGAGTATTATCTAAATTTTGATGAGTTAGCTACTTCATTTTATTTTGTTGGAAGTAAAGTAAAACAATGCATGTCTCGAGATTAGTGAGAGCAAATTAATCTTCTTAATTCTTTGCGTAGATAATATCTTGCTTGTGGGTAGTGATTTAAAACTTGTACATAAATATAAACACATGTTGTCCAAACACTGTATATGAAAAATCATGGAGAAACATCTTTTGTTCTAGGCATGGAGATCATTATGGACATATCTCATTATACATTATGACTCTCTCAGTGGGCTTACTTTGAGCGTGTACTTGAGAGAATTGACGTGCTCGAATGTAAAGTTGGTGATATACTAGTAAGTAAGGGTGACAAGTTAAGCGTGTTACAATGCCCTAAAAATGATACTGAGAGAGGATCCATGAAGAATATTTTATACTAATGCATCATGCAGTTTGATGTATGTTCAGGTCTGCACCAGATCGAACATTGCTTTTGTAGTGAGACTTATAAAATGCTATCAATCAAACATAGGACTTACTCACCGGGGTTGCCAAGAAAGTATTGAGATACTTGAGCACAAAAGATTTTAGTTGATATATTGTAGAGAACAAAGTCTAAAATATACAGACTATACGAACATTGATGGTTGTTAGGATGAACAAAAGTCTACATCTAGATTACATTTTTCAAGTTAGCTAAACAGGTTGTTTCTTTTAAGAGTGTCAAATAATTACTCATTACTGCTTCTACTATGTATGCGGAGTTTGTTGTTCTTCTTGGGGCTTCTACTCACGATGTTTGGCTTAAGAACTTTGTAACCAAGTTAATGGTCATTGATATCATTATTAGGCCCATTCATTTATATTGTGTTAATATTTCAATTGTGATGTTATCTATGAATAATAAAATTATTATAGGGCCCAGGAAGATTATATTCTTCATAATGAAAAAATTGGATAAGAAAGTTGGTATTGTGGTGGAACGCATTGAGATAAATGATATAATAGTTGATCCACTTACCAAGAGATTTTGTCTTAATATTTGTAAGAAACTTGCCTACAATATCGAGTTTGTGGAGTTCGTAGATATGCTTGATTAGTGGGAGGCTATGCATAACTCCATTTAATGCATTTTCATCTGTCAATTTATTATGCACTTCAAATTGGTTACACACACACAAAAAAAGCTTTTGCAAATTAATATTATTTATTATCAAACATAAAGTTCTACTCTCTTGTGGTATCATTCAGCTATGATACCCGCAGCTTCATGTGACCCGTCGCAATTCAGTTAGGAGTCTTGAAACTACTAAAGCATAAGTCATAGGACATTCATTTAATTCACATAGCTTTGATAGGATGTATTCTTGAAACATCAATCAAGTCTTAAGATATTTATTTGATTGAGATATACACTCATTTTTTAGTATTTAGAATTTCATGTTGCATAGTTTAGTGCATTCAGTGGAGTAATTGTTTGACCACGAGTTAAATAACTATTTCTGATCATATCTGCAATGCGTTATTACAACGTTATTACAACTCTATAACCACACTGTCTCATTGTCGATTGAATATGTAAAAACAAATTACCATGAAATGTCTTGTGTCGCTTAAGGATGTGGTTGTCGATATGATTCATAATGAAAGATTAAGTTGGACTAGAATAATGCATGGAGTAAATTCACGACGCAAACATCATTGTGGTACTCGTAAGATGAATGGAGTGTTTTGATCTATATTTAATATTGATTATGATTAATATATTCCAAGTGGCAGAATGTTAATTTTTCTTAATTTTGAGTGGATCGAATCAATCGAGTATCTCGCTCAAGCATCTACATCAGTGTGAGTTTGTTTGCATTTCATTTGAATGTGAGTAATTTTGACTTGCGCGAATTGTTGAAACTTGAGATAGATAGAATAGACAGTTTTGAATTTTAATCACGTGAATGTGGTCTCACGCTCTCACCTTGGCACCTACGGAATGATCATCATTTATGTGCACCCAATTGAGTCATTGGGATGAATTTGAATTAATTTGGGTTGATGGGTAGATTTGGAACTCCACCTCATTAACCCTTGTACTCATATTCTATTAAAGGAGGTTTTAGTAATTAGTTGTGTGTGGTTCTATATGTGAACAAGCATGAAAGCCAAGTTGTTCCTCGTCAAAGAGAAATTGAACTGCCTCTTGACTCCTTCGGCGATTCTGGTCATTATAGCCACCAAGCCGCAAGTCCCCCATGTGAACAAGGGTTTCTTAATGCACTGCAGTTCAAAGAAGAAAAGCGACATTTTGTCATCACCGAGCACTCTCCTTTGTTTTGCTGCCCTATTTGTGTGTCCTCGTCGGCTTTAGAACCACCGGACTCCGTCCACTCCATTACCGACGATCTCACTGTCTTTAGAGTCGCCGACCTTCATTCCATGAAGTCGTTGGCCTCATTCATCCTTTGTCATTTTTCTTCATTTTCAAGTCGCAAAGGCCGCAAGCCTCCACTCCGGATCATTGAAGAGCTGAACTCATCATCTCTGTATCTAACGACTTCATTGTCTGCGAGGAATACACAAGCATTGTGCTTGGACTTGTACACAATTTTTTCAGTTTTCTGCACTTTATTTATGACATGCTTAATTCTTTATGTTTTTTTTTTCATTTTGCGCTTGTATTTATCTAAATGTGATTGATTGTTTTATTTTATTACCGTACTTGTGCACAAGGATTGATTAATTTTGTTAACGTTGTTCTTATTAGGTAGATCATCGCATATTGATTGCACTACAGTGGTTTCCTGATAAAATGGCTAAGACGATCTGCAGCTACATTGAATAATATCATAACTAATTAACTATAATATATTCTTCAATGACTTTCTATAACAATGATAATAATTTCAACCCACTATTGTATTTCTATTTAAGGCAAATTTTATTTATATTTCAATATATATATATATATATATATATATAGAAGTATGAATCTTATAAAATATAAATTCATTGAAACTATTTTAACCCTTAGATCTGAATTCATTAAAAATCAACCATCAAATCTTTTATTATTAAACAAATAAAAAACTCTAGGGATCCTAAAGCTACTCACGGTGAAGGACAGAAATTTGGCAGGAAGGATTGAAGAGAGAGATGAGAGAGTGCGGTGGGTGGGAAGAGAGAATTTATTTAATGTTTTTGTGATGTAGGGGAGTTGTTTATTTTGTTAAAATGGTATAGAGGAGGGAGATTTAGAGGGGGCCAGAGAGAGGAGTGGGGAGAAGAATAGTGCGGTGGGCCCCCGACATTTAAGTGGAAAGAGAGAAAAGAGTGGGGAGAGAGAAACAGATGGAGAGAGAGAGGAGAGAGAGGCGGTGGGAGAGAGAAATAGATGGAGAGAGAGAGGAGAGAGGGTGGGAAAAGAGAGAAAAGGGCGGTGGATGAGAGAGGAAGAGATAGATGCAGGAGAGAGATAATTTATAACTAAATAATTTAGGTCGCGTGTTTCGTTTTTTTATTATTTTTTTAAATTTAATAAATAAAGTATTTAAAGTAATTTAAAAAATATATAAATTAATATGCGAACGGGCTTCTCCCGTGCTCGATGCATCGTTGCGGGATGCACACACTTCAAGACGAACAGTGCCCGCAATATATACATATGAGTACTCAAAATGACTGTAATATATATATATATATATATATATATATATATATATATATATATATATATATATATATATATATATATATATAATGCAATAGACATATTTGAAGCACACCATGAAACGCATCTGGACCGTCCGATCAAACTCCATCAAGCACGGGCCGTTGGATTCAAAACAGGAGGTCTGCCTATAGCTTTTCCTCCGAAATTGGGCACTGTTCATCCTGCGAAAAAGCGCGATAGTGGAATCCGCCTCCCGTGCCTTCACTGGCTCACCCCCTGTCGGCGGCGGAGCCGCCGGCGGCCTGCCCGGTGCCCACCGGCGGGTTCGCCTGCCTCCAGCGAACCCGCCGGGGGTTGTCCGGCGGCGAGCGGGCAGGGCCACCGCCGGCGGTGGCCCTGCCCGCTCGCCGCCGGTGGGCGTCGGGCAGGCCGTCGGTGGGCGTCGGACAGGCCGCCGGCGAGAGAAGCGGCCGGGGGGGGGGGGGATTTTGGGGGTTTTTTTCATTTTTTATATAATTATTTATTAAATTATAATTTAATTTCAAAATAATAATTATTTATTAAATTATTTAATTATTTAAATTTTGCCCGGGCGGACGAAGTCCGCCGGGGGCGGGCGAAGCCCGCCGGGGGCGGGCGAAGCCCGCCGGGGGCGGGCGAAGCCCGCCGGGGGGTCAAGCGGGCGAAGCACGCTTGATTGCGGGCAAAGCCCGCAGCGACGCATCGAGAACGGACGGAGCCTGTTCGAAGATGCTAATATATATATATATATATATATATATATATATATATATATATATATATATATATATATATATATATATATATATATATATATATATATATATATATATATATATATATATATATATATATATATATATATATATATATATATATATATATATATATATACATATATATATATATACATATACATATATACATATATACATATACATATATATATACATATATACATATACATATATATATATATATATCTTTATCATATAAAACAATATACATATCTCAAATCACACCATCAAATGCATCTAGACCGTACGATATCCAAAAAATGACTTCAGGCCATTGGATCTCAACAAAGGGCCTGCAAATATCCAAATCCCTCCCCCCCCCCCCAAAACACTGTTCACTCCCAAAAAAACTTGATGCCCAGCTTCAGCTCCCGCCCCCTCACGAGCTCACCCCCGCCGCCGCCGGCGGAGCCGCCGGCGGCCTGCCCGGCGCCCACCGTCGGGTGAGCCGGCCTCCGGCGAACCCGCCGGGGGGATTTTTATTTTTTGTTTTCATTTATAATTTATTAAATTTATTTATAATTTATAAAATTTATAAATTTATTAAATTCCTATTAAATTTTCTATTAAAATTTAAATTACTTTTTTTATTAAAATTTTTATTAAAAGCTGCGCCGCGGGGGAAGCCCGTAGGGGGGCGGGCGAAGCCCGCTGGGGGGTCAAGCGGGAGAAGCCCGCTTGATTGCGGGCGAAGCCCGCCGGTCGGTCAAGCGGGCGAAGCCCGCTTGATTGCGGGCGAAGCCCGCAGCGACGCATCGAGAACGGGCGGAGCCCGTTCGAAGATGCTAGTATATATATATATATTAAATGCAGTAGATAATAATAACAATATTATATATTGAATAACAAGATTGTAACAACTTGTAAAATAGAGCGATGAGAAATACAAAAATCAGAATATATAGTATATAGTTTAGAATCGAGCTTAAGTAAAACGTGTGATCATTGTCCTAAAGAAATTGCACCACTCTCCGGGAGGGCTTTCAATCGTTGCTCACTCCAAAATACAACACCCGGCTAGATCCCGAAAACTCCGATATACGAGGACACCGAATAAGCACAGAGAACCTAAACTCTCACTTGATTAAGCAAACACAGAAAGAATATCGCAAGAAAACCAGTAACAGCAAGCAAGAATGAAAAAGATAGGGAAAGAGCGTAATTGTATGTACTCAGAAAACTTCTATATAAGAGTCTCATAAAACCGCACAAAGTAATTATGTATTCAATGTGCAATAGTCATAATAAGTAAAATATATTTTGTTATATTTCCAACGTAAAAAATTAAGACAGAGGCGAGCAATACGCGTAGAGAAAGCGCGTGCAGAAATTTACGGCATGATCTCCGAATAACATAGTAATTCACGCAGAGGCCTGTAGACGGTAATATATTCGACGTAATAGAAAGTCGACGTTACGTCGATAGAAATCGACGCAATTATTCGAATAATAGAAATCGGTGGGGCATCAAATAGTAATCAGCGCATGTAGCGCAGGATAGAAATTCGACACTATGGGAAGAGAAATCAACGCAACATTGAAAACACTTTAAAAAGTCAGAAATTGTTTTGTACAAAAAGAATAATTCAATTCAATTATTTTTCAAATCCAAAATCCCAAAGCCAAAATTCGAATCTAATCTGGTGCGGTGTGTGCGCACGCGTATGTGTGATTCATTGTTTCTCCGTATGTTCTTTTGAACAAATAAGTAGTGAATTCTTTTATATATTCACTAACATGAGTGAAGATAATCATGATGAGATTAAGTGTTTCATCTTTTTCGCTAACATTTGGAGTTCCCTCCATTTTAGTTTTAAACTTTTCCAACAAATGATGTGGAGCTCAAACACCAAATACTATACAAGCTCCAGTAAATATTATGAAATAATTTTTTAAAAAAATAAATTTTCTTACACCATCGTGCACATCATTTGACTAAATATAGTTGAAACTGACCAATCAATCACATTAAGTGAACTCTTGTTCCTTCAACCACATACATGCATTACCAAAATTAATAACAATATGAATATATATCAAGTATGAAAAATAAAATTTAATACTAAATTGATGGAGATCTTTTTTATCGAGCTAAGCATTATCTAAGGAGACTTATAAAAAGATCTCAACAAGTGAACACTACTTTATTCAATGCTTTCATGTCCTACTATCATACAAAATTAAGAGCTCATTACTTTATACTTTTCTTCGAAGGCCCAACTCATGCATACTCTTAAACATATGATTTGTGCATTAACCATCGGTGCATTTGCATGGCCATATATTTTGAATCACATGATAACATGCTAAGTAGATGTAGTCTAACAGAAAAACTTAAATTCAAACTTCTTGGTGGTAGGTAGTTTCTGTAATGCTCCGGTCTACTATGGGTGCAGACCAGTGACCCCAACCCATCTTCATGGATCTGATTGGTCGCAGTCGCTAATTCCAATAGCCGGGTTGTTGAGGCTGGAGTCCTCCTGGATAAGAGAACTCTAAATTGGTCCTCATCACCCGCAGTAGACCGGGACGTTACAATTCACACCTTCTCCAAGGGTAACCTTTAAGTTGTCAATATGTAGAGATGCAATAACATGTTTATTCCTAATATATCAATGTAAAGTAGAATCTTTTTAAGTATATAATTTTTTTATGTGAGTGAATTGAATGTGTCCCCTTATAATTTTATATGTATTTTTCTTTTTCATTCCTCTATTTTTATCTCTCAATTTGGGCAACAAGGATAAAATTGTCAAGAACAATAATAGATTTCTTCAATGGTAATATCTTTCAAACATTATTGCAAAAAAACATATTGTAAACTTTCATTAATTGATAAGTTAAAGATCTAAAAACTTTTAGCAAGTAAGAATGGAAAGTAATAATATGATAATGATCAATAATACTTTATACACATACATATACTTGAATAAGGACCTAAAAAGACTAAATTACCCTTAGTGGGTATTACAAACATGTCTTGATAATTAATTCAAATTGCAACTCTCCCCCTCAAGTTAGACAGAAGATATATGGGATCCTTAGCTTGTGGATATCATCAATAAACACATTGCATCCATGATATTTGGTGAAAACATTTACCAGTTGATTTTTTGAATAAACAAAAAGAGTGGTCGCATTCCCTTTGTCCAAGTGCTCTTTGATAGTGTCGATCAATCTCAGCATGCTTAGTCTTATCATTTTAAACTAGGTTATGAGATATATTCATGGTTGTCTTGTTGTCACAACATAAGGATAGAGGGATATGCTCCTGGAATCCCATATCTTGCAACGTAGAATGTAGCCACAATCCTTCCTATAGACTTTGAGACATTGTCAGGTACTCAGCCTCTGTGCTTGATCTGGTCATCACATTCTACTTTTTGCTTCACCAAGTAACCAACTTTTTTCCAAAAATGTGCAATATTTTATTGTATGCTTCCTGTCATCATGACTCCCGACCCAATATGAATTTGTGATGACTTTGATCCTCATGTAGTTGTTCTTAGTGAACAAGAGTCCAAGACCAGGTGTCTTCTTCAAGTATACTAATACATAATATACGGCCTCTTGATGTCTAGTCCTAGGAGCATGCATATATCTACTCAAGATATATATTGCATATATAATATATGGACATGTGTGGGATAGGTATATGAGTCTCTCAACCAATCTCTAATAGCTCAAAGTATCTCTCTAGTTATCATCATTGTATCTTCATCAATCGTATGGTTTTCCTCCATATGAGTGCTAGCTAGGACATCACCGAGTACCCTGATTACCTTTAGCAAGTCCAAAACATATTTGCATTGGGATACGAAGATACCTTATTTTGACCTAGTCACTTCATTTCCCAGAATATATTATAGTCTCCCTAAATCCTTCACCTCGATATTTGCAGACAACAAAGCTCTAGGATTTGAAATTTTCTTTAAATCATCACATATGATCACAATGTCATCCACACTATTTTTATCACATCCATCTGATGAAATTTAAAGTTCTCGATAGACGCTAAAATGGGAAGAAAGTCAATATGTGGCATATATTTGAATAGACATCAGAGTAGTCTATTGCCCCATGTTGTTTATTATCTTTAGCTACTAAACATGTTTTGTATCTGACTATAGACTCATCGTTATGTAATTTTTTCTTCAACACCCACTTGTATCTTATGACTTTAGCTCATTTTGGCAGATCAACTAGATGTTAAGTGTTATTCTATAGTAGCAAGTCCATCTCATCATCAATGACATCTACCCACATCAACAAATCTTTAGATCTCATTGCTTCCTGATAGGAGATTGAATCATACTCTAAGTAAGGTGACAAATTTTTTACCAAACTTCTTAGGGATTCTATCTCTTATAGATGCACTAACTAGAACATGTTCAACCTCTAAAGGTTGGGGAGCAGTGCTAGAGGGGCCAACTTCAGGTTCTACATTCAATTCTGAAATCATGTTTGTAGACTAGGAGATGGTTAAGTCATGATCTTTGATAAATATATTTTTAAAGAATACGACCTCTCTAGATTCCATCACTGTATTAGTGGATAGATCTAAAAAAACTAATCAACCACACTATCTTCCACACTACTTAGATAAACATAGGCTATCGTTCTAGGTCCCACCTTACGTCTCTTAAGATTTTGTATTCTAAAATAAGCAATACAGTCTAGGGTATTTAGAGAATCATAACTATAAGGATGATTACGACACAGCTCATAAGGAGTAGAAGTAAGCTTTGAATGAAGCACTCTATTCAGAATGTGATTTACAATTAGGATTGCTTCTCCTCAAACCAAATTAAGCATGACGGCTGTGAGTAATATAAAATTTAATATTTTTGTTAAATTTTATTCTTTCGCTCCATAACATCGTTATACTGGGGTGAGTAAGGAGTTGTGGTTTCAAATATTATACCATCAGAGGCACAAAATTCCTTAAACTCTTGATCCTTAGGTTTAATTGATTTTTGACAAGATATTTGAAGATCTTAAAGGTCTCAAGTGCTTCATCTTTTTATTTCAATAAGTACACAAGACAATATATTGAATGACTGTTTATGAAAGTGATGAAAAACTTCTTTCCCCCTCTAGTGACATAACTTCTAAAATCACAGAGATTAGAATGTATCAATTCGAGAAGTTGTGGGATTGTAGAAATCGACTTGAAAGATTTTCTAGTGATTTTGGTTTGTGCGTACACCTCACACTTATCAAATCGAATAGATAGATCCAACGAGATGTTGTACTTGCATACACCTCACACCTCAATTGGTTATGAGAAAGTGAAGGAACTTAATAGTTAAGCGTGCTTGGGCAAGAGTAGTACTGGGATGGGTGACCTCCTGGGAATTTCTCATACGACCCAACTTAACTATCGAGTTCGCACATCAAAGGGAGGTTGTGGCCACCAACAACCCACCAATAGGCAGAGGAGCTGATTGAGACAGTCCATGGAGAGGGGTTGGGGTGCTTGGGATGCATACCGGTAACCAAAACCGGACCATGTGGAAATTAGAGTACACACTGGGGCACAAGGACGTTACAATATGCCACTAATACCACTGTTGGGTTTTCTTTAAGGGTCACAACATATGTATGGAGCTGAAATTTTCAAGAAAAACCCAAAAGTGAGAGTGTATCTTGCGAAAATCGCGAATCAAGAAATAAAATGCAAGTGTTTGTGTCAGAATGAAGATTCATGACTGGATCAAACTACTCCACAAATTGATGTGCTTTAGCGTCAAAATTCTTATGCATATGGAACATCGTTTCTATGCTTCTGATTTGAAATCAGAGGTCGGCCATCAGTTGAGTCCCGAGAATGCAGAAGTAGATCTACATATTTATATGTATCCAAACTAACGCCAAGAAACACCTCCTATCGTCGAACGATAGAGGCTAGAGAATGAACAGCTTCTTTGTCTCCACAAGCTGCTAGGTTCGAATCCAAGAGTGGATTGTTCGGCGCTCAGGTCAAACCCGTCGACACTGTACTTGTTGATGCTCTTCAGAGCTTTTCGGAAAGGGGTGCGTGAACAGTTAAAGACTTAACCCTATAACTGAAATTATATTTATACATAATTATCAGTGAACCAGATTCATGTTCAATTAAAATTAACCTAATAACAAGTGAACTGGGTTTGGGGTTTAGAATCTGGAGAAAAAGCTATCTCTTGATATGTCGACTTGATGACTAATCGATATACACTATATCGATTAGATGTGTAGTTGACATTCACTGTACCAACCTATAATCCAGTCGACATACACTATATTGACTAGATGTCTAGTCGATATATATTATATCTGTTGAAAAAATCTAAATAACATGGATTTTTATTCACTCAAAAAGTTAATATACATGGGTATGATCCCCTATTTATAGAGGAGAGAATACAATAGACGATATGAGACTAAATTACAACAAGCTGATCAGGTGGACTGACACTTTCAGACCTCAAGAACTGGGTGGTTAAGGCATGCTTTTCGCTTTATATCAAGAGTTCATTTGTCTTTACTCCTCGGATCGCAGCTAACCACCAGAAGCACTATAAGCGGTCAGTTGTCTGTATCTGCCAGACTTCATCAGCTCCAGCCACTTGTTCGTCAAACCTTATGAAAGTCTTTGAATACACGGGTAGCTAATCACCTACAGGTGGGTGAATAGGTTTCTTGAGCTTTTTAGTTACTTTTAACCTTTATCAGATTATGATGTGTGTTATGATATGATTGTTGATGCTTTTAAGATTATCACCCAGACGACACAGTAGCTTTATAGTGGTTCCCCAGTGTATAGGTGCATCCACTGTCTCTCCCGCTTTTCTAACAGAATGTAAGACAAGAACACTTCTCCAAAACTTGGCTCCTCAGAGATTACAACACGATCTCACAGGATCACTCAGTCTCCACTGAGACTTACAACACAGGCTCACAGCTCAACCACTCAATAATCACCTGATCACCTTGATCACCTACCACAGGCACAAATGCACAACAACACGGGCTGAGAAAAACAGCCCTACCACACATAGATCCAAAACTGGATCCTACCACTCAGATCTATGCCAGATCCTACGCTCAGTCTTTATAACTTAGGCTTACAATACAGATCTCACCAGATCCACCAGTCAGCCTTTATAATCTAGGCTTACAACTCAGATCTAAAACAGATTTTGCCGAATTTGAAAAGGGTTGATGTATATTTGACTCAAGAGAATTTGTTCTCTGAGTCTATAGTTTCCTCAGCTGAGAGAATCTCAGCCCTATCTACTTTCACAGCAACAAGATTGATGTTTTTCAATAAACTACTGCTTGTGCTGGAAGTAATCTCAAGATCTTGCAGATGAAATGGGAAGATCAAGAATGATAGTCTTCAATCAGCTAACCTGAATTTGTAGAAATTAGATTGCTCTGCCTCTCCTTCTATGCCCTGAGAAAATCCAGAACAGTAAACTTCTTCAATGATCCAGAGGTTGATCTTCAGATTTGGATCAGGTTGAATCTTGAAGCAACTTCAGCTAGGGCTTGCCTAGACTGATTCTTCTTCCTCAGAGAAATCCTCTGATCTTGATATTGCAGATGTCGATTGCAGCAGCTAACTCAGAGACCCTTCAGATTTGTTGATGCTCTTGTCTCTGCAACAATGGCGGGGAATAAGATGAAGTCTCGCTCCTCTTTTTCGAAATGAATTATCACTCAGAAACCTGTTTTGATCCAGATCTTCATCTTCTATTTATAATCCTGTCATCCAACGAGATGATTGACATGTGTCATTGTTTTAACGGCTGATTATATCCTTAGTTTTACAGAATGAGACTGACGGCGACGTTAGTAATGAATTACAGCTCTTCCTTAATCATTTTGAATTTTGTTGACTTTTGTTGACTTTGCTGACGTCAGCCATTCTTGACTTAGAAAATTTCAGACAACTACCCAGTGAGTTGAGTGCGTTGAGTGAATAAGCAATACTCAACGAATTTGTACTGCTGGTGTTGAGAGCGTTGAGAGAACTAGCTTTACTCGACGATTCTGGACTTAGAAAATTTCCTGCTCTACTAGGCGTTGAGTGAGTAAGCTCTACTCAACGCTTTTTAACTTAGTCAACATTCTGCATCCTTCTATAACTCTAGGCGTTAAGAGCGTTGAGTGTATAAGCTTTACTCAACACTTTTTGTCTTAGCTTGATCTTCAACCCTTCCTGCAACCTTGGCGTTGAGAGCGTTGAGTGAACTGGCTTCACTCAATGATTCTGGACTTAAAAAATTCCGCTCTGCGTGAAGGCGTTGAGTGTGTTGACTACACTCAACGCTTTTCTCCTTCAGCCTCAATATTTGACTAGGCGTTGAGTGAACTGGCTTCACTCAATAATTCTGGACTTAGTCAAATTTTGGTTTCTCCTTATGCGTTGACAGCAGCAGCATGACTCAATGCTATCTCTCATCTGGAATTGAGTGAACTTGCTTCACTCAATGCTTTTGTACTTAGACAGATTTTCCATGTCTTTCTTTCACAGCTTTGACTGAATCATCATGGCGTTGAGTGATCAAGCTTCACTCAACACTTCTGCACTTAACCGATTTTTCTGTGACAGATTTGCTTTAGCTTTGCCAGAACTAGCATGGCGTTGAGTGATCAAGCTTCACTCAATGCTTCTGGACTTAACCAATTTTTCTATCTCTTTCTTCTATGGCTTTGACAGAAACAGCATGACTCAATGTTTTTGGCTATATGGCGTTGAGTGAGTTGATTTCACTCAGCACTGTTTGCTGTATGGCGTTGAGTGAACTGGCTTCACTCAATATCTATAGACTTCGACATTTTCCTTCACTGTCACTGGTTTCTGGTTCATCTAGCGTTGAGTGAGCTTGCTTCACTCAATGCATGTGCATTTAGGCAATTTCTTGTCTTTCCAATCAGCTTTTTTGAGACCACCTATCAATGTCACTTGAACCACCTGTCCAATCAATATGACATAGACTAACATGCATGCATGAACTTAAACATACATCAAATACAATTGTGTGTATATCATTGACTTGTTTGACTTCTTATAAATCTGGGACATTGATTTCAATGGACCCAACAATCTCCCTCTATTTGAAGAAGTCAAAACACCACTTGAAAATCTTTGTCAATGATATACACAAACATATGCATCAACAATATACAACAACATATTAACATAAGAGAGTTAAGGGTTACCACATTTCTCACTTTTCTGCTAGTATGGTGATCATCACCTACTCCCCCTGTGTTGCTACAAGGTTCACCTTTTCCCCTTGAATGAGAACACCACCTGCTCCCCCTGTTTTGCTGCATTGACACCTAGTCACCTTTCTCCCCATTTTTGACTTCTTTAGATAGAAGGGATAAGCTAGTCATCTGTGATTATATTCTCCCTTTACGGATTACAGATAATCAACTGGTGTTGAACTTGCTCTCCCTCAACAAGAGCATCTTCTACCAAGACTTTGAACATTCCAGCCTTGATATCATTTTCTATTCTCTACAACCTGCAAGATGTAGTTCCTGTAACAAAATAACATGAAGAGCACCTGAAGCTACACAAAGTTCAACATACCCAACTCAAACTTGAAGGTGTTGAACTTTGCTTCATCTAGTGGCTTGGTGAAGATATCAGCCACTTGCTTGTCTGTTGGGACAAACTCAAGACTAATATCCTGACATTTCACATACTCTTTTATAAAGTGATATCTAATCTCTAATTGTTTAGTCCTGCTATGTGAGACAGGATTCCTAGCTATAGAGATTTCACTAGTAGAGTCACGGAATAAAGAACTTCTACTTAACTGAATGTTATAATCCCGAAGTTGATGTTGTATCCATAGCAATTGTGCACAGCAGCTCTCTGTAGCTATATATTCTGATTCTGTAGTAGAAATAGAAACACTTGTTTGCTTCTTGCTGCTCCATGATACTAGTCTTTTTCCCAGAAACTGACAGGAGCCTGATGTGCTTTTCCTGTCTTCTCTACAGCCTGCAAAGTCTGCATCTGAAAAGCTTATTGGTTCAAAATCCCTATTCTTAGGATACCAAAGGCCAAGATCTGGTGTGCCCTTTAGATATCTCAAAATCCTCTCAACAGCAGAGTAATGAGATTCTTTAGGGCATGCCTGATATTTAGCACATACACATATAACATACATAATGTTTGGCCTACTTGTAGTTAGGTATAGAAGGGAGTCAATTATCCCTCTATACAAAGTTTGATTAACGGGTTTACCTACCTCATCTTTTTCTAAAGACATAGTTGACGACATGGGAGTTTTCATGATGGAAGCATTCTTCATCCCAAATTTTCAATCAACTCTCTAGTAAACTTAGACTAAGATATGGATAATCCATTGTCAGTCGGTTTTACTTGGAGACCCAAGAAGAACTTAAGTTCACTCATACTGCTCATCTCAAACTTCCTTTGCATTAGTTTGGCAAACTTTCTACAAAGGTTGTCATCATTAGATCCAAAGATAATATCATCAACATATATCTGAACTAGGATGAATATTTCCTTTGGATTCCCTTAGAAATATGGTCTTGTCTATCTTCCCCCTTGAGAATTTGTTCTCAATAAGCAAGCTAAATAGAGGCTTGCTCTAAGGGCTTGCTTCAACCCATATAGAGCTTTCTTAAGTCTATAAACAAAATTAGGATGGTTAGGAACAACAAAACCTGGAGGTTGTTCAACATAGACTTCTTCCTTCAAGTCTTCATTCAAGAAAGCTAACTTTACATCCATCTGGTAGACTCTGAATCCTTGGTATGCAGCATATGCAAGGAACAGTCTGATGGCTTCTAGTCTTGCTACAAGGAACAAAGATTTGATCGAAGTCAATACCTTCTTCCTATTCTATACTCATGAGCTACCAGTCTATAGCTTTATTCATGGTAATAATGTCTTTTTCATCAAGTTTATTCTTATAGATTCACTTGGTTTCAATGACATTATGTCCTTGTGGTCTAGAAAACTAGCTTCCAGACCATACACCTCTTAAACTGGTTCAGTCCTTCTTGCATAGCTACAATCCAAAACTGATCCATGTTTGCCTCTTCAAACTTTTTGGGCTCTACTTGTGACAATAAACTAGAGTATATTGCTGTGTTGGGACATCTGCTCCTTGTCACTACACCTTGACGTGCATCACCAATGATCTGGTGGCCTAGATGATCCTTCAAATGTCTGACAGCACTTGATGCAGTCTTCCTTTAGCATTTCTGTACTCCAAAGTCTCCATCATGTTGAACATCATCCACTTCCTGTGTGCCTTGTGCTTCCTCTGGAATCCACACACTTTCATCTTTGTCTTGGACTAAAGGTTCAGCTTCCTTAATAGTCAGTTTGTCCATGATCACTTTTGTTGCCTGCAGGACTAGAACAGGAGCTTGACAGCTCATTGTTAATCATGTTTGATTCATCAAACACTACACTAACTAACTCCTCTACAACTTGACTTATCAAGTTATAGATCTTATAGGCCTTACTATGTTTGTTGTATCTAACAAAGATCCATTCATAGGACTTGGCAGCAAACTTAGTTATATAGATTTCCCATTATTAAGCACATAGCATTTGCTCCCAAAAATTATGAGATATGCAAGGTTTGGTTTTCTTGCCCTTTCAATATCTCATAAGGAGTCTTTTTATGGCTCTTGGTGATATAAAACCATGTTCAGAGGACATGACAAGCAGTGTTTACTACTTAAGCTCGGAAATATTCTAGGAGAGATGTGTCATTCAGTAAAGTCTTTCCAGCTTCTATGAGAGTCCTATTCTTCCTCTCAGCAATCCTATTTTGCTGGAGTGTTCTTGGAGAGGAAAACTCTTGCTGAATCTCAAGTTCTTCACAAAACTTTGTCATGCATTCAGATTGAAACTCAGTTCCATGATCACTTCTGATTCTGATAACAGAACTATTCAATTCATTTTATATTTGTTTGACAAATATCTTGAAAGACATCAGGAGTTTCAGACTTTTTCCTTAAAAAGAAAACTCAAGTAAATCTTGAATAGTTCATCAACAAGCACAAAGGTATAGACTTTCCTACCTAGACTATGAACTGGCATAGGAACAAACAAGTTCATATGCAGGAGGTATAAACACCTCATAGAGTATTTGGTTTCAATGCTTTTGAAAGAAGCTTTGGTCTGCTTGCCTTTTTGGCATGCAGAGCAAATGCTCTCCTTAGTGCATTTTATGTTAGGGGCATTTCTAACTAGCTCTTTACTAAAGAGCTTGACTATGATCTTATAGTTCAAATGAGCTAGCCTCTTGTGTCCATTTGACACAAGTGTGAGGCTTTCTCATTTGCAACTAGGCATATGGGAGAGTCTGAATTTACACACACAAAATTTAAACAGTATACATTATCACTCCTAGTGCCTGTCAAGATGACCTCCTGGTCACTTGACTTCTTTATGTAGCACTCATCCTTGTGGACTGAAATTGTCATAGCCAAGATCACAAAGTTGGCTTATGCTTACAAGGTTGTGTTGCAACCCTTCCACATAGGCTACTTTTATTAAAGTGACTAAGTCATTTGAGATCTTACCATAACCTCTGGTAATTCTTTTTTCTGATCCACCAAAGATCACCTTTGGTTCATCCTTCACTGGAATGAACTCCCTAAAATTTGCTCTTTATTCCAGTCATGTGCCTGGAACAACCATTGTCCAAGTACCATATAGGGGTATGGAAAGTTGGACTAACCTGCAAAACATATTTATTTTACTTTAGGACCACAATATTTATTGGATCCTAAGTGCATGTTAGCCTCAAAATGAACATGTCTACCAATAGTTTTTCTGACTGGTAGACTGACTTAGCTCTAAACACACTAGGGTTATGCCAATAGTCAATGGCATAATGGTCTATCTTGCCACAAGCACCAGCACTCATGAAGGTTATACCTTCTTTTCTGAGCTGGTCTATTAACTTTGTTAACAAGCAAGCAACCTTTCTAGAAGAAACAGCAGTAGTCTTCTTCAGATTTCTTTCAGCAATTATCTAGTTGAAGGAAAGTCTTTCAGCAGCTTTATTTAGCTTTTTTTAAGTACCATCAGCAAGCAGTTTTCTTTACAAGAAAATATGCTCCTGATAGCATCAGAGACACCCAAATCAGGCTTGATATAAGACTGACCTTTAGTCTGAGTCTTTGCTGATTGAGTCTGAAGTTTTTTCCACTGCCCCATTCTTAAGAGTTGGAGCTAGAACACCAAAAACAAATGGTCCAGGGTGGGCCAATTGTATTTATTCATGAGCAGCCTTGAAGACACTCATCTCCAATCCTCTTCTCCTTACATTGGAAGATACATTAGTATCCTTTCCAGGAAGAATTCTCATCCTTCTATTGACCATACATGAAGTCTTGGTCATACATGTTAGTAGGGAGTATTACCCTTTTAAAAGAAATTGGTGGCTTAGCTAGTGTTTTTCCCTTTCCTTTGAAAGAGGCGGACTTTGGTGCTTCCCTTGAATCCAACTCCTCTCTTGTTTCTTTGAGAGGTGAAGGAGTCAAATAATGGGCAACACTTAATTAGGATTAAAAAAACTTGCCACAATTCTCTTCTCCCTTTGGAGCTTTACTTATAGATCCGTTAATAAGGATGTTCGTATGCTTTATGGTGCCTATCTATATAAGAGTAATAGTCTTCAACTGACTAACTTCCCTAATTTCCTGTTCCAGCATGATAGCTGTCTCAGAGTGCTGGGAAGCAGCAAGCTATAAAGATGTAATCTCTTGAGCCTGCTTTTTAGACATCGCTTACTCCCCTTGAATGCTTCTAGAAGTTCGCCATATTTATCAATCATTTGATTGGTGTCATCCTCAGATTCAGAATCACATTCATCCTTAGATGAAGATGCTTCTGAACTTGGTACCAGTCTTATAGATTGACTTAGATGAAGAGCTGAATGGAGAGTGTACCTTAGATGGACCAGGCTGATCCTTGGCAGGATTCTTCATCAGATCTTGTCCATCAGCCCAATGTAGGCTTACTCATCTTCATCTGACTCAGAAGTGGATGAATCAGTCCAAGCTTTTCTCCTTCTTGCAATGAAGGTTCTCTCCTTCTTTGCCCTTCTTATGATGATCATTTTTCTCATCAACCTCCTTCTTCTTCACAGGACATTCAGTCACAACATGTCCTGGCTTGCTGTACAGCAAAAATAAATAATCTTATTAGAAATCTATTTACTGTGTTTCGAGTCATACATGCCTTACTTGGAAGGTTTCTTCTTGGTTTTGTAGTAGACCTCCTTGTGTTGAAAGGAAGAAGGTCTGCTCCTCCACCCTCTTATTCTTCATCAGCTTCAGAAATTACCTTGAAAAGGCAGTAAATTTCTCATCAGACATATTGCAGTCTGATATACCTTGTTCTGAACTATTTGACTCAATTGGTCTTCTTGGGGGAGAAGGATTCTTCTCTTTGCTCCTCTTGGAGCTATCAAACCTTAAAGGCCACAGTGTTTTCTCTGACCTGAGATTTGCTTGATTTCTCTTCCTCCTTCCTTGCAGTTAGTTGCATTTCCTAAGACAGCACTGTTTCCCAAACAAAGTGGATGGTGGAGTATTCTGTCAGTTTTCCACTTCTCTAATGACACATATCTTAGTTGTCACAATCTCTAGTAAGAGATCCAAGAAACTTTTCATTTAGCTCATGGTTACTAAAGACCCGGCCATAGGTCCTTAGTTCATTTACAGTTCCGAAAAACCTTTCATAGCAGTTAGTTTTGGTCTCCTTGATCTGCCCTGAAAGCCGCATACTCTTGATTGAGCATAGACTTTTCCTATCATCTCTAACTTCCTCGGTACCTTCCATGTATATTACCAGAATGTCCCACATTTCCATTGAGCTCTTGCAGTGCACCAGGTTTTGAAAAGTAGAAGTCATCTATGACACTAACTATAATATACTGTGGCCTTTTATTCATTGCAGCCAAGATGATTTCATCTTTAGTCATTTTTGCATAACTCTTAGGAGTCTTGATATTTGCATCAAGAACTGGCACCTTTAGGTGGAATAAATGGTCCTTCAAGTACTGTAACATAAATCGTAGGGTCTGATGCTTCCATAAACAATCTGACTTTTTCTTTCCAGATTCCAAAATTTTCTTTCTTGCATAGAGGAAGCTTCATAGAACCTAGTTCCTTGTGATTCTCTCCTGAGCTCATTCTTATCTTTTATCTACTACTCTTTGAGATCTACTTCAGACTGTTAAGCTTTTCTTGAGTAACCCCCTCTGATACAACTTGAAAGTTCTTTGAATACTAGGGTAGTTAATCACCTAGAGTGGGGTGAATATGCTTCTTGAGCTTTTTAGTTACTTTTAACCTTCATCAGATTATGTTGTGCGTTATGATATGATTGTTGATGCTTTCAAGATTATCACCCAGATGACACGGTAGCTTTATAGTGGTTCCACAGTATATGGGTGCATCCACTGTCCCTCTAGCCTTTCTAATAGAATGTTAGACAAGCCACTTCTCCAACAACTTGGCTCCTCGGAGATTACAACATGATCTGATAGGATCACTCAGTCTCCACTAAGACTTGCAACACAGGCTCACAGCCCAATCACTCAGTAATTACCTGATCACCTACCACAGGCACAAATGCCCAACAACACAGGTTGAGAAAAACAAACATACCACACATAGATCCAAAACTAGATCCTACCACTCAGATCTATATCCTATATCCTACACTTCAGCCTTTATAACTTAGGCTTACAATACAGATCTCACCAGATGCACCACTCAGCCTTTATAATCTAGGCTTACAACTCAGATCTAAAATAGATCTTACAGAATTTGAAAAAGGTTGATGTAGATTTGACTCAAGATAATTTGTTCTCTGAGTCTACAGTTTCCTGAGCCGAGAGAATCTCAGCTCTATCTACTTCACAGCAACAAGATTGATGTTCTTCAATAATCTGCTACTTGTGCTGGAAGTAATCTTAGGATCTTGCTGATGAAAGGGGGAAGATCAAGAATGATGGTCTTCAATCAGCTAAACTGAATTTGCAGAAATTAGATTGCTCTGCCTCTCCTTCTATCCTGAGAAAATCCAGAACAGTAAACTTCTTCAATGATCCAGAGGTTGATCTTCAGATTTCGCTTAGATAGAATCTTGAAGCAACTTCAGCTAGGGCTTGCCTAGACTGATTCTTCTTCCTCAGAGAAATCCTCTGGTCCTATGTTGTAGATGTCGATTATAGCAGCTAACTCAGAGACCCTTCAGATGATGCTCTTGTCTCTACAATGGCGTCAGCTCCTCTTTTTCTAACCTGAATTTGCAGAAATCAGATTCTGGATTGAAAATTTCAAACAACTACCCAGGTGTTGAGTGCGTTGAGTGAATGCAACACTCCTCTGTATTCTGGCTTTTATCCTGAGAAAATCCAGAACGTTAGTATGAACTTCTTCAATGATCTAGAGGTTGATCTTCAGATTTAGGCTCATGATGAGAATCAACTTGAAGCAACTCACTCAGACTTAGGGGCTTGCCTAGACGTTGAGTTCTCACTCTGTCCTCAGAGACTGAATCCTGACTGATCCTCTATTACAGATGTCAAATTGCAGTTTCTTCAGCTAACTCAGCTATATAGACCCTTCAGATTTGTTGATGCTCTTGTCTCCGCAATAATGGCGTGGGAAGAAGACAGAGCCTCGCTCCTCTTTTTCGAAATGAATTATCACTCAGAAACCTGTTTTGATCCAGTTCTCATCTTCTATTTATAATCCTGTCATCCAACGAGATGATTGACATGTGTCATTGTTTTAACGGCTGACTATATCCTTAGTTTTACAGAATGAGTCTAACGGCGACGTTAGTAATGAATTACAGCTCTTCCTTAATCATTTTGAATTTTGTTGACTTTTGTTGACTTTGTTGATGTCAGCCATTCTGGACTTAGAAAGTGCAAAAAGAAGATGTAGATTTCCTATCTTCTTTATTATCAGCATATCTGACATCAGAATATGTTTCAATCTTCAGATGGTTATGTTTTTGAAACAGTAACCCCTTTCTTGAAGACTCTTTCACATACTCCAAAAATTTTCATGGTTGAACGAAGATGACACTCTCTGGGAGCTTGCATAAACTAATTGACCTTCCCTACTGCATAGCAAATATCTGGTTTGGTAACAGTAAGATATATGAGTTTTTCCACTAGTCGTCTGTACATAGTATTATCTGAAAAAAGAAGAGAATTCTCAATCCAACCCTTGTCATCACCAGCGGCCATTAGACAACAAACAGGTTTCGCCCCAAGAAGACCAGTTTCTTTCAAGAGATCCAATGCAAATTTTTGTTGTGAAAGCACCACGGAGTAGTGTTTTTGTGAGATCTCTATTCCCAGAAAGTTCTTATGAGTTCTCATATCCTTTGTAACAAAATGTTATCGAATATGATTTTTTGTTAGATCAATTACTTCCATATCATCACCAGTAAGGAGGATGTCATCCACATAAACAGCAAGAACCACGAGGCCTTTAATATTCTTGTGTATGAAAAGAGTGATCAGTAGAACTTCGAGTAAACCCAATACGAGAAATAACTTTGTTGAACTTGTTGAACCAAGCCCGTGGATTTTGCTTGAGGTCGTAAATCACCTTTCGTAGCTTATACACTTGAGACTCCTCCTAAGCAACATACTAAGGAGATTGCTCCATGTATACCACCTCTTGTAGATCACCATACATGAAGACATTCTTTACATCTAACTGAGACATCTCCCAACCTTTGTTAACCGTCATAAAGAAAAGAACATAGATTGTACTGATGCAAGCAACCGGGAATAAGGTATCAAAGAAGTCCACACCATGCATTTGAGTAGAACATTTGACAACCATCCTAGCCTTATAGTGGTCAATAGTTCCATCTGGATGAAACTTGATGACAAAGATCCACCGTCAACCATCCACACTTGCACCAAGAGGAGTAGGGACAAGAGTCCAAGTACCCTTTTTAGTTAAGGTATTCACTTCTTCATCCATCGTCACTTTCCAATGCGGAATGGCAAGAGTTTCCTGATAGTTAGCTGTGACAACATTAGTCGAGAGAGCAAGAACAAATCTCCTTCCACCCGGGGATAAAGAGCATAGGAGACAACATCATGAATTAAATATTTAGTGCGCGTTCTAATCCCCTTCCGCGGAGCAATTGGAAGGTCAAGATCAGACTTGTCTTCTGTAGTAGGTCCATCCGTCGAAGAGATTACTGGCTCGGGAACTGTCAGCAACAGCTCCAAAGGCAGAGGAGTAGAAGATAGAGATGGAGATAGAGTATCTAGTATAGGATGAGGAGAAAGAGGCATAGAAGGAGTAGGTTTTGGTGAAGGCGCAGAAATAATAGGTAAAGAAGAAGAAGAATCATCAGGTGGCAAGAGAGTAGAAGGTCGCGAAAAATAAGGCACATATTCAAAGAAGGTAACATCAACAAAAACATATTGTTTCCTAAGAAGGAGATCAAAATATTGATACCCCTTTGGGTCGGTTAGTAGCCCAGAAAGATGCACTTAACCGAGCGGGGAGAAAGTTTGTCAAGCCTAGGAGAAGGAGAGTGTGCAAACGCTGTGCAACCAAAGACATGTAGAGGTAAAAGAAATGGTTGGGCTCCTAGATGTAGGATGGAGAATGGGATTTTGCCCTGAAGAACCAAAGAGAGAATACTTTTGATGAGATGACAAAAGAGGAGCACATCATGACTCCAATATGATCGGGGAACATTCACCTATGTGAGAAGTGTGCGAGTAACATCCAGGCGATGACAATTTTTGCACTTAGAACACCAATTTGTTGAGAAGTATAGGGACAACTTGTTTGATGAATTATGTCTTGATGCATGCAAAAATAGGAAAATTGTTGACTAAGATATTCTCGTGCATTATCAGTACGAAGAACTTTAATAGAGACATCAAACAGTGTACGTAGCTCATTATAAAATGCAGTGAACATAGAAAAAAGTTGGAACGTTCTTTTAACAGATATAACCAAGTATGCCGAGAAAAATCATCAACAAATGTAACAAATTACAAACTTCCCCTACCAACAGACCTAGTAGGAGAAGGACCTCAAATATCGGAATGAATAAGATCAAAGGGACGAGAAGAACTCTATCCTTATCTTGTTGGATAAGAAGAGTGATGGTGCTTGCCAAATTGGCAGGCTCATAGTTCGGAGAGGAGTCCTCTGAAGGTAAATTTGGTAGGAGTTGGTAAATGAGATGAGTAGGAGCATGACGAAGGCGAGATGCCATTATAAAAGAGAAGCAACGAAAGCAGCAACATTATCGAGGAAGAAGAGATCATTGTTTTCAGTCCCAATAGCAATATTTTCCTTGGAATGAGGATCCTGAAAAGAACAAGTATTGGATGGAAAGGTAACCATGCAGTTCAATTTTTGCAAAGAGCAGGAACAAACAGTAAATTGTATGGAAAGGTTGAGATGTAGAGCGTGTCCTCAAGTCATAGAGTCAATGTGTACCAGTCCCACAAACGGGAGACGGAGTACCATCCGCCACAAAAATTGGAGATCGGTTATACTTGTCCAAAAAGGAGAACAATTGGGAATTGCCCGTCATGTGGTTAGTGGCTCCCGAATCAATAAGACACTTACCCTGAGTGACCATATTAACACTTCCCAAAAAAGAGGCAAGGTACGTGGACTTCCTTATGGTATCAGCCGCAGACGGGTGAAGACAGGGATACTTGGCCTAACAACGATCAACTAGATGTCTTGTTTTTCCACAATGAGAACAGAGATGGCAAGACTGACCACTCCCACCAGAGTGACCCTCATGGACATTATAATTACCAGATTGAACCAGATGAGCAAAGGTGTCGGGATGGGATAGGGAGGCATGCAATTGGCGCTAAAGAAGAGTGGTAACAGCTGCAATACGAGCATTAGTTGCATCATGGGTGGGAGAGTCAGCTTCGCCAAGAATTTATTGTCTTATTATGTCATAAGACTCCGGAAGGCGAAGAAGATAACAAGCAACCAGAAGTTCATGGAAGTGTTTATGTTGCTCAGCAAGGTCAGCGGAGAATGGACGATGTTGTTGAATTTCAACTCCAAGAGTTTGCACCTCCTAGTAAGCAACAACAAGAGTCAAAGTAGGACAGACAAATAAATCAGCATATATATAACATGTATATGTGTAAAGTTTGAGCACCCTTTGAGTCCAAATCAACAAGATGGGTCCAAATAGCTTTAAATGTCATATCATGGCGAATGATAGACAAACACTCATCAGAGTTGCTATTAGTTGTTGGTGTTAACATTTTGATCTGGAAGTGATCAAACATGTAGTCTCACTTTCAACGCAGTATGAGCCTATCAGGGTTGCACATAAGAATGTTTGGAGAAATTTGGTGATTGGATTAGTTTGGCTATACTCATATGATGAGTGGAAATGACTTAGCTCAGCCATTCTTTGAAAGTGTCGAGTGCATTGAGACCATTCAACGCTTTTGTTGAGTCAAGTGTTGACTCGTCGAATGATAGCGTTGAGTGTGTTGAGTTTACTTAACGATTCGTCGAGTCAAAGTGTTGATTCGATGAGTATGACACTTAAGCGTTGAGGGCTTTGAGTTCACTCAACGATTCGTTATGTCAAGGTGTTGATTCGATGAGTCTGGTTCTCAGGCATTGAGTACGTTGAGTTCACTCAACGTCTTCGTCGAGTTAAAGGTTGATTCGACGAATCTGGCACTTAGGTGTTGAGTGCGTTGAGTTCACTCAACGCCTTCGTCAAGTCAAATGTTGATTCGACGGGTCTAGCGTTGAGTGCGTTGAATTCACTCAACGCCTTCGTCGTGTATCTTATGGATACTCGACGATTTGTCGAGTATGTTATATATACTCGACGATTCGTCGAATATGTTATGGATACTTGACGATTCGTCAAGACAAGGGTTGTATGGTCGAAACGTTGTATTCCAAGTCTTGGGTCTGCAAATAAAGATGGGTTGTTCTGTTTATTTCTTTGGGTATAAATAGAAGATTTTAGGGCTTTCTCTAAAGGACTTGACGAGTTGATTCTGTCTAAGCACACGAGCCGAACTGTGCAAAAACCCGAGACCTAAAAGGCCGACGGAAGCTGTTCCTCCTTTGCCAATCCCGTCGTTGTCGCCAAGCCTGATTCCGGCGAGTGTCGTTGCTGCCTCTTCTGTAACGGACCTAGCAGTCCGTGAAGACGGAGAGCGTTCTCTCCCAACCTAGAACTTGTTTGACAATAGTCTACGGGTTCTCTCGTTCATGTGGATCTTCTGTAGAGGTGCAGACACTATTCTGCACTAAGGACTCTAGTCGCTAAGTGATCGGCAGATCTTCTAGAACATCTAGGTTGAGCATTGATTCAATCTCGTAAAGGTAATTTTATTTTACAGCACTTTCTTCTTGATCAATGTATATCGCTAGATCCGAACTATTTTGGGCTTTTCTTCTTCCTTTATTCCGCTGCGCACAAGTGTTGTGTCGTATAGAAAAACCCAACATTAGCAAGTCATGTTCTGACCAAAGCATCACTAGCATGTCAATCATCAAATGTAGCAGACCCTCAAACTGGAGGGTCATCAGTGAGATGATGGCGTTTGTGTTGAAAACGTAGCAAAACACAAACAAAACACTCTAATCCAGATAATTTTGGCATGTCAACTTGGAAGTTCCAAGACTGCCGAAAGGAGTGGAAACAACTTGGGCGGTTTGAGGTTATAGTACGATTAACGAGGAATCAGAGCATTCTGTATCCACCATCATGGAAGTGAACAGAAAAATAAACCGCAGCAGAAATGGCGAAAAGTAGGAGCAAAGAACTGAGCGGGCGGTTAGAAAATCGAAGTACGAAAGGAACTGCAAAAGTGCTAAGCTATAGGTTAAAAAATCGGAGTTCGCAAGGATCAACCTAGCTCTGATACCATGTGAAAAAATCTAATAACAGGGATTTTCATTCACCAAAAAACTTAATTTACAACAGACGATGTGAGACTAAATTACAATAAGCTGACAAGGAGGACTGACACTTTCAGTCCGCACGAACTCAGCGATTAAGGCATGCTATCCTCTTTATCAAGAGTCTGCCTTTCTTTACTCCTCAGACCGCAGCTGACCACCAGAAACACCAAAAGCGATCAGTTGTCTGTAT